>LR750737.1:0-140970 GCA_902729485.2 Mus minutoides
GAGCTGTGCTGAAGAGCAGAGGTTGAGTCTGCTGCCTCATCTACTGGGAAGAGCTACACAAGCAAGCACAAAGAACTGTGTGGTGGAAAACAGCGCAGGGGAGTCAGCCTGGGAATGGTCCCCTCCAGTAAGAGACCTGCCATAGGAGAGTGCTTGTGCTGACTTTGTGTGGTCATTCTTTCCCCTTAAGTTTGACCAAATAATGATTCTTATTTTTTTGTTCCAACTCCACCTCTCTTGGCCACATGGAACAGAACAAGAGCAGCCATCTTCCCTCAGACAGCTACTCAAGCATTGATGTCATGTGTCCCTTTTCTGTTCTCTTCATGGCTTAAATATCTTTTTCTTTAAGCAATCCTTCATCCCATGATACAGTGATCAGGGTTCCTTCCCTCCATGAAGTCACCAGCTTCTTAACTCTGTATGTCTTCATTGTCATCCAGTGACACTCTCTATTTACCACAGCTTTGAGATGACCTCAGTGTGCCATGGAACAGCCGTCACCACTGACTCTAGACATTGAAGGACAAGAAGAGTGAGGCCACCTTCATTTGTACTTAGCTTAGTGGGCAACACAGAACCACTAATGGAAGACATCCTTCCAGCTGTGGGCAGGTCACAGGCCCAGGGGAGAAAGAGCCATGAAGGGCAGGGGATCACACAAAGTGGTCCAGGAAAAAGGGAGATGCACAGTGGGTTAACAAGCTAGGAGATGAACAAGGGCTCAGAGGGTGCAGAGACCGACACCACGGGCTTGGCCTCTCAGTAGCTGGAGCAAAGGAGGAAGCCTCAGATGTACAAAAGTCTACACAGCTCAATTCCAGGAAGGGGCTGGATTGGGTTTGGCCGCACGAGGTTTGATGTGATAGCTGAGACTCACACTGAAAGAAAATCGGAAAATCATTCATTCTAACTGGCACAGTTTAGGGGTAGAGGGTCTCAAAGTAATATCTTTATGGGAAGGAGGGATCTCTAGGAAAGCTCTGTGTGCAGAACCAGCAGGAGCTGGAAAAGTGGAGAGAATGTCACGGGAGGTGGGGGGGGGGCAAATGGGGGAGGGGCTCCTGTTTATCCTCAGGTGCTGAGATGTGACACACAGTGCACAGCCAAGGGTGACTTTAGGAGACAGAAATCATGGTTGGGTGTTCAAATACTACTAGGTTATGAAGAAAGGGAAAATACAAGGGTAGATTTTTCTAATTAAGGTAAGACTCACAGGATAAAGGAAGATGTTTGATGCTCTGATGGTTGTTGGAGGCCTTTAACTTCATTTTGATTATTAGACTGGAATGATGTGAACAATATCTGTAAGGGAACAATGGAGGAGGAGGGAAAGGGAGAGGAGGGACTAGGATGAGGGAAGGGGAGGGAGCAGGATGAGGGAGGGGAGGGATTAGGATGAGGGATAGGAGGGATCAGGATAAGGGAGAGGAGGGACCAGGATGAGGGAATATGTCTACATGGAATGTTTGACTATGCAGGTGAGTCCACATAGCCTATAGTCTCACTTTACATTTTAAAAACTGGTTATTTAGCTGGGCGGTGGTGGCGCACGCCTTTAATCCCAGCACTTGGGAGGCAGAGGCAGGCAGATTTCTGAATTCAAGGCCAGCCTGGTCTACAAAGTGAGTTCCAGGACAGCCAGGGCTACACAGAGAAACCCTGTCTCGAAAAACCACACACACACACACACACACACACACACACACACACACACACACGCGCACACACACTATCCCCAAACTGGTTAATTCTCTGTGTGTGTGTATGTGTGTGTGTGTGTGTTGTGTTGTGAGAGTGTGGTGGAACTTAAGAGGAAACATCTACCAGTAAACATGTTTTCTCTTTTGAACAGCAAACTCGGTGAGGGGAGAGGTTGTAGGTTAAGCAGATATGGCACTGAGACCCTGACACAAATGTGTCTACTCAGGCTTTCTCTGTGTTCACTGATGCCGATCTTCTCTCCTTGTTCCTCACTAAAGAGTTAAGAACACCACCGAAGCTTCTCATGCAGAGATAGCAAACTAGAAGGTTTTGGAGTGACTGAAAAGCTTTTTGTTAAAACATGAATAAGGAGCTTGAATCTAATTTCATCCTTTTCTTAAATTAACCAGGTTTGAGGAGTCTGATAAGAATTCTGGGGTCCTTAACACACACACACACACAGATGTGCGCTGTGCACATCCCCCACACCCCAGACATATACAGATGCAGCCACACACATAAACATACACAGATGCATACACACAGACACAAATGCAGACATACAGACAGACACATAACACAGACACACACAGGCATATATGGGCACAGATCCACACATAAACACAGATGCACACACACAGACATAGATGCAGACATACACAGACACACTGATACACACACACACACACACACAGATGCAGTGGCACAGAGACATAGACACACAGACACAGAGACAGACATACTCTCCTTTCCTCCCTCCTTCCTTCCCTCCCTCCCTCCCTCCTCCCCACTCTCTCCTTTGTTAGAGGTACTGAGTAATCTCCCATAATTGTTGGTCTGTATTATGGATTTCATCCTGTGGTATTCAGAAAACCTTTGCTCTCTTCTTCCAGAATCTTTTTAATGTGATATCTGTCTAGCAAACTATTTATAACCAAACTCAAGCAAGTTCACGTCTGGGAAGTCTTTGAAGAGCCTGTCAAGCTGAAGGAACTCTCCATCTTCTATGTTACTTCAGTCCAATGTGCTTGCCACACACCTGTCTGTGGCAGTATCCGACATACACAGGAACTCTGAAATGGTTCTTCTTAGCTAATGAATTAGACATTAAAGAACCTATCTACACACAGGAAACAGAAAAAGGAGCCAAGGGATGCAATAAATTTCTATTTTTTAATGTACCATATATATATGTATGTATGTATATATATATATATATATATATATATATATATATATATATATAGCCTAATCCACAGATTCTGTGAATGTTGACTTATCTGATCAAAGAGGATTTGAATATGGATTAAAGATCTTGAAACGAGGTAATTCTGGATCATCTGGGTCAGCGTTGTGATCACATGTTCACATAAGAAGGCAGAGAGAGAATGGCAGAAGATGGAGGGATATCCGTAAAAGCCATGTTTCCCCAGACACCCGAGGAGTGAACAATCAAGAGGAAAGACGAAGCTAGAGAAGTTCCTGCATGGGTGACATGGGTGTTTCCTGGGGACTTACAGCCCCAGCCAACTGCAGTGCCCAGGGAGAACACTGGGAAAGGAGCTTGTGGATATGAAAAGCAGTTTAGGTTTGAAAAGGTTTCACTACTGCAGCACCACAGGCCAGGAGGCGAAACAACAGTTAATTCCCTGGAGGCGTCAAGACCAGCATGGGCAGGGGCAGTTTCTCCCAGGCCCGTGTCCTTGGCAGAAATACCTGGCCTTTCCTTGTCTCTGCCTGTGCCCTCCTCTCCTCTTACTACAAGGACATCAGTCATACGGTGTTAAGGTCCACGTCAACGACTTCCTCTTAGAGTTGATCACCGCTGAGAAGACCCTACGTCTGTAGTCATGTTCTGAGGAACTAAGGATTTGGAATTCAGTGTGAGGATTAGGAGGTGAGGCCCAAGCAGAGTCCAATGTCTTATGCGGAGTTCTCCAGGGAAGAGAGCCAACTACAGGAGAGAATTTACTGGACTGGCTTACACAATGGGGGCTGATAACCCAGCAATGCCTATCTGCAAGTTGGAAAGGCAGATAGCAGGTGCCCAGCCCAGAGCAGAACACCTCGGCAGTCTCCATGACGCACTGACGGCTCAGAAGCCCTGGAGAGGGGACTGAGCCTACCTTGAAGGGCTGAGGCTGCAGTTGGAAGCAGATGGGATCAGCAGAGTCACTTAGAAAACAGGGTCTTCTAGGCTTACTGCTGCCTCTCTCCCCAGCTCCTTGTCACCTGTGCCACGTAACCAATGAAAGTGTCATCTAACCCCTTCCAGGTGGGTCTTTACTTCAGTCACTGCTCCATGACATCTATCCTTTCTGGAAAGAACCCCAGGAACAGGTGCGTTCCTCAGACCAGATCTTTTGGGGTACTCAAGTTGACAACAGCAGAGGGAGGGGGTGCAACTGAAAGTGAGTGACTTAGGTCTCAGAATAAGCCTTGCTCACCAGATATGGGCATGTGCCATCAGGGCAGACAGGGTGCCCAAGGTCACTGGGGACAGTGTGCTGACCATGGTCGGTGGTGTGATTCTGTCAAACCCGTGAGTGCAACACCTGGGTGTATAAATAGGACAGAGTGGAGCTTGTGAGTTCAGTCAGCTGTTAGTTTCGGGAGTCACTGAAAGCACCCTTCAGTTCCGGACTCTAAGCCGACAAGGCTGCGAAGTTCCTGGACAAGGTCAGAGGAGAGCCTCACATGCTTTTCTGCTATTAGAAAATGAGGATTCTGTGGTCTCTCAGCCCAGCAGGGAGGCCAAGAATCTCTTTCAAAGCATGCACTTGAACGAGAGTGATCAGAGATTCTGATGTCTGTAAATTAGAGATCTAAAAGAAGCTATTTCTTAATGCTATGGTTAGGAAATGACTTGGTTAGGAAAATATTTTACAAAAATAGGAGTTTTTAAAAACTAAAGTTACTAAGGTGGACTTTAAACATAAGGTAAATTTTATTTCAAATGATTTTTAACATGAACCACCTCAAGTTCACAACATATGGAATGTAATCAATTATTTGTTTATTCAACAAATCAGAAACTTTAAAACATTTATTTATTTATTCTCCTTCCTCCCCCAACCCCCTGTGTATGTATGTATGCGCTTGTGTGTGTGCTTCTTTAAAACATTTATTTATTTATTCTCCCTCCCCCCACCCCCCTGTGTGTGTATGTATGCGCTCGCGTGTGTGCCAGTGTCCACTTGTATCTCAGAGTGCACATGGAAATCAGAAGACAACTTTCAGGACTAGACCCTCTTCTTCCACTCTGTGGGTTCTAAGGACTGAACTCAGGCTTTGTGGGAAGCGCCTTTACCCGCTGAACCATCTGATGGTCCCTCAGCAAGTATTATTTCTTAAGTGCTGTGAACCATACGTTAGGTACCTCTAGCCTATGCCTAGCAAAGACCCTATCCTCACAAAGTTTACCTTAGTAAGGGAGAGAGATCACAGGCGCGCGCGCGCGCGCACACACACACACACACACACACACACACACACACAGTGTGAAATGGCAACAACTTGTATGCAGCAAATCCATGAATCAGGAAAGGGAGAAATGGAACTGATGCCACATCAAGCCAGAGCTCTCAGCAGAGGGCCTCCAGGACACACCTAAGCAGTGACCCGGTAGATGGATACTAACAGGTAATTTTCCAGTACTTATCTAAGCAGTGACCTGGAAGACGAATACTGGCATGTAATCCTCCAGGACATACCCAAGCGATGACCTGGAAGATGAATTCTAACAGATATTTCTCCAGGACACACCCAAGCAGTGACCTGGAAGATGAATACTAACAGGTAACCTTCATTTGGCCAGACTTGAACTCAGCTTTATTCCATGCTCATAACCTATACCGGGGGAAACTGAGGCCCAAAGAGATTAAGCCACTTACACAGGAGCTGTCTGAGTGTTGCTTCCTCCTACTGCTCTTAATATTCACTTCAATAATTCAAGTGGAGGCTCTGTCGGGCATAGATATACTGCTTGTTCATTTTTAATGAGCCATGCAGGGAAATGGGCACATTTAGCAGAACTCTGAGCTCTTCTGCCTTCATTGACATCTGTCCCTTGGTTTTAAAGTGTTTGCTACACAAACTGAGCATTTAGCTGACAGGAGCCGACCTCAGAAGGCAGGTGTCCGCAGAGCAGACTGGAAGGAAGCATGGGAGATCAGGTGGAAAGTAGACAGTCTGGCTGTTACTAGAAGGAACAGCATCTGGCCCACACGGTTAACATGCACGATGTCCCCCAGCCACAGGTGTGACAGCTTCACACGGCAAATGTGCACATGCTTAACCCCTGTCACTCAGAGCCAGCTCTTTCAGGTTCTGTCTTAGGTTTACCTCTTCAGACTATTGTTACCACAATTTACAAGCTGTCTGCAACAGTTTCTGCTTGGCCCTCTGGGACTGTATATGTGACAATGACTGTAGGAATTCAACCAAGTAGGACATTTTGATTGATTTCAACCAAGCCTGCCTATTAGAGTCACTAGGAGAGCAGTTAACAGCTCCAAAACCCAGGCTGAACCCTTGGAGATCTTGACCAAATGGGTCTTGATTGAGTGCAGGCACCAGTGTTCACAGGATTGCTAG
Source organism: Mus minutoides (assembly GCA_902729485.2). Lineage (NCBI taxonomy): Eukaryota > Metazoa > Chordata > Mammalia > Rodentia > Muridae > Mus > Mus minutoides. The sequence goes on from LR750737.1 coordinate 6,301, forward strand.
CTCCCTGAGGGGCAGGGGGACCTGCTGCATAGCTGTGGTGGAGCCTCTGGTGCAGGTGAAGAGAAGCCAAACAGGCAGATGATGGAGTTCTGCACTCTCAACACCACCAATGACGCCTGCAATATCTTGGCTTCAAGACTCCTTAAAATGCACATTACTCTTTGGGTGGGCACAGCTTCAAGTCCCCTGTACCACTGATAAGGCCTTAGGGAGGGTCAGTACCAGAGCATCCCAGCCTGGATGGAAATGCAATTCAGGAATCCAGGAGGCTGGGCTTGAAGGTAAAGCCAAGGGTCTGCTGTGTAATGGGTAAAGTCATTTGATCTTTAAGACCACGCCAACTACATCAGTGGTACACAGGTGGTCTACATAAATGTCAAGACCTGACTTAGTGTGGTGTTGTGGAACACTGTCTTCCTGGCGGGATGTGGCTGTCACCTCCTTGAATTCTCATCAGCCGTGATTTCCCACTCGAGAACTACATAAGATGTAGCTGATTTATCTCTTCCCTCATGGACGGGAGCGGGACTTTCCAGGTCCTGTCCCTCTCTGAGGATATGGAAGTGGTTTACGGTTGCTCAGGGAGAGCGAGCTTTTCCAGTGACATAAAGGCTCATGAATTCCCACACACCAGTAAGTAACTAAGTAAGCTCCCTGTTTCCCCAGGGCAGCTCTGGTGGAATCACTTCTTTAGTTTGTTGGTGGTTCCCCACCTGGGGTGGAGCAGGTGTCTGTTCATACACCGCAACCCAGGGAAAGTTCATGCAGCAGCTAGAAAGCACAAGGGCGACCACAAACCTGGAGAAGGCAATAATTGTTGTGTCTTGCTGCAGTCACAGACCAAGTACAGTTCTTAAAACCCAGAGATGGGGCCGGCGAGATGGCTCAGCAGGCAAGAGTACTGACTGCTCTTCTGAGGTCCTGAGTTCAAATCCCAGAAACCACATGGTGGCTCATAACCACCCCGTAATGAGATCTGACGCCCTCTTCTGGTGTGTCTGAAGACAGCTATAGTGTACTTATGTATAATAATAAATACATTTAAAAATAAAACAACCCAGAGATTGCTCAGCAAAGGAGGGAATTCACCAACCAACCTTAGCATCATGGAATGATTTGCCCCCAAATAGAAAACAGGTTTCTGATTGGCCAACAATCAACTACCAGTGAGCTTTCGACCTGCACCTCTCCCACCCCTATCATGCTTGCTTATCCAGTAACACAATGCAATTCAACACAACACAGCAGGTCTGAGGATGTCCTGGGGCCTGAGTTCAGATCCCAACACCCATGTAAAGTCTAGCACAGCAGAGTACACCTGAACCCCATCACCAGGGTTGCTGTGGGGGTAAGGGCTGTGGGGAGAGGGTGGGCAAGTGGAACCAGGGTTTGCTGGTCAGCACAGACAAACAGGTTAGTTTTAGGTTTAGTGAGAGACCCTGCCTCAAAACATAAACTGCAGAGTGTTAGAGAAAAACATTGACAGTGGCTTATAGCTGCCAGACATGTACACACCCCCGCACACAAATGCCACCAAGAATACATTTGTTTATATCTGTATCTGCACTTTTACAGGGAGTTCTAAGAAAAGATCAAGAGGAAGAGTTGTTGGGCCAAGAACAGCATGCATGTGCACATACACACGCACACGCACAATTTTTCAAGTTCACCGTACACTGTATAATGAGAGGGTTGAGTTCTAAGAACTGCTTCACTGGGCAGTTTTATGCAGCAGCTAGAAGTGATGTCCTTGTGTAAACATCATCCAGTATGCTTGTGTAAGCCTACATGCCACGGGCCATTTGCTAGACATGGCCTCTTGCTGTAACCAGGAACTGAACACTCGTGAGACTGCCAGGCTGCTGGTGCACACTCATGAGACCACCAGGCTGCTGGTGCACACTCGTGAGACCACCAGGCTGCTGGTGTACCGTGGCAGTCTGGATCACTACAGCAGCCTTGATATGCAGGAATGGGAGAAGGTGCGTCCCAGGGGGAAAAGAGGGTACTAATGGCACTGTTGGCATCACCAGTATCACATGCTCTACACAGTGCTGTGCACGGCGCTGCTTACAACCAGCAGCTTATCCTTTAGCTACCTGAGCACATGGCCATGTCTCCTGCTAAGATGTGATGCTGGCTATATCTAAAAGCTAATGGCTGATCTAAATCTCTAACACAGCCCCATGGCACCACTGCTGTGCACATAGCTGCCTATAATCAAAGTGCCATTTGCCACCCTTGACCATAAAACACCAGGGCAGACCTGAAGGAGCAGGTGACCAGTTGGACTTAACGTATAGAAGAGCCAAATAAAAAAGGGACACAAACAAATATGGAACACAGCGTAAAGTGGGAGTGTAAAGCCCTGAGGTTGCCTTCTGTGACAGGCTCCAGATTGGCCGGGGACCCTGGAAGCCCCATTCCACCCCGACATCTGCACCTAGGGCTCTGTACAGTATATTGCAGCCGCAGACTTGTGCTCAGAGCAGCCAGGCTAGGGGACACACTGAGGTCCCAGAAGCCTGTGGACATTGACTCTGCCACCTTCTCAAAGCTGACACTCAGCTTACCCTATGGAGGCTCCCGGGCACTTCTGCCTTTCCTTTCTCGTGGGCTGCTTTTGCCAAAATGGATGCCAAGGCTGGCTGTTGTGTTCACAGTTAATGAAAAATAAATATAAAAAAGCTCTGTCACTACAGGTCACAGAAGTGTGGGTTCTTTCCTTTCTTTGAAATGCCGGGTCATACGATATTTGTCTCTGCAAACCTTTGGCTTTAATAAAAGCCCCGGCAGAGAAAGTTTCTAGCCTTTCTCAGGGAACTCTTGCACCTCTGGCTCTTCAGAAGTCTCAGCTTTACAAATATCCAGGGGACTTACAGGAGATGCTGCATACAGCCTGTGTGCTTATGGTCTCAAGTTCACTTTAATTATAAATATAGTACAGAGGGAGGGAGACAGGAGAAGAGGGAAAGAGGGGGAAAGGGGGGAGGGGAAGAGGGAGGGAGAGAGGGAGGGAGAGAGGGAAGAAGGAGGGGGAGAGAGACTTGGTGCACAGCTTCTGAGTGGCAGTCAGAGGCTCTCTTGGAGGTGGCCATGGGGCCTGTGCAAGGAGGTGGGGTGCCCATTTTCAACGTAAGCGCTTAGTGTTTAACAGTGTGGAGAAACCATGCTTCTACCCACCCCCAAGCAAGCCCCGTGTGAGCCTTGCCCTCTGCTAGGGCTCCGGGGACACCGTGCTTGTCCCCAGAGGACTTTCCATTTCATCTTCCTCTGGTCCTGTCTTCTCCTCCTGTTGAAGCCTGGCACTGTAGCCTCAGGGTCCTTGGATTGAAGTCAATGTATCCAGGACACACACGGGTGGTACAGTGAAGCCAAATAGTGAAGGCTGTAGGTCTTGTACTCCCCTCTCCCCTCTTCCAATCTGCCGCTGTGTGTATGCTCTTTCTCTATGCTTTACTTTATATGTATTACGTATACACAAGTGTATATGCGTGTATATCTGAACTCTCACCATTTTAACCGCATTGGGTCATCACTATATATTCTGTAAGTTTTACTAGTACCACACAACAGAGCATCACCCCCACACCCCAGCTTTACAGATGGAGAGATGCTGAAGCTTCAAGGGCTTGGGTAACTAATTTTAGCCAGTTGGGAGGTCCAAGTTCAGGAGAGCTGATGTCAGAGGCCAGTTTCTGAGGTGCCTGCCTCGTCTGCTCTCCATCAGCCACAGCTCTACAAGGCATGACAGCCAGTGCAGAGTGTCAGATGACACCTAAGACCCCTCAGCAGCCACAGGCTAGGAGAGAACACTTGTGAATTTCCGCTGTGAAGGCACAAGCAGCAACACACAGACCCATGGCCAGCTTCTGCGAGGTTCAGGCAGGGGTGGCAGGGTAGGCTGCGGAGGCAGGGGCCCGAAGGAGTGCAGGGACGGCAGGGGAGGTGGGGGTGGGGGGCAGGAGTAGAAGGGGCCAGGTCACACTCCTGTGCCTGACAGTGCCAGCCCCTCAGGACTCCTTTTGCTCACAGTGCCTGTGAGGTTAGCAACCCTGATGTCAGGTCGGAACGGATCAGTCAGAAGGATGGTGGCAGTAGAGGAACACTGAAAGATGGGTGCCTTGAGAGATCAGAGCCGGCAGGTTACCACTTTCTGCTTGTGTATTTGTTTAGTATCACTGTCTGAGGAGATGCTGCTGTTTCCTGCATGGACTAGAAACTGACTGGAACCTGATAAGGCCGGAGGTGTCACAACTGTGACGCGCAGCACTATGGTCAAACTGTGGAAACCTCCCTCTAATGCAATCACCACACAGCTGCAGCACAGACTTGGTTTGGACTGAAGTCCAATCCAGGATGCTCGTCCTTGTTCTTATTTGTCTGTAGTTGTGATAAAAATAATCTGAGAAAAGCGACTTAAGGAAGGGTTTCCGGTGGCTCACGGATCATGGCACTGCCCAACGCAGCAGGGAGACCGGGCAGCAGAAGCCTGAGGTGACCTATGACACTGCAGCCACAGTCAGGAAGAAGAGAGCCAGAATGCCTGGGCTCCCCTCCCTGCCTCTTTGCATACAGCCCAGAATCCAGCCCAGGAAAGAGGGCGGGTCTTCCCAGTCAACTAAACCTACCAAGAGGGCATGACCAGAGGCCAGTCCAACCAAGAGAGCCCCTAGCTGTGTCCAGAAGCATATCTTCTAGGGGATTCTACATTCTGTCAAGTGGACAACCCTAACCATCACATGCACCCCCAACTGTCTCTATGGCTCTTCGTGAACTGCAAGGACAGAGCATCACACCACCAATGAATGGAGTTTGTCCTGGTAAGAGTTACAGTCGCTGCGATGAAGGGCCATGAGTGAGCAGAGCAACTTGGGAGGAAAGGGCTTATTTCAGAGCACACTCCCAGGTAACAGGGCAGTCAGGGCTGGAGCTCAAGCAGGGCAGGAACCTGGAGGCAGGGAGCTGATGCAGGCTGTGGAGGGGCTTGCTTCCCATGGCTTGCTCAGCCTGCTTTCTTACAGAAGCCAGGACCACCTGACCAGGGGTGAGCCCTTCCATATCAGTCACTAATTAAGAAAACCCTAGAGCCATAGCGAGTGTGACTGTTGTATCACATGTGTGTCAGTAGGTGGCAGAGAGAAGAGAGACCATGTCTACATTCTGCTATCTCTGAATGATTAGCAGCCTAACACTCCTTGGAAAAGAACAAACCTGCAACGACCACCATTCTGGTGGGACGACAGGGAGCAAGCCAGAGTCAAGAAGAACCCATCCTGGGACCATGGGCCTCAGGGCAAGAATGAGCCCGAGCCAGACGACCCTCGCATGGGGCCACCTGGGCAGGCATGGGTGAAGAGCTAGCCTGAGATGACCACCAGTGTGGCACCACTTGGGTATGGGGAGAGCAGGTGTATCATGACAGAGATGACACCAGACACTCAGAGACCCTGGGCACCACGGAGAGGAGTAAGCAAGTGGTGGAGAAATGGAAGAGAGAGAAACAGAAGGATGTGAGCACAATGAGGAGAGGCAGAGCTGGAGACTCCAGGGTAGCGAGGAGCAGCGGGATTTGAGTAGCCGGTGAAGCCTCTTGAGACTATGGTGGGGTCCTGGCCTCTGCTGTCATTGGAGACCATGTCTGGGTCTATGGCCCTGCAGCGTCAGGGATCTGTTACCACCAAAGGCCAGCCATATGTCTCAGGGTATCTGAGAGGAGTTCCAGGGGGGTTCCAGTATTGATGGAGTAGCAGAAGCCAGAGGCCTAGTATCAGACTAAAAAGTCACTGCAACAAACATTTGCAAGCAAAGAAGTGTGGACAGAAGGATGTACTGTGGGACACACTGACACACTACAACTTCCATAATGAAAATGTTTTATCTATGCTTGGGGGGGGGGGTTCAAGTGTGGAGGGTGGGAATTAGGGGAGAGGGAGATGAGTGGGATTGAACTGCATGATGTGAAAGTCACAAAGAACCAATTAAAAGTTGAAAACAAAAGAAAAAGAAAAAATTGCCCAACAGTCTTTGCTATGGGTCCGTCTTAGAGGCGTTTTCTCAAATGGGGCTCCCTCCTCTCAGATGACTCAAGCCTGTGTCAGACTGACATAAAGTTAGCTACCACAGGGCCCCTGGTTCTCTTCTCAGAGCTGACCAACTCGTCACATCACTAATTTCAGAGATAACAGTATCCTTAGAGTCTGCCATCAGTCTGACTACAAAGATATCCAAGAGCTCCTTGGTTGCCCTTATTTTCAGGATTCATTTATTAAACCATCACTGAGCCCCCCAGCAGGTATACACACTACCCTAGAGGGCCGATGTGAGGATTTAAGCCAATGGCTTTGCTCCATACAGTAGACAGGCAGTTAACCAGCCCAACCAGACAGCAGAAAGTTAAATGATCGAGATCAACCACAAACCTTTCTTTTAAGGAAACGAGGCATCCATATTTACTATACAAAGTTCAGAGATCATTTCTTATTATCCTATCAATGAGACTCACTAGTAAACCACAGTTTTCACGGACTTTAGAGATGTGTTTGATGATTTTTGGGGGTGGGGCGGTCTTTAAACCCTGCCAGTTGAGCAGTGTATGATGTCTTCAGTGCTTTTTACAGAGGACCAGTCCTTACGTAAGGTGAATTCTGCAGTAACAAAGGTCTGTACCATACATGGAACCACATTTCCGGGTCTGCAAATACCCTTCACTAACTCTTCTCTCTCTGATCTGACACAAGGAAAATCTTACATGCTAACAAGGTCTCCAGAGCTGCTCTTCTTGCCACTGTCATATGACGTTCATGGGCCAGGCTCTTTCCCTGTAACAGCTGCTTATAAACAACTCAAGCAGCATACTGCTCAACTTCTAATTCATGTGCTGGGGAGAGGCAAGCATGGGGAAAGTTATCCCACGCTCCCTCTCTCCCTCCCTCCCTCCCTCCCACCCTCCCTCTCTCCCTCTCTCCGTCCCTCCTTCCCTCTCCTCCTCTCCCTCCCTCTCTCCTTCCCTCTCTCCCTCCCTCTTTGAAGAGCTTGAAATTAAATGGAACAGTTCCTACTCTCAAGGCAACTTTCCCTGAAGCTCTGTGTACAAATTCAATGTGTTCTTTTCCTGGGTCATTTTATGTCTAAAGATAAATGTCGCCGAGCGCAGACTATCCTTCCTGAGTTGGAAGCAGAACAAACCATAAAGCAAGGCTCTGGGGAGGAATGTTCTGTATGGATATGAACGAGTAAAAACACTGCTTGGAAAAGCATCCTCCTGCATCACACAGCGCCTTCAACAAGCTTTTCTGCATTTCTCTGAAATCCAGGATGACTTTTCTCATTGTAAGGGAACATTATTCATGACTTTTCCAAGTGTGCCTTACTACATATACTCATGACCATGAATTAAATGAGCTTAGGAAAGGCATCTTGCTTGTAAACAATCCTTTCCTTTTTAAAGTCAAGTGTATTAAAATTAAAAATTTAATGCAATGACCAAATTGCATATTATAACTTTAAGTTGACCAGATATTCTTGATAAATTGTGTTTTTAATATCTACCATTTTTAACCTACATTTATAGCTTAAGAACTACAAATAGCATTATATAATGTTTCATTTAATCATTTACACTATAAATTGCAAAACAGGGCTTGAAAGACCTTGCCCTCTGTATGCCGGTCACCAAGCCCAGCTACATTCCCATACTGGAAGACCAGTTCCTCTCAGACACGAGAATCATTCCACTCTAGTTCCCACTCCTTTATTTCCTCACTAGACCTTGGATCTGGAAATACTTATTCTTCATCCGATGTAGGGGGACATTACAGATGTGATCAAGTTAAGGAGTCTGATGTGGGAGAGTGCCCTAGGTGGCACAGGTGTGGAGTGTATGACGTTAAAAGCCACGCAGGAGCATCAGAGAAAGAAAGGTAAATCAACAACAAAACAAAGGCCTGAGCCTAGGAGCCTGCAGTTAGGAACAGTAATGGCCTCCAGGGCAGGCCAGGGCAAGGACAGGCCGTCTCTATATCTGAAAGGAGCCTTCCTGGTGACTTTACTCTGGTGTCTTAGTTACTTTTCCAGTACTGTGCTAAACACCAGGATCAAGGTAGCTTATAAATGACCATGTTTAATCTTACGTTTTCAAAGGGCAGGAGTCCATAATAGCAGCGTAAGCTGCTGGGAGCTCACATATTGATCTGCCCAGTAGGATGCATTGAGAGCTCACTGGGAATGGTGCTGGCCTACCCCAAGTGACACACCTCCTCCAATAAGGCCACACCTCCTAATCCTTCCCAAATAGTTCTACCACCTTGTGACCAAGTACTCAGTCAATACATGAGCCTCTGGGGTCCATTCTCAGTCACCCCGCCCCCCCCACATGGTTAGATTGAACAGGATACTGTCTCAAAAAAAAAAGCAAAATAAATTTGCATTATTTTAAGCTACTTTTATGGCACCGAGTCTGTAGGAGTTTGCAATAAATTCACCACCGGGGGAGCTAGGCATGGTGGCGCCTGCCCGTGTTCTCAGTACTTGGTGTGCCCGTGTTCTCAGTACTTGGAGCTAGCGGCAGAGGACTCAGAGTTAAAGGACAACTTCACCTACAGAGTAAGTCTGAGACCAGCTTGAACTGCAAAAATTTACATCTTAAAAAATCTATCCGCATACACATTTACATTCATGTACATAAACATAACATGTGCTGAAGCCTGTCCCAGTGGATGAGGAACGTACATGGTCAGCTCTCTCCCCCTAAAACAGCCTCAATTAATAGGAAGTGTGGGAGGATGGCCTCAGGACACACAAAGGTCAGTTAGAACATCCACTCTATGAGCACCAGCGCTCTGACTTCTGGGTCACTTCTTGCTCCCAGCATCTTTCAGCGCGATAGAGCTCACCTCTGAGTGGATGTGGCCAAGTTTTTCCTTTTGCCAGCCCCCTGTGGGCCAGGGTGGGGTGGGGTGGGACAGGATGGGGCAGGACACCAATGTTTTCTTATTCCCTCCCAGATCCTTATAGAAACTCCAGGCAAATGTTACTGAGATGTGAGCAGCTCCTCCCTTCAACCTGCTCCACACCTGCAGGATGTCACTAAAGTGACCGTGTCTCCATCAGCTTCCTGTTCTTAGGATTGAGGTCTCATGACAAGAAAGGCAAGCCAAAGAGACCCAGCCCCCAGCTCCCACTGAGTGTCCTGTGCTTAGAGGATGCTATTTCAGATTCTCATCTGCACTGGCTGTCAATCATTCTCTTGGTGACAGTTGTTCTACCTGGGATGGATTCTCAAAGCCAGTTTTAATTTTAATTTCTCTGATGGCTAAGGGTGCTGAGCACTTAATCCAAGCATCTACTGGCTGTCTGCTCTTCTTCTGAGAACTGTCCATTCAGCTTATTAGCACATCTGTTGCCTGGATGATTTATTTTCTTCATGTTTAAATTGTTTTAAGTCCTTTACAGATCCAGGAGAGAAGGGAGAGAGAGAGAGAAGGGGAACTGGCGAGGGGATGGATAGGAACAAAACAGAATGGTCTGATGATGTCGTAATGATGAAGCCTGCAGCACTGTATGCTGTCTTAAAAAACTTATGAGCCTGGTGTCAGTCAAAGAGAAATGTGATGCGGTCCTACCTCAGTTCCAGTTCAGCAGCAACACCAGGTCCTGCCTCTGAGTACAGGAGAATAAGAACAAAGAGCCTGGTGTGTGTGTGTGCGCATATGTGTTTGTGTGTGTCATGTGTGCATGTGTATGTGTTTGTGTGTGTCATGTGTGCATGTGTGTGTGCTTGTGTATGTCATATGTGCATGTGTGTGTGCTTGTGTATGTCATGTGTGCATGTGTTTGTGTGTGTCATGGGTGTACGTGTATGTTGTGTGTGCATGTGCATGTGCTTGTGTGTGTTGTGTGTGCATGTGTATGGGTGTGAGTGCTTATGTATGTCATGTGTGCATGTCTGTGCATGCGGGTGCATGCGTATGCATTTGTGTGCATGTGTCCATGTCTGTGTGTCTGTGCATGTCTGTTTGTGCACATGTGTGGTGTGTACATGTGTATCTGTGCATGCATATGTGTGTGGTGTGCATGTGTGTATGTGTCTGTGCATATGTGTGTGTGTGTGCAGGTTGGCACACAATGATTCAGCAACTGCCATGTGCCCATCTCTGTTCTAGGCACGGGCATACACTCATCCTCAGCATTGTGGTCCTTGTAGTGACACAGAGTACAGGCATAGAGGTGCTTGTAGCTCAAATGGTTGGGAACAAGCTGGGTAAGGACAAAGAACTTAGTGTGTTTTCAAGTGCATGATTTCAGTAATCGGTCCTGTATTTAGGCCAGGTGAATACAGAAGCAAGGGCAGGGACACTGAGGATATGCACGTGTGACAACATCATGCACAGGCAATTTCAGTAAAATACAGGCATCACTGCAGGGGGGAGCAGACAGAGCGTCAGTGGCAGCCCCCATTATGACACCTTCCATTCTGAATGCGGGGATGCTTTTACTACACTGCTTTCCGTGAACTTCAAACAGATCAAAGTACTTGCTAACAGAGTACAATCATGTGCCCTAAAATGAAGCCCCAGGCTTAGGAAAATATTGATGTGCTAATTGAACAGTGACATGAGACAAAGGACACAAAGTATCTGAACAACAGGGCAGCATCAGAAGCCATGGAAAAGAGGCTGGGTTTGAAAGTAGAGCAGCCTGCTTCTCACACAGAGAGCACCTTCCAGATTGCCTCTGCATTACTGAGTGTCCTGGACCCTCTGTTCCGACAGATACAGCTCCCTGCTCTGTGGTGTTGTTATACACATTATAATGTATGTAAATTGCCTGTAAATAATAGATCATCAGTAAATATTAATAACTGCTAACTAAGGAGCCAATCCCCGGTGCTGCAGGGAGTTCTATATCCACCGTGGGAAGTTTTAATGAAGATGTTGAAGGACAAAGAATTTTCTCAATCAGGCCTTCCTGGCTGAGGGCCAGCGATGGGTTTCTTCCTGCCGTACATTTATGAATTTGATGACAGAATCAGAGACCTGATGGTTGGCTTAGTGACATGTTCCCAGTAACTAGACAAAACTGTGATTCCAAAAGGAGAGATGGCAAGGGACAGTGTGATGTCTGGTGGACATCACATACTGCCCCGCCCAGCAAGAAGACTTGCTCACACACTACATGGTGCTTGTAAATGGGTCCTGAGACCATCTACTCTCTACCTGCCATGTCTCTAGTCTTGTAGGACCCTCGTAGGTTGCTCTAACCTCTTACCCTCCTGAGTTGTCATTTGATTATTCATCTTGGTTTACAGAGTTACCTTTCCTTCCAAGGTCTGCTCCTCTCTTGATGGACAGCTAATACCTAAACTAGTCTCAAGAACTCACTTCCTGTGTGTGTGACACACACACACACACACACACACACACACACACACACGCGCGTGCGCGTGTGTTTAAAGGTATCAAAGATGAAAAATTGGGCTAGAGAGATGGCTCAGACGTTAAGAGCACTGACTGCTCTTCCAGAGGTCCCGAGTTCAATTCCCACCAACCACATGGTGGCTCACAATCGTCTGTAATGGGGTCTGATGCCCCCTTCTGGTGTGTCTGAAGATAGCCACAGTGTACTCATATACATAAAATAAATAAATAATTCCTGTTTTTTAAAAAGGAGAAAAAAGCAGGCTGGGAATATGCAAAGCAAAGAACAGAGCACATTTCAGAGAGGTCAATCTTAACCATGCAGGACAATTTGCAAAGTGTCTCCAAGCCGAGCTCCTCAGTGCCCTGGAAGACTTTGCTGTGGGAAGCAGGTTTCTACTGCAGCCCAGCAAGGTCAACAGCAGATGTAGTGTGCCCCAAACCTTCCTTTCCAGAGTGTTTGCACTGCAAACTAATTAATGAATTCGTTCCTTTTATCACACTTTAGTTTTTAAATGTTCCAATTCAAATAACCTCGAAGCTTCTCTATGACCCTCTCTTCCACAGTGGGCTGTGACCTCATACGAAGTTGTATGACTGATTGTGGGGTTGTGGGAAAAGCTTGGCAACAGGAAGAGCTTGAGAACACACAGTGGCCAACAATTAACTCAGAATTGACCATGTAGCAAGCCTGAAGTATTTCTGCTGGTGCTCACCTGTGCTGGGCACACCTCTGTACTGTGGCTGCAGTTATGAGCACCTGTGCATGTTGTATATAGTGAAGCTGTCATGCCATTGTATATGGCAAAGCTGTCATGCCAGTGTATATGGTGAAGCTGTCATGCCAGTGTATATGGTGAAGCTGTCATGCCAGTGTATATGGCGAAGCTGTCGTGCCATTGTATATGGCGAAGCTGTCACGCCATTGTACATGGCGAAGCTGTCATGCCATTGTACATGGCGAAGCTGTCATGCCATTGCATATGGCGAAGCTGTCATGCCATTGTATATGGCAAAGCTGTCATGCCATTTTATATGGCGAAGCTGTCATGCTATTGTATTTGGCGAAGCTGTCATGCCATTGTATATGGTGAAGCTGTCATGCCACTGTATATGGTGAAGCTGTCATGCCATTGCATATGGTGAAGCTGTCATGCCATTGTATATGGTGAAGCTGTCATGCCATTGTGGCGATGCTGTCATGCCATTGTATATGGCGATGCTGTCATGCCATTGTATATGGCGAAGCCGTCATGCCATTGTATATGGTGAAGCTGTCATGCCATTGCATATGGTAAAGCTGTCATGCCATTGCATATGGTGAAGCCGTCATGCCATGCAGTGCAGTGAACACTAGGCTCAGATTGCGACTGTTGTCTGCTCTGAACAATGGTGTTTTTACTATATGTAAACAGTCTTCTGCTCTTGCAACACCATAATGGTTTGATCTTCAAAAGTAAAGACTTTTGGTATCTTCCTACCATCGTTATTAGCATGTTAACTCCTGAATGTCTATACCTCTGAATTATATGATGTTACAATGTAAAAAAGTTGCTTGAGTTGTTGATTTGAGGTTTATTTAAACAATCATTAAATTAATTTGGGTTTGGGATTAGGGAAGAATTTCCAAGGATTTCAGAGGTGATCCCAAACATACTTCTACCATTTTGCACTGTGTATTTCTGTAGAGGCATTCTTGATATTTTTAATAATTACACATCACTATTGTGAGCAGTCTTAACCAGTGGCTAGGCATCTGCATTCTAAAACAATGTGTGCTACTGTTGGCTAATATGTCAACATCTGGTGACACTGATAGCCTGTCAATGGCAGCTGATCAAAGTCCACTTCTGAACCAGTCCTTTGATAATTTGAATCTTGACGGCTTGTCATACCTAATTAGATCATCATTGTCTTAATTTCACAAACACAGCTGAGAGGGAGCTCTTCTTCAGGAGAAGTGCTTGCTGGGCAATTATCTTGTTTTTCTCCCCGCTGTGGATGGTGGTCCACCCTGGTCCTCCGCCTGCTGTGGACAGTGGTCGACCCTGTTCCTCTGCCCACTGTGAATGATGGTCCACCCTGTTCCTCTGCCCGCTGTGGATGGTGGTCCACCCCATTCCCTTGTTAACCTCATTTTCAGCCGTGTGTCTGCTTTGTGAGGATAAGGCCAGTTAATGACAAATAACATCATCTGGAAGTCTAATTACACAGACACAGATCCCAATGTTTAAATAATGGCTTTCAGCAAAGAGCCAGTGTATAGTGATATCAGGCACAAACACCCAATCCTCACAGTGGCTGCCTTGCTCCTTAATGTCCTAATGTGGTCCACATAAATGTTTAGTAGCCAGTATGCATTCTGAGTGAGAGGAAGTTTGGTTTTGTGTCATTTGATAAATAAGATGTGAAGGTTAGTCCACAGTCTATTTATACATGGTTGTATATTACACGAGGATAATTTTATGTGGGATGTATATGTCCCATCTATTTGACCCTTTCTCAAACCCTGATAGAATAATCTACAAAAGATTTAAACTTTTCAAATCTTTCTGGCGAAGTTCATGGCATACCAGACTGTGAATTCAGCTCCATCAAAACTCAAGGGTATTTCTTTTAGGACATGGTAAGCGATAAGGAAAAGTAGTTTTCCAATGGAGCCCACACTGCTTGCCATGTGGTCTTTCAATGACTAAATTCAAAGGAGTGTTTGTTTCCTGGGTCTGATGTACAGAAGCAGTATAAACTAGAGCCAGAGGTGGCTTGTTGTTAAGAAAACTACCTGCTCTTCCAGAGGGTCTGAGTTCGGTTCCCTACCCATCCACATTGGGCAGCTCACATCAGTCTCTAACTCCAGCTCCAGAGCAATTGGACACCTCTGGCCTCTGAGCACACCTGTGCTCATCATACCTGAATGAAGCAGATAACAGAGGCTTGCAGGGAGTATCCTCCCTGTGTCTGATACATGGATTTTCCATATATGGAGCCTTTCTGGTCCCCCACTAGGCTGCTTTCTGTAATCTTTGTGGTCCCAACATCCTAAACACCCACTCTTCTTATTCACTGATATTTCTAATAGATGCTGGCACTCACAGCTGTTTAGGTGGACAGGCCTCCCCTATGCAGAAGCACAAGGCTGCTGTGCAGAGATCATGTGTGGCAAAGCCAGTGGGTCTCGCGCCCCACAGCCTCTCATCGATCAGGACGCTCTCTGGCTGCTTTTGACTGTCGTCCTTCAATTGTCCTGTCTCCCTAGACTCATCTGGGCTCAAGCATCCATTTCCCCTTTCAAGGGCCTCCCGTTTTGCTCTTGATGAGCTGCTGGTATCCAACCCAGACCAGAGACCTCTTTTCAGAGTCCCCTGGAGAGCTGCTGGGTCTGGGGATGTCTGCAGAGCATGAGTCTGGTGTGGGCAAGTCTGTTTTTCAGTATTCCCTGGCATTCACTATTACAAGAGAAAAAAAAAAAAAAAACCAAACAAACAGACTAAAGATAGGCAAACAGAGGACATTGTATTCAAAGACAGAAACTATTATAGTGTGGTCCTCTGGGCTCTACTGTATGAACAGCTGTGTGCCATGATTCATATTAATATAAGTGAAAATAAAATTGATCATCGAAAGTAAGTGAGGGATATATCTCAGACGATCTGTTACAATGAATCTATGAAGTTTGTAACCAGCAGACCTAAGTCCACCTGGTCAGGTTTCAGCATTTGGGTATGACTCCATTTATTAATAAAAGACCAACACTTGTTAAACATTTTAATCTATCAAACTTGGGTCATACATTTCTTTTCTGTCATTGTAACTAATTAAATCCTTGATTGGTAAAACCCCAGATGAAAAGAATATTTGACCAACCCATTCATGAACAGGAAACATGACAAGGATAAAATCTACTCAGGAAAGTAAGCTATGAGGTTGCTATGTGAGGTTGCTATGTGAGGTTGCTATGTGTAGACTGGCTAATGATGGCAGCTAATGGTGGAGCTGCGGGGTGGGGGAGCTGGCTCAGTGGCTTGGAGGACTTGCTGTCCTTCCAGAGAACCGGGGTTCAGTTCCTAGCATACATGTTAGGCAGCTCACAACTGCCTGGAATTCCAGCTCCCAGGGATCCAACATGCTCTTCTGGCCTCTGTGGGCACCCATATATAGTGTAGTATACACACAGGTACATACACATGAACAAATTTTAAAAAATGGAGAAAAATCAACTTAGTGAGTTTAAAGTTTTCCAGATCATTTGTCTCCTTCCGTGCTGTTGTGTCCTAGGCAAAGGTAACTCTCTAACTCCCCATGGATCTTGTCACAAGCCGTGTCTCTGCCCCCCTTCCCAGGTCTCTCGGAGGCTGCTTTTCCTTGCTTGGACACTCACTGGCAGCAGGAAATCACTTCATCTGTCTTGGGCTTTCCTTTGCTTGTTGGACTTACAAGGGCAGTGATACATTTCCTTCTTAGGTCCCTTGCTTTTCTTCGAGTTCAGATTCTATGACTGGAGAAGTGGTTTTAGCTGCATCGGGCATCTTTTTATGGATGGTTATTCTTAAGCCAGAAGATGCTTACACATTTTTAATTGGCCAAGAAATCAACTATGTCTTTGGAGGTAAAAGGAAGTACAATCCACAAGTAATGATAATGGAAAAAGATGTCAGGCATAGGCCCTCTGATATGGTTTCTGTGTGGTGCCTTTGTAAATCTCAAACTGATTTCTTAATTAAATAAGGTCCTATAACTTACACCATGATGTTCAGTATGAGAGCAAAGGGCATATACAGAGGCTGTCCACTGCAGGTCCTACCTAAGTTATTCTGTGCAGACTGCAAGCTGAATCTCTTTAAGCCAACAATCTACCTGCTGGTCACCACCACAGATTTTAGTAAATGTGTACGTTTAAGAAATGCTGCCAGCGTGCTAGATTGCTTTGATTTTAAAGCACACAACTTGGAATTGGAAAGTGAGCTCCATTTTGAAAGGTGAGTTCACAAGGCAATGCTCATGGGTGCGTGTGCGTCCCTGTGCCCCGCCCTGTGCTGACCCGGTCACGTGCCTTGGACAGAGCAACCAAGGGGATCAGTTAGCTCCCTGGAGAGAGACTGCGTTAAAGTACTGTAATTACCTAACTTGCAACTCAGTGCCGCTTTTAGAAGGGATTAGTCTGAGTGACAGATGCTTCTCAAAGGATTACAATACACTGGTGAGAGTCTCCTCCTTGTGGGGTTGATTATGCATGGTATTATTTTGAGACAGGATATTGATAGGTAGCCTGGGATGATGACCTGGAACTCACAGTGTAATTTAGGCAGCCCCCCTCCCACCCCCCCACTGGATTCAGCTTCTTAAGTACTAGACAATAGGCACTGTGGGATGCCTTATTGAGTGATTTATTTTATTTTTACTTTTACTTGTGTGCCTTATTGAGTGATTTATTTTATTTTTACTTTTACTCGTGTGTGTGTGTGTGTGTGTGTGTGTGTGTGTGTGTGTGTGTGTGTATGTGTGTGTGTGTGTGTGTGTGTGTGTGTGCGTACCACATGTCTGGTACCCTGAAACTGAAGCTGCAGGAGACAGTAAGCCATCAGATGTGAGTGAACGCTCTGAACGGAACTTTGGTTCTCTGTAAGAGCATCAAGTGGTCCTCATCGTATAGCCATCCTCTAGACCCAGAAATACAATTTTACTGATGATAAAAATATAAGACGATGTATGCTCAAATCCTATGGCCTGAGTTGCTTCTGCCTCCTTGCTCTGAAGGCCTTGGGTCTGACCTGCTGGACTCTCAGCCACAAAAGGCCCTCCTATCACTTGCTCCCCAGCCCAGGCCCCCTCACTTGCCAGCAATTTATCCTGCAGGAAAGACAGCATTCCAGACTCTGGGAACTGTCCTCTGGAAGGACCTAAAGTCTGTGTGAGCTGTCAAGGTTTAAGGGGATGAGCTGCGACAAGGAGATTGGTGGTAAAGACTCACCACTGGATTTATTGTTGCACTGGCTAAACCTTCAGAACTCCTCTAACAGGCACATGTTTTCCTCTGGAATTGGGCAGTGGGGCTCATAAGTGCCTGGAGAAGCCTCTGGGCCCTGCTGAGAGGGCAGACATGCCAGGGTACAGGAGAGCTTGGGCCTTTGAGAAGAAACCTTTGGGAGAGAATACAAAAAGGTGAAGAAGATAGAGGAGAAGTTGGGATGGTTATGCTGGGCGATTTAGAAGGTACCTTTCATAAATGTTACTGTTTGCTGTATGGTATTGTACAGTCAGTCAGAGACTGCAATGTCCACTTTAGAGATGCCTGTAAGCCATTTACTTTGTTTTGTCTCTAAACAGATTTCTTTGAGTATGTCAGTTTACTAAAGTGTGACAGGCTCCCAGCTCGTGTCTTCTTCCCATTTCTCCACAGAGGGCTTGGTGCACAGGCACTGGGGACGCGGGGGGGATACAGGCGGCTTAGCCACAGAGGCTGAGGAGGTGAAGGCAGAGATGTCATTCATCTGCGTTATGAGCCTTGCTCTCCCGCTCCTTCTCTTTCCCACTTAATGACACTTGGAGGCTGTGGATGAGTTCTGTCTCATTCTGCCTATGCCTGGAGTCTGTAAGACTTAGAATCCTGGCTATGTCCGGGGCTGACTCAGGAGAACCACGAGCTCCAGGTCTTGGACCGTGGAGGTGAGTTTAAGGTCAATGTAGGCAGCTTTGTGAGATCCTGTGTCAAAAACCAAATGTGAGCGGCGGGTTGGGGAGAGAGCTCAGAGGGAGAGGCGTGCCTGTGTATGTGAGGCCCTGGGTCCAGCACTACCAAACCAACAGAGAAACAGAAAGGTTTCTCATTACATATTTAATATATTGACCTTTATCTTCTCCCCTAACTCTTCCTACTCAGAATTTCCCCACTCTTGTCCTTTAAAATAAAAATCAATCTAGACCAATGTGTGCTGCTGAGCTATGGCTCTGGCCTCCCAGCCTCCCACAGCATTTGGCAGCACATGTGAACAAGAGTTCCCAGAGGAAAGCTGTTCCACAAAGAATGACTGACTGATTAGAACTGCAGCAGTGGGCAGCAGTGGGCAGGCTGCAGGTCCAGAGCTCAGCGCCTCACCCCCAGCTCCACCTAACCACGTGACTAGCTGCAGCAACCTGGACAGCCATGCTCTGCTCCCCGCTGTGTCAGAACTGACACCCTGGGAGTGACAGATAAAAGCCTTGGGTGTCTATTAACCCAGCAGACTACTGACTTTAACCAGCCTAAAGCGAAGAAGGTCACTGGACAGCCTAAGGCCCACAGAAAACCTTCTTCCACAGTGTTCTAGCCACTTCTTTGCCTTACCCACCAAGGTATTTTACATTTTCTTCTAGTTTATTACATTCTTTGTTTTGCAAAACTATAAAACTTCATGAAACTGCTTCTATGTTGGAACACAGAATTCAGAATGACCTAAACTTGTGTTCTCAGGCCACGGTCACTTAAGATGGCTCCAGAACAAACTGTTGTTTATTCCCTTTAACACAAGAGCTGTGGGTTTTTTTTTGTTTGTTTGTTTTTGTTTTTTTCTTTTTCAAGTTGACACCCATAAACACAGTTCAAAATGGTGCGTGCAAATCAAGGTTGAGTCAATCCTAGACACAAGGGAGACCCAGAGCTCCAGGAGGCAACATTCCAGGCAGTGAGGTACCTGACCTCTGAGGAGGGGCAGGCTTGTGGGCCACATGATCCGCGCATGCTTAATGACTCCAGGTGAAGGGCCAAGGTGAGCAAGCCCCCGAGGCTGGGTGCAGACCCAGCAAATCCACCAAACTGACAGCTGAGGTGGGAGTTCACGTGAGCTACCATAGCCAAGTGCCACGCTCTGGTGGCTTAAACAGCAGAGAATCATTTCCTCATAGTTTCAGGCTAGGAGTCCAAGGTCAAGGTGGCAGGAGGTGGTGGCAGGAAAGGCATCTCTCCCTGGCCTGCAAGCAGCCACCTTTGTTATTTCTCATATGATTCCCCCCACCCAAAAGCTCATCTCTGAAGTGTCTTCCATGCCTTATAAGGTGTGCTAGTCAGGGTTCTCTAGGGTAACAGAACTTACAGATCTCTCTCTCTCTCTCTCTCTCTCTCTCTCTCTCTCTCTCTCTCTCTCTCCCTCCCTCCCTCCCTCCCTCCCTTCCCCCCTCTGTGTGTATGTGTGTGTGTGTGTGTGTGTGTACTGACAGGTTGTAGTCCAGCTAATCCAACAATGGCTGATATGAATGCAAGGTCCAAGAATCCAGTAGTTGCTCAGTCCAGGAGGCTGGATGTCTCAGCTGGTCTCCATTTACACTGTAATCCCAGAGAAGCAGGCTCTAAGGCCAGTGAAGGAATGGATTTGCAAGGCTAGCAAGACAAGAGCAAGCAGGCAGAGAGCAGACGCTTCTTTTTTCCATGTCCTTACATGTGCTTCCAGCAGAAGGTATGGCTAGGATTAGAGGTGTGCCTTCCTGCCTCAAAGATCCCTATTGGAAAAAGTGGATCTTTCTACTTCAAATTAAGGTGTGCCCTCCATTTCTGAATTACGCTGGCCTCATTTATCTTTAAAACCTTTGTTTAAGGTCCTAGCTTCACATACAGCCCTAGGGGTTAAGGGCTCAACATGTGAGTCATTGGTGGGAACTTCAGAGAAGTGATGTATTCAGCAGACACTTGAGGCATAAGCACCATCATACAGAAGGGGCCCAGATAGCACAAGACAGCACAGAGATTAGTCCCAGACCTCAGCATCTCCCTTTCCCATGTGCGAGAGTAATTCCAGACGTCTGCGGAGACTAGCAGGAGAAAATCAACCCCATAGCTTCTCTCTGTCTGCTCTAAGGGGCATAGAGAGGCAGTGAGTGGGCCAGGCAGAACATGCCAACCAGACGGCCCTGTATGCCCCACTCCAGCTTTCCCACAGGGCCTGCTGCCATCTCTGGGTAAACCTTGAGGGGAAACACATCTGTGACTGCAGAAGGTGCCAGGTGAGGAATGCAGAGCCAGATGAAAGCAAAGAGCCTCTGCCCGACTTCACGTTCCCAGGCTGGTGTGGGCCAGGGACAACAACAGCCCACAGGCAAACAGCGGCCAGGCCTGTGTACCCAGAGCACAGCTGGGCCCTAGCTATGGGAAACTTCCTCAGCCCAGGGCCAAGCAGGTGTGGGAGAGGTCACACCAGTTGAGTGGCACCTGAGAATGAGGTCACCTTTCATGGTGACTCTCTCAGGGCCTGGGGGATGGAACCAAAGCAGAGGGCACAACAGTGGGGCCCCAGTTCAATCGGTTGGGCAGTGGTCCCTGCAGAGCAAGCTGAGCAGGTCCAGCCCATGTTCCCACTGTAGCACACACTGGGACTGGCTAAGAACTGGCTAGCATGCCTCCCGACTGATACCTGCTCAGGAAGTGCCTCGGGGAGCTAACTGAAACATTGTTGTACTTCACGTTCTTTTTCCTCAGAACCCACCCAAAGCTTTCTGGTGTGGAAGGAACAGGTTTTTCTTAACTAACCTTTTGCTGGGTGCTACTGTGGATACCTCATGCTTTCCCCTTCCCGGTCCCTGTCCCAGTCCTACTCAGTACAGTTTAAACAGATCCCAATCCCTGCCTGCCAGGATCAGGAGGGTGGGGCCGGCCATGGCAGTACCCATGCCTTACACACAGAGCTTCCAGAGAAGTCATCCCTTACAGGCTTCCGTGTGCCCAGGGCATCCAAAACAGACCTCTCCTGCTCGTTCTCCCCAGCATCCGTCTCGTTACCTTCAGACACACTAACCTTAAAGAGACGCCCAGTGTCTGTCACCCATGCAGGACAAGACATGGCATGTTTCAAAATGGCCTGGTGGAGCCCTGGAAGTGCGAGGCAGCCCTTGATGACCAGGAAGAGCTCATCCTGACTGCCTGGCACATAGGTTGAGTGAGTAGCACTTGATCGCAGGCCCTTTTTCTGCCCATTATATCCCTCCTCCCCCAAATGGAAGAAGTTCCTGGTGAACACTGGGGTTTTTTTGTTTGTTTGTTTGTTTGTTTGCTTTTAAAAAAAAAATTAACCACATTTGAAATCCTAAAACTGAGAGCAAGAGAGGAGACTAGACATGATTAGGGCTTTACCAAATCGAATGCATGTTCTCCAAACTCTACTAACCTCTTTCCTACGTCAGGCCTAGACTCTGCTGCCTCTGGGTTTGAGATTAAAGCCAGGCTGGTCTGTGTGGCAGCCTCTCCGGGGTCCTTTCTGGGTAAATTCTCACGGGAGAGTGTCCCTTCCCATCACCAGAGAGCTCCTGGGGGAGGTGGTATTTCATTCCTTCTTCGGATGGGGAGAAGCTGTTGGCATTACAGCATCGGAAGGTTTATAGCCCAGCAGCAGGCCTTTTCCCCTTCAGCATCCTGCCGTAAGTGCAGGTTTTCTCATGCAAGGCCAACAATTTATTGCTGACATCTAACCAAATAGAACCACAGGTAAGAACGGAAGGGAACAATCAGGGAACAATCAAGACAGGAGGCATCGTGTCACAAAGACCTGAACAAAAATCACATCCACAGTAAAGTGCTGGAGACAGACAAGTGCTTCAGGACTGGAACGCAGGACCACACTTCTCTGCGGAATAAACAGCATCTCAGGAAAAGAACCGAACCCTGGGCAGGGCTAGGCTGGGCTGGGCTGGGCTGGGCTGGGCTGGGCTGGGGAATCCAAGTAAACTAAACACAGGACACAGAGAGCCTGCTTCCATGCTGGGCTGGAAATTAAAAATAAGAAACGAAAGAAGCCAAAAGAAAGAGGCAGGACAGTGTTGGACCAGGGTAATCACGAACGGTGTAGGTATGCTTCCCTGTACTGCAGTGAGAACCCCAGACCCTTTCTGTTCTTCAAAGGACTTAGTGCATCAATATGGAAAGGGAGAGAAGTTTCTAAGCAGGTGACTCTGACCTGAAGTCCCAGCTCTTGGATGGTAGAGGCGAGAAGATTAGGATGTCAAAGTCATCCTCGAGAGAGGATACATCATGCCCCTGAGCACACCCAGCTCTGTCCCTAAGGACATGAGCCGCAATCTGCCAGCACACTGCTAGGGCCGATGCATGCTGTGTTGTCTGGAGAAATGAGCTAACCAGGTGTTCCTACCTCCAGGACTCTGGCTAGACAATGGCATGCTGATGGCCAGGACACTGAACTGGAAAAGGCCAAACACTTGGGTACAAAGAGGAGAATGAAGGGCCCGAGCAGAGAGCAATCTGGTCAGGGCGGAGGTCAACACGATCAAGGGGAGGGGTCAGCAGGTCAAGGGGAGGAGTGAGTCAGCATGTGAGACCCCAAAGTGCTTCCCCCTGAAATGTAAAGCCCCTAAATGCCCCTCCAAGCCTGTTTCCCCATCTCTAAGAATACAGCCAGTAAGAAGCTCTTTGTTCTCTAAAGCTAGCAAGAAGCCTTTTGTTCCTCTACCTTAGGGGACCTAGCCAGGCGTGCCTGCCTGCCTGTG
Source organism: Mus minutoides (assembly GCA_902729485.2). Taxonomy (NCBI): domain Eukaryota; kingdom Metazoa; phylum Chordata; class Mammalia; order Rodentia; family Muridae; genus Mus; species Mus minutoides. Next base: position 29,178 of record LR750737.1, read on the forward strand.
TCAAGGACTCGGAGAGGAGCTGTAGCTCACCCCCACTCCTCATGCCAAGGACACCCCACCTTCCCACCAGAGAAAAGATGTAGCCCAACTCCTCCCTACTCTCCTCCCAGCTCCTCCCAACCCTCCTCCCAACTCCTCCCAATTCCTCACTTTTTCCTTAAAATCCCCCTACTGTTACCGCTCAGGGTCCATCTCCTGGCCTTAGAGCTGATAGGAGCTTGTCCTCAGCTAGCTGATAATAAACCCTCCTGCGGTTTGCATCAAGTGGATTCTCTCGAGTTTTGGGGGGCACCAATTCATCCTGGGACAAGAGAGACCCTGCTTCAGGGTCTTACAAGCACAGTCAAGGGAAGGAGCCAGCAGGTCAATGGGAGGGGTTATCAGGACAAGGGGAGGGACCAGAACAGTCAAGGGGAGGGACCAGCAGGTCAATGGGCGGGGTCAAGGGGAGGGATCTGAACTGATTTGTCCCTTGTATTTTGTTTTACTGCTGTTTTCTGTTTCACCAGAACAGGTAGCAGTCTTATTTTTGTCATCTGTTCATACTGATGAGGTCTTGGGGTCCTTAAGACAACAAATTTCCAGGTAGGTGTGGATTAATTTAAAAACAATAAGGATTAAACATAGTACCTTAAGACCAACAAATAAAAACAAAACAAAAATAAATACATAAACAAAAAAACTAAAAGCTGGCCGGTGGTGATGCACGCCTTTAATCCCAGCACTCGGAAGGCAGAGGCAGGCGGATTTCTGAGTTCGAGGCCAGCCTGTTCTACAGAGTGAGTTCCAGGACAGCCAGGGTTATACAGGGAAACCCTGTCTCGAAATAAATAAATAAGACCAACAAATATTTAAAAGTAAATGAAACCAACAACAACAACAAAAATCTAGTAAAATTCACAACTTTACAGGAGAACTAAGGAGTTTATAGCCCTTAGAAATTAAAACTATGAATCTGTACTTCTCTGGATTTGAATGTTCTGTGCTTTAACTGAAGCAACTTTTAAAACCAGCATCTTACAACATTATAAAGCACCTTAGAATCATATGCGAAATAAAAACTTCAAATAAAGCAAGTCGTTGAATTACAATCACAGCTGTAACGTGAGCGTACACCACACACACACACACACACACACACACAGTGACAGCAGCAGAAGAGGAGGAGGAGGCAGAGGAGAAGGCTACAGGGCAGCGGCAGCAGCGGCGGCAGTGGCGGGTATGCCCCACTGCAGCCTTTGTAGCTGCTTCAGGCTATACAAAAACACAATGTCAACAGCAACTTTCTGTCCAGTGAAATGGACAAGGCGTGCCAAGCTCTTTACAAGTCCATAACAAGTGAGCACAATCTGGACAGAGCAGAACTGCCACGGTGGGTGGTCCAGAGTGTGTGCAGCTCAGTCATCTGTTGCCAGGACAGTCTTGGCAGGGAAGGGCAGGCCTGTGAGGCCCTTGCCTGGTTTTCCCAATCCCATAGCAGGGCCTCTTCCCTACATTCCTTTGCTGCAGACAAACTGCAGCCCCCCCAGCCTTCTCTCAGCTGTTGGAAGGCTCTGCCATCTGACATGTGTAAGTGGATTCGTACCAGGTCCATCTGTATGTCCTGCCAGCATTACGCTGAGGTCACAGCTTCACAGAGGAACTCGGTCTGAGAGACTGTAAGCCAGAGAGGAAAACTTCTCCTCTTAGTCAACATGCTTTTGCTGTTTTAAACACGAGGCAATGAGAATATAAAGGGGAAACACTTATTTCACTCCAAGTTTTGAGGGTTTGGTCCACAGTCTGGTGGGGACCCACAGCTTTGGGCCCATGACTACGGTAGTGTAGCTGGGGTGAGGGACACACGGTAGAGTCAGTGTAAAAAGAGGAGGGACCTGGATCCTTTGATTCCATCAGGAGCATGCCGTGGTGATCGTGAGACTTCCCTCCAGGCCTCAGCAGTGAGACGTCCACGCAGAGGACTGAGCCTGCCGCATGAGCACCTGGAGTCACGCAGATCCCGTCACAGCGCCATCTTATCTGTGAGGAAACCACCCTCTGTTGGGTTCTAATGCTCTGATTTAATAGGGAATCTGTGTATCCAAAGCTGAAGGTTCTTGTCCCCAATTGGTTTTTGATTGATCAATAAAGAGGCAAGCAGCCAATGGTTAGACAAAAGGAGATGGGACCCTTAGGTTTGTGTGGGCTGGGACACGGAGGAGAGGAGGATCACCATGATTCAGAGGGAGACAGGTCAGAATCATTCGAGATGTGGGTGAGAAGGAATGCAGCCCCCAAAAGGGCTGCCCAGGAGGGTCTTGGGCAGCAGAGACTAGGGAGCTGCCCAGAAGGAACAGGGCAGCAAAGGCAGAGCATAGGGTTAGAGAGTGTTGCGTCAGGCGTGCCCGAGGGAAATCTATGATAGTCGGGCAGACAACTAGAACTGCCCAGCCTTGAGCTAGCCAGGGCATTTCAAAAGTAAGCTAATGTGTCTTTCATTTGTAGATCCAGAGTTCCTGTGCAGGTGGGTGGAAGCAGGCAACCCAGCTGGGAGCCAAAGCTGGTGTAGCTAAAAACCTACCGCCACAACATTCACCCTATGTTTTCCTGTCTATCATTTTTAGAGCAGTAAGTATTCTTGAGAAATTTCAGAGAATGTAAGAGAGTTATACAATCCACTCAAGATCTGATTGGCATCATTGCAGGTCTGCAGTATGTCCAGCTCTGGGCTTGGGTCAGTGGCTCCTGGCTTGTCTGTCACTTGGTAACGAGCCATCTTCCTGCCCAAATGGAAGGCTTTTCTTCAGTAAACCCCCTCCTTTTTTAAATGACTGAGATCTGGAGATTTAGCTTGGTTGGTGAAGAGCTTGTCTAGCAAGACATAGCTCTGGTTCAGTTCCCAGCACCAAATAAACTGGGGCTAGCGGCACAAACCTGTAATCCCAGAATTCAGGAGGTGAAGGCAAAGGGCTCAGGAATCAGGTCATCATATAGTAATATCGTAAATTTTCTGGCCAGCCTGGGTTAAACAGAACCTTACTGAAAAAGAGGAGGGGGAGGAGGGAGTAGGAGGGAAGGGGAGGGCATGGGAGGAGTGGGGCAGAGCTGAGCCGAGCCTGTTATAAGTTGAATACTTAGGATTTTCTTGAAGTTTTTTTTATAGCTGGATATTTTTATACCTACATACAATTGTTTTGATCGAATCCCCCTCCCATGCCCTCCCAACTTTTCTCTTCCAGCTTCATTGGCTCTGCTTTAAAACTTACCAACTATACCAGTGCCACCTGTACAGGCACAGCCGTATGGGACCATGTGCTGGAGCATGGGAGGTGCCCCTGGGACCACTTCCCTGAAGGAAGCCCATTTTCTCTCCCCTAGCAGGCTTCAATTGCCAATAGCTCCCCGGCTGAAGTGGGACTTCCTGAGCCACTCCCCATCGATGCTGCTGTTTTGGCTGCTGTGTTCTTATGCTGGGCTTATGCATGCAATCCATGAGCTCATGTGTCAAAAAGCCCTATGGTGTCCAGCAAATGAGGTCTCACTGTGGCTCTCCACTATTCCTGATGGAACTCTTTCGGCCCCTTTTATGACATGATCCCTGAGCCCTGGGGGTGTGGGGAGTACAAGGGGGCGGTGGAGGAGGATGATAGTGTCTCATTTTGGGATTAGTACTCCACGGCCTATTAATTAATCTCTGTACACTGACCAGATGTGACTCTCTGGATTGATTCACATTTAACTTTAGAGGAAGGTTCTTTGATAAGGTTGAACAGAACACCAATCTACTGATAAAAACATGAGGACTAGGAGGCCAGTCAGTTTAATGCTTTGTCCGTTTAGCAGAATGAGAGCATAAAGTTCTCCCCTTGGGCTCATGATCTATTCAGCCAATAGGAAAGTAGCTGGTTACTCCCATAATATCTATGTCACTACTCTACCAATGGGTGTATCTTATCAGGGCAGTCATTATTGTAGCTTGTAGGATTCACAGACAGCTACAAAGCCATCATTACCCTGACACCAAAACCAGGTAAAGGCCCAACCAAAATAGAAGATTATAGGCTGATCTTCTTGGTGGAGACCGATGCAAAATTTCTCAATGTATTTGCAAACGAAATTTAATAATATATCCAAAATGTCACCCACCCAACACAATCGAGTTGGCTTCATCCCAGTGATAGAGGGATGGTTCAATATATGTAAACTGGTAAATGCAGTCCACCACAAAAATAGACTCAAGGACAGAAATCATTTGATCATCTGATTAGATGTTAGAAAACAAAACAAAAACAAAACCCTTTGGTGAAATCCAACATCCTTTAATGTTACAAGTCCTGAGAAATGTGGTGACACAGGGGACATTATTTTGACATAGTCAAGGCAATACACAACAAACCCATAGTCGACACCATGTAAAGTGTAATCAAATGCCAAGCATTTTCCACTAATATCAAGAACAGAACCAAGCTGTCCACTCTTTGCTCCCCTGTTCAATATTGTGCTTCCGGTCTTAGCTTGAACAAATAGGTGGGAGGAGAGAGAGGATGAACATAGACGGGAAGAAGTAACCGCATCCACATCTGCAGGTGATATGATTCCATCTCTTTAAAACCTTCAAGACCCCAGACAACCCCCACAGCTGACAGACAAAGCGGCAGGAGACGGAACTCACACGTAAGTCAGCAGCCTCCCTAGACTCCAATGACAAACCTCAGAGAAATAAATCTTGGAATAAACCTGAACAGCGAAGTGAAGGACACATAAACAATGAAACCTTTGGGATTCTGGAGACAGAAGTTAAAGACCAGAAGACAGAAAGACCTACCATGCTCATGGGTTGGCAAGATTAGCACCAAAAGCAATCAATCACAGAGTCAATGCAATCCCTATAAAAACTCCGATCAGCACCAAAAGCAATCCACAGAGTCGATGCAATCCCTATAAAAACTCCGAAGTAGTTCCTCATAGAGATCGAGAAACTCATCTCCAAATCCAATATGGGAACACAAAAGACTTAGGATATCCAAAATAATCATGATGAATAGGAGCCTTGCTGAATGTATCACCACCCCAAATTTCAAGTTAAACAACAGAGCCATAGGCATAAAAGAACATAGGATCAAAAATAGGTACACTGATCAGTGGAATAGAGCTGAGAGCCAGATATACATCCCTGAATTTTGACAAAGAAGCCCAAAACTCACATGACTGAAAAGACAGCATCTTCAATGCTTTAAATTTTCATTATTTCTCATTCTTCCACAGAATTCTTTGTAGCTATCTTACCCTGCTTCCCTTTGCATAGCACCTATCACCACTAGCACCGCATGTTAGTTTGGCGTCTGTTTGTTTGTTTTTTTTTTTTTTTTTTTTTTTTTTTTTTTTTTTTTTTTTTTTTTTTTTTTTTTTTTGAGCTTACCATCCACAGGAATGCAGTCTACGACGGGCCTGAGAGAGTGTGAGTCAGATACTCAATGTCCAGTAAGCACGTGGTAAACATTTGTTGACGGCTGAATGAGTATCACCCACATGTTATCAACAACCCAGCGTTTCCCACTTCAGGAAACAGAAGATAGAGGGCAAGGAGCCAAGGGAAGAGATACAGGTCCGGCTCTGAGGTCAGCAGGTCACAGGTGGCAAGATTAGTTCCTTTCATAGATTCCCTAACTAGATGTACATCCGCCCAAGAGCTTAAAATTATAAACTGAAAAAAAAATAATTAAACCCAGGCAACAACAGCACATTCTGTTTCCTTGCATTTGGTGATCAGCCAGGCCAGAGAAACCCCAGCGTTGGGGCCCAGGAGCTGTTGCCAGGAGCTGTTGCCATAGTAACAGTAACAAGCCTGACTTCTTAGGTGAAGAGGCAGTGTTTTTATTAATCTACAGGGAGAATGGCTTCTTTATCTTTTTAATCTGTACTTTCTGTATGAAAGAAAAGGCTGTATCACTCTTTAAGACACCTCATTGGCTGTGCCAGCTGTGCGCTGCCGTGGCAAACATTAGAAAGAAGCGTTTGGAGGATCTACCCTGGCTGTACTGTCAGGGCTTCTGGTCCACGGTTGCTTTGCTCCATGTTTCTGGGCCTGCAGTGAGACTACAAACCATGGTGGAAGTACTTGGCAGAGGAAACCTCACAGCCGGCAGGAAATGAGAGGAAAACAGGAAAGGCCAAGGCAACAGACGCTCCCCAAGGTGCTTCCAAGGAGCTACCACCGCCTTCATTTAGGACAAGTGTTCAGAAGGGTCCAGGAAACCACATGGCACCCACGATCACCTTCATCATGAGAGCCAGCGGGCGAGATCTCCAACCCAGACCGTGGGGTTGCCCACCATTATCTGCCTGCATGCTTGGTTTCACAGGGAACCTGGCTTTTGAGGGGGTGCATTTTCTCTGTGAGTCACAGACAGAAGCTTGTCAAGGCTACGAGCCCTTAAGAAAAGATGAAATCAGACTCAAGGCCATTTTACAGCTGGGCAAAGGGAAACATCAGATTAAGGGTGATCAGGTTCTGCCCCAATGGAGATGGGTGACTCAGATGATCAGAACTGTGGTCAGAGTGCATTCAGTTAGAACCCCAAAATATTCCAAAGCAGTGTATGTGTGGTCTTATCCTTCACAAATGTTTGGGGGTGGGGTATAAACTGGATACTTTAGACTACGTGCTGTTTAAGAAAACTGTTTATGGTGCTGGAGAGGTGGATCAGTGGTTAAGAGCACTGGCTGCTCTTGCAGAGGACCAGGGTTCAGTTCCTAGAACCCACAGGGCAGCTCTCAGCCATCTGTAGCCTCAGATACAGGGGATCTGATGCCCCTTCTGGCCTCTGTGGGCACCAGGCATATGCATGGTGCAGAGACATACAGGTAGGTAAAACACTTATAAACATAAAATTAAAAAAAAAAACTTTAATTTTTTTTTAAACTTGAACTCAGAAGCATGAGTGGGTCAGACACAGACTCAGGTGATGTCTGTTTTGTACATGTGTACGTGTGTGCAAGCATGAATGCATGTACATGACCCTGTATGGCACAAAGGAAACCAAAATAGATTCACGGGTAATTAGCATAGCAATAACTTTTACAATTACAAGATGAGTAGCACCAGGCTCTTGTCATTTTCAGACATCCTCCTCCTATCACACTCTCTTTGCTTCTGCCCGCTAGCTGAGCAGTCCTTACTCACTGGGGACTGGAGCCATAGCGTGGTAGACAAGTACTTGCATAGGGTACACAGCCCCAGCTCTGCAGGCAAAACTTCCTGTGGAGCAGTTGCTTTCTCTAAGAGATGCCAACACTAATCAGTGCTTTACTTTCCTGGAGAAGGAAATGTCTGGTGAGTCCTTATGCTAGTAATCTATTAAGTCAATTTGATAAATTGTCATTTATCCTTTAGAAATAATGTATATTTGTTTTAGAGATATGGGACATATGTAAAAATCAAATTACCAATAGAGAATGACTCACACCAATCCCATTTGGTAGCTCTGTGTGCTCGGTGGTTGAGAGTTTTTAAAGCATAAACGTAAATGCCACATTGCTTTTTATCCGGCAACTCTAGTTGTCAACATCTACAGTTTCTATTCCCATATTCCAGCACAATAGAACAGCAAGAGATGAAAACAGAACACTTTATATTTAATTTAGAATTAATCAGGAACATGTGCAATGCATTCTAAAAACCACTCAGCCATCAGTGAAGTCTAATACAAATGCAGCCTGAAGCCCTGCTTCTCCATATAAAATGGGGTGAGCTTCAGTCCTTTTGCCTTTTTAGGGTTTGGCTTCCTTCGTCTCTCCACTTTGGGTCTGATCCTCCATCATGAAAGCCTGGTACAGCAAACAGGTACAGATGGCTCTCTCTTCACCTCTTTCTTCTACGGGCATCACATCCTTCCTTGAGAGCTTTCTGTCACAGAGCAGATGTCCAGTGTGTGCATGTGACACACAGGAGAAAGGAAACACTTGGAGGGAAGTCCGAGGCCAGTCTGGGCTACACAGTGTGTTTCGGGTCAGCCTGGTCTACACAATGAGTTTTAGTACAGCCAGGCCTACACAGTGAAACCTTGTCTCAAACAAAACAAAAAACCAAACCTAAGACAAGAGTCTCCACCATCTCCTTTTCCGCTCCAAGAGTGGGTCACAACTTTCTCCTCATTGGAGACGCAGGGTGGCTTCCTTGCCTGGGTTAAATTTCCATGCACTCTTGCAAACAGGCGTCATATTTGTATCCTGACCAAAATATTCAAGTTCAATTTAGACTCACCCAGTAGAGACAGCATGAGTTCCAACAGAGCTCTCCCTCTGAATTGTGACTAACGTAACTAGTAACTGCTGTGGGATCAGATTTTATTGTTAGAAAACACCGTGTGGTTAAGAATGTCATCACCCAGACACTTGGATTTGTTGTGTCTCAGTCAGCCATGATTTTAGTGCCTGCTATCAAAGCTAGAGATTCTCAGGGCATCATCTTCTAGCGATGGCTTTAAGGGCTCCCTGGTTGGCACTCTCAGCAGCCAGACGCTGTCAACTCTGCTGCTTTGTAAATGTCATGGAGAGACTGTCCTGTCCTGCTTTGCATGGCTTCTCTCAGGGTTTACATTCCTCTGTAATTTCACTTATATGTGTATATGTAAAGGTAAAACAAAAACACTATGTCTCCTTTCAGCTCAACCTCCAAGGTTCTCTTACATTTAATGTTTTCCTTTTTCATAGACTCTTATTAACACACATTATTCATGTGAAACATGGAGTTTGTCATAACCTTCTCCAAGCATGTAAAGCTCTTTGACCACATTCACCCATATTGCTCCTCCTATTACCCCAGCCACCCACCAATCCTGACGCTCCTGTAAAACCCCACTTGTAATTTTGCATCTTTTCTAGACTCCACATGTGGGTAAACATGTGGTCACTGCCTTGCTGAGTCTGGCTTACTTCCCTTAACATGATGGCTTCACATTCCTTCCATTTTCCTGAGATGACGTGCGTGATCTGCTTTTTCTCTATGGCTGAGCAATATTCTGCTCTGTCTGCTCCCCGGCTGGCTAGTGGCCGAGTGGCTCTGATCGAAGCACTTGGCTATGGTGGGTGGCGCCACAGTGAGCACAGGTGCACTGCGATCTCTGCGGAATGCCAACTTGATTCCCATGTACACTGATGAACCATGGCTGGCTCTTGTTGAAGTTTCAGTTGCAGGTTTTAGAAGCCATTCCAAATTCTCTCTCTCTCTCTCTCTCTCTCTCTCTCTCTCTCTCTCTCTCTCTCTCACACACACACACACACACACACACACACACACACACACACACACACACACCGTCACCACCCACAGTGTACAGGTCTCCTTCTCAGGTCTTACTAACTTTGGTTGTTGGTTATTTCCTTTATTCTGGCGTTGTGACTGACTGAGCAATGCGTTTTCAGGAGCTCTGAACTATGCACCACTTTCGACAACAGGATTAGTCTGCTGATCCATGGCAGGAGATCTGCCATCTTCCAATGTCTCCACTTCCACCAGTGCTTTATACTTTTGACTGTAAAGGTTGTTCATCTCCTTTGTTGGACTTAGTCCTGATGTACTCCTGCTTGGTGTCGTCCGTCGTTGAGGCGCTGAGCTCTGTAACTATTTCTATTTTATTTGTTGAGATTCTCTGCTCCAAGATGTCTAACTGACCCTTTCTTAGTGCTGGATCTCTTCTTTGGGTTACAGATTGTCTTTTTTATTTCATCAACTTGCTTGTTTATAATATGCTGCATTTCTTGAGTTTCTTTAAAACATCTGGAGCCCTGGGTAGATGGCTGAGTCCACGAGGTGTTTGCGGAGTAAGTATGAGACCTGAGTTTGTATTAAAAGCTGGGTGCAGCAGTATACACATATCACCCTGAACTGTGGGGCCGTGGGCAGGGATAGATCCTCAGAGCTCATTGGCTAACCAGCCAGCCAAATAGTCAGCCTAGCCAAACTGATGAGCTTCAAGTTCATTGAGAGACCCTGACTCAACAAATGAGGTGTTATGTGATCAAGAAAGACACCCAGCATTGAGCTCTGGTCTCCATGTGTCCATGCAGTGCATATATCTATATAAACATGTACATACCACACATGCACACACACACACACACACACACACACACACCATTTCAATACTTTGAAGGAAATGTTTTTCTTTTTTGAGATATAGTTTCATTTTATAGCTGAGGCTAACCTGGAACTCAGCATTGATCACTGAAATTGTGGCATTATTTTTGCCCTTGGGTCTCCAAGTGCTGTGATTAAAGCTGTGAGTGACTACACTGGGCTTCACCCTCCTGTTCAGTATGCAGAGGAGATCCACTGTATTGCTGGAGTTTTGATCTCTTCTGGAGGTGCATGATGTCTGATTTTGTATCTTTTACACTCCTGATGTTGACATCTGAGCACCTGGCCAGGGTGTTCCTCTATTGGCTCTCTTTTCTGTGATGGTGGGATTGTTCAAACCTTTGTGAACTTTGGAACTGTTCACACCTCTGTGAGCTTTTGCTCTTAAAGGACGGTGTCCACACAGGCACCTATGTTCTTTTGAGTTTCTTCTGGCTTCACTTCCTTGATGGTCCCTATCATCTAACTTCCGAATATCTAGCAAGAGAGATCAGAAGATGAACAGAAACAACATCCTGAACTGTACTGTACAGAGCAAAAGTGGGGGGATGAAAGCGGCTGTTGCTCAGAGAAGGGCAGGATGGCGAGAAACAGCAAGATGAGGGCAGGCGTTCAAGCACAGAAGTGCGCAAAGAAACTTCTAGAGAATGTGGAGAGCGTCATTTCAGGAAGGAATAAGGGGGTCACTAGAGAAAGTCAGTTCATGGGGGACACTCTGCACCACCAAGAGGAAATAACCTTGGAAAGGCTCATGTGGTGGGTTGAGGGGACCCTGATGAAAGCTAAAGAAGGCGTCATGCTCCATGGGGTCAGTGAGGAGAAACTGAAGCTCCAAGGGAAGGAAGGGATGCAGAAGGCTCCAGCTGTCCTCATTCAAGTCTTCCAACTTTGGACACCAACACTCAGAGAAATCTGTTTCTGTCTCCAAAATAGTTGTCCCAAAGCCTTCCCTTTAAATAGTTCACCATGTGACACGATAAAGCCTAAAAATGTACAGATCGAGCAGTAACCGTAGTAGTTCTCATTTCTGCCATGCAAAGTCTGATGACAAACATTGCTCATGTGGGGGGTGGTCCAGGAGCAACATGGATTACTAAGGAGTAACTGGGAAAAATTACTTAGTCACTGTGACTCATCATCCCTACAACTGGGTACTTACCACATTAACTCACTGGGCACTGTGAGGTTCACATGTGATTCATGTAAATCACCTAACAATGTACCTGATAGATGAGACCATGGCATCCTTCATCTCCCAGAGTGCTCTGAATGCTGACTCCACTGACCTCTGCCTTTAAACACTGTTTCCTATTCTCCGTCATGTCTGATGGACTTGCTAAGCTTCCTTCTCAGCCATCAGGGGCATCTCAGGAAGTGAGGTGTGTGCAAAGGGCTTCCAGGTGAGGATGGTGTGAGACAAACTATCTCACACACGCCGGATTGGGTAGAGAAGTCAGGGGACGGCTGAGCAGTGAAGGAGAACTCATGCTCACCTTTGGGGTAAGGCATAAGAAGCGTCTCAGTGACAAATGACAGGTGTAGAATCACGGACTTAGAGAAATCCAGCCTTCCCAGAGCTTGAGAAGTCAGAAAGGAGGAGGGCATGTGCAGAAGAGTAACCCCACCTCCTTTGACCTCTGGCCTTTTGTGGGCACCTCTCATTGGCCGACACTAAGTGGAAGCTAAGTAACAAGCAAGTTAGATATAATCTACACACGTTGGTCTCTTGGGAGCACAGGCAGGGCAGAGAAGAGATGGAGAATGAGCTGAGAGTCGTGGACAGTAACCTGGTACCTTCAAACCCACTCCAGACTCATGCTGGACATTCCGATTCTATTGCCACACAAACTCTAGTGGAAAAAAAACCACTTCATGTGCCCCAGGAAATCCTCACCAAGCACATCCCTCACTCACCCACAGGGCTTCCACTCCAGGGAAGGGGACCCATACAGCTTTTCCTAGAATTCCACAGAGAACTTGACTCAGTGGTTTCTCTGGAGCCATCCACAAGCCCACTTACATCACACACCCATCTTCCTTGGACACTGACGTGCACATAAGCCTTTCAGGCCACATACTGTCATGTGAGCCAACATGTTTGCTCTCAACACTGTTCTTTCCAAGCTGGAACTTTCTGGAGTACCATACTCAGGTCTTTGAACTGAATGTCCCTTCTTAAGCGGTCCACTGTCCAAGCCATTCCCATACCAGAACAGGCCTCTAGCTCTTAGGCTAGTCTCCTGGGGCCCAGGAAGGGCAGAGAACAGACGGCAGTGACAGAAGCCTCACACTGGCTGATGTTGCCTCCTCGCTCCAACCTCAGGTCTCTTCATCTTGGTTTTACCACCACGAAAACTTGAGTGAAGAGCCAGTTCATCTCACAAGTTCTGTGAGTTCAGCAAGCACGGTCTCCGCCACATATGTCATCTTGCTTTGCTGCTCTCACAGAGCATGTTCCCTTCCTGCCCTTGATTGAGCATGCCTCCCGCCAGGCTCTAGGTTACCCGCCTGTTTAGCATCTGATCATTTTACCTTTGGTCTAAGGCATCATCTTTCCCAAATCTTCCTTTCAATTCACTGCAGGTCATTCATGTCAAATTCTCTGAGCTCTATCCTTAGCCTTTCTCTCCTTACTTTAGACTTCCCCCAGGTCTGTTAATCACCCCACAGTCATGACCTGCTGGTCTTCTTGCCTCTGTCAGTCTAGCCACTCCAGAGCAATATGCATTTTCTGCTGTCTGCTAGATATCTCCATCTGGAAACTCCAGATTTCTGAGTGAAATGTCATTTCCTGACACCCAAGTCATTCCCACCCTCCCTCACTCCAGCTGCCATGTCTACCTTTTGTCCATTTCTACTGATGCTGTCTCCACTTTGATGAGGACACCAATGTTTGCTCTTTCACCCAAGGTGAAGGGAGAACAAAAGCTTTCTGCTGTTTCTACCCAACAGGGAGCCATATCTGTGGGTCAAAAGCCACCTCCATATGTCTTAAATGTTTGTCTTAGCATTTTTTTGCTTGGATTAGACTCTCATGGCTGTCTCCTGCTTTAGTCTGCTCCTCTGAGGACAGAGGCCACCTTGTTGTCACACCTGTCATGCATTTTGTGATGATTTATGGAACCAACTCCCACCTGTCTCTCCAGCCCAGTATCCTGAACTGCGCTGTGAGTGCTTTGTGTCATTCAGCAGCTCTCTTTCCTCCCCATTCCATGGCTGTGGCTTCAGTTCAGCAGCCTGTGACTGTCAGCAGCGCCCTGACCAACCTCCCCACCCTTGGATTTTCCAACTCTTTCTCTTCACAATTGCCAAACTGGTTTTATAATAATAGCATGCTGAGACATGAGGTCACCAGCATTCAGACAGAACTTAAAACCCAAGGAAACTAGGTCCATCCAACTTTTTAAAATGATCTTTTCCTGGGAAATTCTTGCTCAGGATGACAGGACTTTAACAGTCCAATCAACAGGCTCATGGATTCAGGAACCTCATGAAAAACAAGTTGCCTGGACGAGTGCACGCTGCTCCTCCTGCAGGCGTGTACGAGCTGCACTTGACTCATGGGTAGGGGCTCCTGGACCACACCACTGCGTGTGCACCATTCAGCACTAGAATGAGCTCCTCTCCTCATTTTTCCTTGAACAAGATGCCTGCTTCTCTGTATCTCACGCGGTCTCTGCCCCCTTCACTTAGAATGCGTTCCTTTTTGCTGGTCATGACTTTCTATTTGGTCATGCTTGCTTGAGACATGGTCTCACATAGCCCAGGTTGGCCTCCGCTTCACTCCGTAGCTGAGGAGGGCCTTGAACTCCCCCTGCCTCAATCTCCTGAGTTCTGAGGTCAAACTGCTCTTTAACACTAGACTAAAATGACAATTTCCCCCTTCAAGTTTGGGAGTCTCTAAATAGAAATAATGGTCTTCGGGGGTTGGGGGATTCTGATTGCATTTGGATGATGGATGATTTAAGCTTGATGCCTGCTACCAAGCTTAGCAACTGGACTACTAACCTACAGCGAGCTGGCCATGTCTGTTTGTCAGAATGCATGACCTGTGAATGTTTGACAGACAGATAAGTGAATAAGATCCAGGGTACCTTAGCTCAGGGGAAACTGCCTTCACTAGTCCCAGGCAAGGACCAGTCAGCATTGGATGCTGACGATTCCCGGTTGGCTCTACGCTTCCCAATGTCTTGCTGGGGCAAATGTTGCTTTTTGAGTAAGAAATAAAGGTATGGGAAGAAAACTAAATGTCTCAGGGGAAAGCTCCCTATGACAGGTGACAGCAACGAAGCTCAGAGAGGTAGCGACCCACCAAAGTAGGATGCAGAGGAGTCAGGACAAGACCCTCCCCAGAGAGTTCCCAAGGCTGTACTGTCAGCAGCTGGGTTGCAGGCTTTGCTCACTGTAGTACTTTCGATGAACTCATCCTCACCTAAGCTGAGTGTCTGTCTGCACTGAGAGAAACCAAGATACAAAGGCTCCTCGGTTTTGTCCCTTGTTCTGTCTCCTAGCGTCAGTTTGTAGTCATGTCACATCATACATCCTGTAGGCTAAGAGGGTAGTCTTACTTGTGATTGGCAGGTGATCCTGCTTCCTGTGAGGAACCCTGCTGATGTCAGTCACCACAGGGTGACACTAAGGCAGCAGTGCTGGGACCGAGCTCCTTCTCCAGTGCGGGTAACTAGCTTCTGTTTGCACATCAGTGTAGAACCCTTCCTGCCATGCTGTTCTCCTGACCCCAGTGCCAGACGGGGGCCTCAAGCTGACAGAAAGCTTCTGAGCCCTGGTCTATGCTATGCATTTCACTCAGAGAGGACACCATGCGCTGTCCACTCATTAGGCTTAGATATGAGAGGCCATTGAGATGGTTCAGTGAGCAGAGGCACCTGCTGCCAAGGCTGAGAGTCTGAGTTTAATCCCAAGATCCTTATGGTGGAAGGAGAGAACAATTCCAAGCTGTCCCCTCACACACACACACACACACACACACACACACACACACACACACCACAATAACAGCAAAAGAGAATGTTAAGAAATGTGCACAGCAGAAGGTTATATACGGTCACATCCAGTTACACAGCAGCCTCTGAACTTCATGAGTTCACTGATGAGGCTGCCTTTCTCCCTCCTGTGGGCTGAGATACTAGAAAAACATGTGGAGCAGAATACACAGTATGTTGAGTGAATAAATTGTAGGGGAAGCTATACTTCTCATCAGCAAAGAGGGGTCCGACCTATGCAGGAGCAGACTGGCAGAGATGATCAACACTGGAGCAGCCCAGGAACAGTATGAAAACTGTCGCCAAATGCCATCAATGGCAAAGCTGGGGCAGGGGCGATCCATGTGAAAGGCATCGGAATGTCTGTTGAGTGAAGACGTGAATAGAAGAGGAAGGGAAGGGTGTGACTAATTCAGAGATTGTGTACTTAGAAAGGAATTCTTGTGGCAGCCTGGGAAGCAAATTGCAGCAGAGCCAGCCATACTGCACACTGCTTCAGGAACCTACGGGAGACTGTGTCAAGGACTGACCTGTAGTCACTATAGTAACTCAAATGAGACAGAGGGAGGGGGTGGATAGAGGATTTTTCAAAAGTAGTGTTGGTGGAGCTTTGAAAATGATCAGCAGACAGGCAAGAAGGGAGACTGGAAGCCGGCGCCCATGCTTGGGCCTGAACAGAGGTCACCCGATGTACCACTCACCAAGACAGAGAGAGAAAGCAGCAGAGGGCATGGTACAGCCTGGTACAGCCTGGTACAGCCTGGGCTCTGGAGACTGAAGCCCTTGTGTCTGTTGATGGCTGAGAAAAGAGGCTCCAGAGATACTTAGGTGCATCTTGAAAGCTCAAGTGGGTGATAGGGCCGGAAGCATTGTGATGGAAGCCAGGGATACCACTGATATTGCTCTATGTGGGTGTGTAGAGAAACAAACAAAAACTGTATGTAGGACATACATTCTAGAAGGTTGAGAAAGAGGGCCTGAAGATCAGTGTGTGAAGCAGCCTGAGGGATGAAGAGGAGTCACAGAAACAAGGGGAGAATTATTAAAGATGAGTCTCTAGAGTTAACAGCTGCGCTGGGGAATGCTGTTCTCCAGGTGTGGCGGAGCTGTTGCTCCCGTGCACTCTCAGTAGCTGTGAGAACCCGCGTTTAACACCTACAGAGACGGGCCGATGGTGGTCCACCGCTGTGGGAACAGGGCCTGGGAGGACATAGCAGTTACTGAGGATCTGAAGGCATTCACGGTTGACAGAGACTCAGTCTCGGGACAGAGCTGCTTTTTTCTGTGGTGTAGCTGTTCGTAAGTTACCCACATTCTTGGTCAGACCTAATTAAACTAAAAGCTCACCAGCTCACCAAACCATACTTAGTCTTTTCTTGGTGCCATATCTGGGGTGAGCAGATGATTGCTCATTGTCCTGGAAAAGCTCACACAGCAAACGGAGACAAGGATATTAAAAATAGTTCTAACAATGAATGGGAGTGCAGCTCCATGACAAGTCACCGGGATAGCATGCGTAAAGGCCTGGGGTAGCTCGTCAGTATCAAGAAAGTTGGCACTAAGGAAATAACTTGCAACCTCCATGCCACAGCTTCCGGATCTGTGAGAAACTTAAGCTGAGGAATGGACTACAAAGGAAAGTGAACACAAGTATTTCAAAGAGTTTGCTTCAGAAGGAGCACGTTCCTTTACATGTCCCAAATCCACTAAATATTCAGTATTTATCAAAAGAAATATTGGCACTATTGCAGTGGGCTAAGGAAGAACAAAGCTAACCCCAGAACTGTGGGTAATCCCCATTCCTTGGACATGGCACACCCACAGACAGAAAGTAGGCAGAGGTGAGGCTTCCGGCAAAGTTGCTTTAAGCGTGTGTCAGGTTGTATTTTGCTCAAGGAAAATACACAAAAGCAGCCATCGAGGAAAGAATGGAGCCAACAGATACCGTCTGATGGAAACGGACCTTCTTAGACGCCTGCGATGCAGTATGGGTCAGCGGGCCTGAGACTTCTCAGGAAAGAATATGGAACATGATCCGGTATGAGAATGTGATAGAAAACGCTACCACAGACCTGTGTGCTAGGACACCAGATCCTCTGCTAGGACTGCTTTAGAAGGCACAGAAACCCATAGAAAGTGGTCGTGTGGTTGGGGGGGCGTGGCTTAGTGAGTCATGGGGGTGGGCCTTAGGACGTGGTCATGGAGGAGGGGTGGGCCTTAGGAAGTGAGTCACAGGGGGTGGGCCTTAAAAAATGGGGGAGCTAGGCCTTAGGAAGTGGTCACCGGGGAGGGGTGGGCCTTAGGAAGAGGTCACAGAGTGGTGGGAAGGCTGGGGAGGTGGTGGGAGGTGTGGGAGGGGTTGGGGAGGAGTGGGTCTTAGGAAGTGGGTCACTGGGGTGGGCTTCAGGAAGGGGTCACAGGGTAGTGGGAAGGCTGGGGGGTGGGGGTGGGGGATGGGTGGGATGGGCCTTAGGAAGTGGGTTACAGAGGGTGGGTCTTGAGTGAACAAGTGGCTGAAGCCACATTTCCATGCCAACATTTGAACCTTTACTAAATTATCTTGAGCACTGAGAAAATTCTGGATTTTTGATTACTAAAGACAAACATCCTGTCCCCCACCACCCCAGAGGGTACTTTGCACAATGCTCCTGACATTACTGCTTGGAATCTATCCAGGAAAATATACTTTGGAGCTCTCAGCATTTTCTGTAGGGTTTAATCTCTATGAGCAGTGAGCTTCTCACCAGGAAGTAAAAAGCATGCACAAGAATGAGAGGGACGTGAGGTACAAGCAGAATGCTCGCTGGGTGTTCTCTGACAGAATCCTAGTGAAAAACTGGGACTTTGGTTGCTTGAGAATGTGACCTTGGTGACTCAGTGCTCCAAGGCATGCTAACAGCGACATTCCTCCACCCACCTGCTTCCTGGGTTCAGGGAGTGTTCCTTCAAAGAAGGTCACCCTGACCCACCCTGACCACTGCTGGAACCCCCTATGCAAATGTCCTATTGTTACAGGCTCATAGCTGGACTTTCTTCCTTGTGATTTTTGGTATTTTCCAACAACGCCCTCCCCACCCCCTTGAGTTGTGGATTCTCCCTTTAAATATCCCCTTACCCAGCTACTCAGGGCCCATGGTCCTATGTACACTGTGGGTCCCAGAGCCCTAGAGCACTCTTGGAATAAAAGTACTCTTGCAGTTTGCATCAATTCTTGTGAGTGTTTTGGGGTGTCGCCTTTCCTGAGTCAGAACATGAGGGAGTCCTTGAGTTCTGGGTCTTTCACTAGAAGGCGAGGCTCTTGGACAACAGAAGCATGGACATCAGAGGTTTAGAGAGCAAAGCATGCCTGCCTGCCTGCCTGCCTGTCTGCCTGCCTGCCTGCCTGCCTGCCTGCCTGCCTGCCTGCCTGCCTGCCATGTGAAGAGCAGGAGGAACCAAACTTTCTTTGTACACGTGGTGTCGGCCCTTGTGCTTCTTGTTATCTACTGCACTAGGTACATTCTCGAGGTCTGGTGGAGACTGAGCTCCGGAGAGTAATGTAAGTCATGACACCTAGACAGGGAGTTAGCGAAAGTTAGTTCACTAAGTGGGGAAATGAGGGGGAGTCTGAGGGGTCACATCAAAACACTGCTCCTCCCTGGACAAGAAGAGGAGCTAAAGCCAAGGTTCTCTCCTCGAATTGGAAACTGAACCGGTCAGTCAAGTCACTTGTGAGTTTCAAAGTGAAGACTGCAAACATGGGCACCTCTTTTACTCGTTACATTTTAACTTGAGGAATACATAGTGTTCTAGTTTGGCTAGTTCACCAAACTAGATGCATGTGACTGATAAAAGAACAGATCAAAATCAACATGGGAGGAAAGGATCTATACACCTTACAGGTTATGGGCAGGAGCCTGGAGGTGGGGATTGAGGCAGAGGACATGGAGGAATGCTGTTTACTGGCTGCCCCCTCTGGCTTGCTCAGCCTTTCTTGTACACCCAGGATCACCTGCCCCAGGTGATGCTGCCCCAGTGGGCTGGGCCTTCCCACATCTATGATTATTAGTTAAGAAAATGACTCAGGGGCTGGTGAGATGGCTCAGCACCCGACTGCTCTTCCGAAGGTGATAAGTTCAAATCCCAGCATCCACATGGTAGCTCACAACCATCCGTAACGAGATCTGGCGCCCTCTTCTGGAGTGTCTGAAGACAGCTGCAGTGTACTTACGTATAATAAAAAAAAAATAAAAAAAAAAGAAAATGACTCAGACTTGCCTCCAGGCAAATCTGATGAAAACAATCCATCAAGCGAGGCTCCCTCCTCCTAGGGGACTCTAGTTTGTATTAAGTTGAGGAAGGTGTGAACACATGTGGTCACACACACACACACACACACACACGCACACAAGCCCACGCAGACACATACACATGTCCTATGAGACTGACAAGGGCTCTTTGATCAGTGCCATTCTAGTCAGAGCTTTACGGTGTTTCTCTTGCATAGGCTCCAACTGTACTTTTGTTTCAACATTTTATTTAAAAATAAAACCAAACCATCAGTGCAAATCTTCAAACCACTTGTATACCTTTTCCAGTTCCTGCTTGGGTTCATTTCTCCCATTACCTATCTGGATTACATTGCTTTTTAAGCTCTTTACTCACAGCTTTCTGAAATGTTTAACTGCACTTTCACAGGTCTGAGTGTCCTTCAAGCTCACACGCATTGGATGGCAGAATACTTAATTATTCGTAGAAAAAGCAGGCTCACAAAGTCCCGTTCATGTGTAGATAACACGGCACTATTGTGGATATCCAGTGTGGGTCAAGATTAACCCCCAACATCCACAGGGTACACAGTGGCTGACACTGGATGCCAGGGAATCCAAAAGCAACCTGTGATGTAATCTGCCTGTGATGTAATCTGCCTGTGATGCAATCTGCCTGTGATATAATCTCTGCTGTTCCTGGCAGAATGCCACTTTCGTGGGTCTATAAAAGTATGGCCTCAGGGTCAGAGCCACATGGGCTAGTGAGTATCCATTCTCTAGGCCTGTGTTTCCCTCCATGTATGTGTGCCTGTCTGTGCCTGCCTGTGGGTAGCTCGTGCATGCTGGTGTTTGCCTGAGCACCTGCTGGCAGTTGTCTGCTTAGTGGTCCTTGCCTAGAGTGAATGAAGAATGTCTTATCTGTTCTCAGCTCTCTAATCACTGATCTCCTGCCCTGTGTGACTCTCTTTCTTTCTTGGAATCAAAACTCAGATGTCACAGTATTGAAACAACAGAAATGGTGAGAAGCCACAGCGTAGAACCACACTCTGGACAACAAACAAGTCTTAGTGGGTGAACACACAATCACACTGGGAAAGCTCGTCCATGTTTGTTGTTTTGTCAACTTGACACAGCTGGGGTCATCGGGGACGAGGAAACCTCGGCTGGGAAAATGCCTTTATTAGACTGTAGGTAAGCTAGCCTGTGGGGCTATTTGCTTGACTGATGATCGACTTCAAGGCCCAGACCACGGTGGGCAGTGCCACCCCAGGCAAACCTAAGTAGGATACTGGCCGACTGGGCAGTGCCTAGCAGCTTCAGTGAGGAGCATGGCAGATGACCAGAGAGTGCAGCTGATGTGACGACCTGGCTGATGGACCACAGTGGTAGAAAAAACAGAAAAGAGACTGGAAAACTGTTCAAGGCTCTAGCTTTGGAAATAACAATTCAGAGGCTAGGTCCAAAGGAAGGCTTCCAGGATGTGGCCGTAGAATCCAGGCACACAGCAAGTGCCTCAGAGATTCACTGAGAACTCGGCCTCTCACCCATGGTGCCATGTTCCTCACACACTCACATGGTATTAAATAAGTAGCACTGGCTCTTTAACTGAAGAAAAAAAAATGAAGAATCAAGATGACTTTTTGCCTTCTACTTTGGCTGAGCCATGAACAAATAAGAGACATGGAGAGGAAAAAAAGAAAACAGGTTTGAGAGAAAATATAATACAGCTAGTTTAGGATGTGCTAAGATTCCTGGTGTGATATCCATGTTGAGACTTCCAGAAACAGTTGGAAGTGGGGAGGGGAGAGGAGAGCAGAACAGGGGAGAGCCGATCTGGCTTCTGCGAGAATTCTTGATTAGATGAATTGACTGGAGGCTACACGTAGAGTAGGCAGAGGTACAAGAAAGGACAGAAGGATGCCACAAAATGGAGAGGAGCTAGCAGAACAGAGGAAAGTGGAGTGGAGCAGGGGAGAGGAGAGGAGAGGAGCAGAGGGGAGGGGAGAGGAGGAGAGGGGAAGGGAGGAGAAAGAACAGAGGAGAGGAGGGGAGGGGAAAGGAGAGACATCCATGTATGCTCACAGAAGAGGAGTCTGAGAAGTGTAGTATACTGTTGTATGTGGGAAAACTGGAGATCTAAAGGAACCCGCACAGTAAGGGATGGCTAAGAACACATCTAGGATGTGCTGGCAAGGGTAGAGATGAGGAGATAGGCTCACTAGTTTGGCTCAGCCTCCTGAGCTGTGGGCAGCTGCTGTTATTCTAGAAGTATCTGAAACTCCCCAGATAGTGTGCAGATGAGGACATGCCTAAGAAGAAGCGTTTGCTGCCTAAAAGAGAAGCAGAACTGAGGAGCCCATGTCACAGAGGCTCTATACAAGGTCTGCTATCCAGTGCCCCATTAGCCAAGTCATCTCATTAACCACAATCACTGTCATCTGTGTGATCCTTACTGAAGTTGCAACACTGCCTGGTGGGACAGTGCTGAATCTGGAATGACCTTGCAAGGGACAGAGTAACATGGTTCCTGCCCCTGGAGCAGAGCAAGCAGGGTGTGGACGTCCACAAGTCCTGATGGTTTCTGTGGGTGTAAGGCTTACTTGTATAATAATGTACATATTTTCATGTTCCTCCTTTGGGAAATATTTTCCCTGGCAAGGTTAATGACTCCTTGACAATTAGAAGCAGCCTGAGTTCAAGAGGTGAGGGTGTCCCAATGTCTCAGCAAAATGGTAAACACTGAAACCTTCAGGACAGCCCTTAGGTCTGTGGGAAAGGACTCTGAAAATATGAGTTCAAGAATATATTTCTCAACTATGCAAAATATAAAGTTGCAATATGACTTGAATGAGGGGCTTCATGGACCTAAAAGAGCAGAGGCAGCTGTACCATGAGCCAGCTTGTCAGAAAGACATTAAGGAAGGAAATAAAGAGATTTGATCATAGGGCAAGATCCCACCCAGCTAAGTTTATTGTTTGTGCTTATAAAGGCAGGCAGATTCTTGAGTTCCAGGGCAGCCTTGGACAGAAGGAGTTTATGCCCAAGTATGGTAAGAATGGTAATCTCAGAATGGGATCCCACCCACCTACACTTATTGTCTGTGCTCAGAATGGGATCCCACCCAGCTACACTTATTGTCTGTGCTTATGAAAGCAGGCAGATCTCTGAATTCATTTGCAATGTTAAAAAGGAAGGAAAGAAGAAAGAATGTACTTGCTGTCTTTTTTTTTAAGAATCAAGGAGCTGTGGTCAGGGGACAATGCTGATTCATGGGATAATCAAACAGTATCCTGGAGTAAATGACTGAACTGATATGTAAATAAAAGACTGGGTTTTGGCCTGCAAGGGATGAGCTAGCCAGAGAGTTTTTAGAATTTTTTTCTAGTGAGAAAAAGCACGACACAGGCCATCAGCTTGGGCCATGATTGACTCTTGAGTTGTTTTTTCTACAATCTCAAACCCCCTTCTCTCAGGAACCCCTCCCCAAGCTGAGGCTAGCCCTTAGCAGGACAGTGTCCTACTTAGGTTTGTATGACCTTGAGAAAGACCATAACCATAAACAAACGCATTAGGCTAAGGAAAGTGCATCCAACACCTGGCCTTAAAATATTCACTGTGTCTATCTTCTTTGTTTTATTAATATTTTTACTAACAAATTAATTTTCACAAAGACCTTCTCCTTAAAGTATATATCAGCCTTGACCATTTTACCCCCAGCTTCCTCTCCCTTCTCACAACTCCCTTCCTGTAACAGATAACCCTCCCCCCATTTACTTTCCTTCATATGCTTATTCTAGGATATATTGTATAATTGAAAATCCACATATAAATGATAACTCGTGTATTCACTTGTGTGAGTCTGGCTTATTTCATTTAACACAGTTATGTTTAGTTGCACTCAATGTCATTTTCAAATCCAACCTAACCTTTTGGCCAGATTTCTCCTCAAATTCTTTCCCCACATCTGTTCCTGCTGGTTTGGTTCCATTCACTGCACTGTAGTTAGATTGACTTAAAAAAAAAACCAAAGAAAAAAAGAAGAGTTCACCTTTTGAAGGGCCTTAAAAAGTTTCTTATTGTTTCTTGGATAAAGACCACCATACAGTCTTCCAGGTGTGACCCCTTGAGTGTATGTATGCTTATGTGAAATCAACTATGTCCTGAATTCTATTCTTTGGCCATGAAGACCTTATTCTTCCTCAAAACCAACAGTGAGGAACACAGTGTGGGGTGCACCTTACCACATGATCAGCTGTTTGGACATCTATAAGAGGGAAGAGTATGGAGATAAGGAAGCAGCAAAGGACACAAGAATAAACTCTGACAAAGATTCCTGAGCAAAGATAAGTAAAATAAGTAAGAACAGTGACTCAAGACAGACTCACAGAAAGCCAAACCTACTGCCTGGCGACCTCCATTTCTCTGCTAAGTGAGAAAGCATGGTAAGTCAATCTGTCTACGCAGCTGTGAGCATTGTGTCCATTGTGTCGTCCATGACAGCACATGCCAGGTGGTACAGATGGGTGGACTATGTCTCTAAAATGAGTTGGAATGTCTACAAGGTTTAACCTCCACAGTCAAATGCCATCAGAGATTCTCCGGGCCTCTGTTCAATGGTAGCTATTAAGCAGGATGGTCACCAAGAAAACAAACAAAGATTGAAATCCAGCAAAGACTCCAGGTGAAACCACAGGATGACACACAGAGTACTTGTTTTCATCTTCCCATTCTCTGGCTGACTCAGAGGCTTCTTCAACAGCCTCATAGCTAACTGCATCAACCCAGCCTCAAGATATACAACCCCAAATTCCTTGTTCTCTTTTCAAGTGGGCAGAGGTCCCTGGAGTCACATCTCAGAGGCATGTCACACAGCAGAATCTTACTTTCTAGCATCATGGATAAGAGCCTGCCTCTGCCTCCTCTATGCAAACTCCAAAGCCCTCCCTCAGGGAGTTCTAAGGGAATGTATCTGCTGCCCTGTCATTCCACAGCCCCCAAGCCACAGCTTCAGTCTGAAAAGCAATGATACCCAGAAACTATGTAGGGGCTCAGGACATAAGAGCCACTTGTCTACATACGTGACTGACATCCCAGTCTGAGCCTGATTCAAAGGAGTCAAAAATCGATGGCCTTAGAACCTCTCAGAGAACTCAGAATGGTCAGTGTGACCAAGAAACACATTTGAACTCAAGCCTAAGAATGCTCTGTGTGTGCCATGGTGGCTGCCTTTGGAATCATCTCTGTGAGCACTTGTGAACTCATGACTGGCTAAGAAATAGAATGGAAGGCTCACTCTAGTCCTTTCCCAAAGACCAGGATTCCACAGAGCTTTAGCAATGCAAGGGCATCAGTGCATCACATGGCATTATCCTCTGTGAGGAGGTCAGAGGGGTGTAGAGGTCAGAGTGGGTGAAGAGGTCAGAGGGGTATAGAGGTCAGAGTGGATAAGGAGGTCAGAGGCACCACACATGGCAGGAAGGTTTGTGATAGACTTTCTTCTGACACAGGCACCACAGACCTCAAGGAACAATTGTTGGGGAGGCTACTTCACAGGAAGAATAAAGTGTGAGGGTGCACACACATTTCCAGGCAGCCCAGCTACTAGGTGGTAGTGTCAGCTGACAAAGGGGCACAGGTGAGAACCGGCTTACCACAAAGCATTTCATGACAATTAACAATGGTAGCTAAGAGCTCCAGAGAACTTGGCGTCTTACTGTATTTTCTATTGCTATAGAAAACAATACCCTGTGTACAATGGAGGTTAAAATTCCTTACAGATAGAGTCTAGGACGGCCAAGAGCTTGGTTCCAACATTTGCCTGATCTCTGGTGAGAGCCTCCTTGCTGCATCATGACAGAGTGGCGGACATCACACAGCAAGACAGGACAACCATGCTAGCTCAGGTCTCTTTTATTATTATTACAACACCATTGATGCCACAGGGTCCCATCCAATCATAATTACTCTTTTCCTACATCCAAATCTAGTAGCATAGTAACCTAGTTAGCTTTAATTATCAACCTGACACAGCCTAGAATCATCTGAAAGGAAAGTCTCCATTGAAAATTGGCCTAGACCAGACTGGTCTGTGGAATGCCTTTGCAATATTGTCTTGGCTATTAGTTCATAAAGGTGGGCTCAGCCCACCGTGGGTAGCACTATTCCCTAGGCAGGTGCTCTTAAGACTGTAAAGAAGCTCACTAAGCTTGAGCCTGAATGAGGTAGTAAGAAGTGTTCTCAAAGCTCCTGCTTCAGGTCCCTGCTTGAGCTCCTTCCCTGGCTTTCCTCAATGACAGACTGTAAAGTGGAATAAAACTCTTCCTCTATTAAGTGTTTTTCCCCATATAAACCAGAGTATTGAGGTAGAACTATGTGTTCAGTGTTAGAGATGTTAGTTGAATTAATGGCTCTTTGGGTATGGTCCAGAGATAGCATCTGGACAGACCTAAAGAGACATCAAAACATGAAACTTTCTACATTGAGAACTAAGAAGTGTCCCCAGGATGTTCCTGAATCAAAGGAGGGCAAGACTAGGGATAAAAAAGCTGTAGGAAATTGATGCCCCAAATACTTAATTCAGAGTCCTTTCTGGAAAAAAATCTATCATCTTTTTGTTTATAGATCTTCCCTTTGAAAGAACTCCCTGAAAAGAATCACATCTGAGAAGTGAGTCTCAAATAAGAGAAACACACATGAGCACTTTGTGTTCAGGACATAAATCAGTGAGAAGTGAGACAGGGAGTAACGGTCTCCAGCTAAAGAACAGCCTGTGAGTCCCAGGGTTTGTCACCAGCCGAAGAACAGCCTGTGAGTCCCAGGGTTTGTCAACAGCCGAAAAACAGCCTGTGAGTCCCAGGGTTTGTCACCAGCTGAAGAACAGCCTGTGAGTCCCAGGGTTTGTCACCAGCCGAAGAACAGCCTGTGAGTCCCAGGGTTTGTCATCAGCTGAAGAACAGCCCTGTGAGTCCCAGGGTTTGTCACCAGCTGAAGAACAGCCTGCGAGTCCCAGGGTTTGTCACCAACTGAAGAACAGCTGTGTGAGTCTCTTTTTATTACTTTTTAAAAATTGATAGTCCAGAAAGACACCAATAACATAAAGAATCATGTTAATTGGCCTTTTTCTGAGTGATTAATTTCTCCATTTCTTCTCCAGCCATTTGAAATACTCTATAAGATACCCTCAAAAAGAAAAAAAAAACCAAAACACAGTATTTTAACAGAGACTTTACAGGGCTTTTGCCTTGCAGTTTTAGAGTGTGGTGGCACGGTCTCAGTATCATAACTCAACCCCAGACTAGATCGACCCAGGAGCTTTCCTGTTGGTTCAGAATGTGCAGAGCTGTAAGTCTTAGCCTCCAGATTTCCAGAGCAGGTCTTGCTAACCTGTTTCACCAAGACTTTCCATTTCCTCTTTCTTACTCTATGAACATTAAGTCAAGCCACCTGAAGCCCATTGTGCGACCTTACAGCCAGCAGGTCCTGTCACGTGAGGGGTGCCACCTATACTTAGCTTCTGTTCTCCTTAGACACAAAGTACGAAACTGAGAAGGTAGAAGGCGCTTTGGCTTCAGAACTCCTGTCTCTGCTTTTCCATTCTGAGAGACTTCTGGGATGAAGCTAGATGAGTCCTGGACAAACATGGACAGTTGCTGACCCTCCATCTACGCACAACTCAGTATTTGCAGACCCTGAGTTACTAGCAAGTCACTACCACATCCATGTGACCCTACCTCAGTTTGAGTTCATTTGATACATCAAGGGTGGCTTCATCATGGGAAACTCACCTGGATAGTTCTAGTAGGAGTGCTGTGAGGACTTAAAAGCCCAGGATAAGAGCACCCAGTGGCAATGAGTGGTCAGGTCATTTTCTTCCTCTTCATCTCCCCTTGGCTGCTTCCCCAGGCAGGAAATGTTTAAAGAACTCCTGGGTTCACTGATTTCTTTCCTGCCACAGTACTGAAATGAGTCCGGGGGAAGCCACTGAGTCACTCACGTGAGGTTAGTGAACACCCTGCTCTCCGCGTTGCCATCAAGGGTCTGGGCCCTGTGTGCTGGTCCACACACCACCTCTCCCAGCTCCATCCCCACCCACTGATACAATGGGTCTATGTTGCTCACCTGCCTTTGAGACTTAAACTCTTGCTAGTTCCAAGAACAAAAGCTTTGCCTTGAATCCAGCTTTGAGGCCAAGTTCTCTTCCCTACTGTCATTAAGCTACCACATGTGAACTGTCAGTGTCTCTGAATTTGCATCATGGGCTTCTCTGGCTAATTACCTACCAGAGCAAGCTACAACCTTCAGTCTTTGTGCTTTCTTCCACCTGGGTGGCTATCTGTACCTGAATACTGGCACAGGTCTCCATGGGCCAGACCTATATTATTAAGGGGAAACACTAGATTAATTATACTTCTCTCTTTACTGATAGAGGGATTTTAGAGGGTCTTTTCTAGTCTCTATGTGGCAGGGTCTCTTCCCAGGACTGTCTAAATACTTCATTCCATCCCTGTGGGCCTGGTTCTGCCCAATATCTATCTCCAGGTTGATCATGCCCGCTCCCTAGGGACAGGGACTGTGCCTGTCTTACACATTTGAGTGTCTGTAGCATCCTCTCTGGGTCACAGAGATTTGGTGGGTGCCCAATATATATTAGTTGAATTAACGAATTAGTATTATATATATCCAGAAGTCATCGGTACATCCTTATCAGTCTTGCAGTGCCTGAGGAGATCAGGAGAGGACTGCCTGGAACTGGAGTTATGTGTGAACCAACATGTGGGTGTTCCCGTCCTCTTTGAGCACAAGTGTTTTAATTCCTTAGCCGTTTCTCCAGCCAGCTCCCTCGTTTCTTTATACAGTTTAGACGTGTAGATGGCAATGTTTTAAAACAGCTTGCTGCCAGTGCCATCCTACCCAGAAAACAGTTTTCAAATTTGAAGAAGTGGGAATATTGCCTCTGAATATTATTCAAACTGCCAGCAGATGAGATATTACTTAGTATTTCATAGTGCTTCATGACTACTAACATCTACATGAACCCGACAGTTCCCCTGGAATACCAACTACTAAATCTATTTTGAAGATGGAAAATTGCCGCGACCCCAATCTCTGACCAGCAGAGACTGGGAATAACGACACTCATGCCAAGGCAGGTTCTTCAACAGCAATCTCGATCTTTTTACTCAAGGCAGTAACAGCACTCTCTTTCAGCAATCTCCCGCAGTGAACTCCTCAGTGAACTCCTCAGTGAACTCCTCTCTCTACTCAGGCTGGTTCATATATACCCAGCCCTCTTACATCATCTCACTCCACTCATTGCTCTCCAATCAGCATCATCCTGCCCCTAGCACAAGTTGCACGCGCAGGCAGGACAACAGATCATTGGCTAACACTATGGTAAGTAAATGACGTTTCAGATCATGCGGTAGGTGCGAATGACTCAGCTTGCCTTTTTTCAGAAGTCTTAGTAAACAGGATGGGGTTACGAGGCTTGGCACTAAGCTGGGCGCCATCTTGGCTCAGCGGTTACGCCGGCTTCCCACAGAAAATGACGTTGAGTAGAGGTTACCCTCATCAGGGTAAGATGTTCTTACATCAAGGTAAGTGCCTCAATGGATTCACAGTACACAGCCGAGATGCTCTTACATCAAAGTACAATCTCAATGGATTCAGAGTATACAGCCGCAGCACCTGTTTCCCTGCTCTTCATAAAGCTTGCTTTTATCTGTCTGTCATCTTCTATCTATCTATCTATCTATCTATCTATCTATCTATCTATCTACCTACCTACCTATCTACTATCTATTTACCTACCTACCTTCCTACCTACCTGAGAACACTTCATTTTTGACCAACATTGGCCTAGGATCTGGTAAACCACTAATGTATTTTACTTGAGGATCTT
Source organism: Mus minutoides (assembly GCA_902729485.2). Lineage (NCBI taxonomy): Eukaryota > Metazoa > Chordata > Mammalia > Rodentia > Muridae > Mus > Mus minutoides. The sequence goes on from LR750737.1 coordinate 58,450, forward strand.
TTATACCTTTAACTACCTCCTGGGAGACATCTCCACTCCTGGATCTACATGTGGGAGAGAAGTGAGGTTGACACTGTGGGGGAGGGGCAGCCTCTGCTTCTTAGCGGCTTCATGGGTGTTTCTAGTCCCGAGGGATTCACCAATATCAATTTTTTTCACCCACAGTCTAGGAGTAGCCAGCCTTGCGGTGACCTCTGACCTTTCCATGTGTTCGGTCAACCACATCACCTTCTGAGCCTTTCCTCTGTTGCAGCACTTGGTGAGGATTCTGTTTCTCCCACAGGTGCAGGGGTGAGGGTGGGAGGAATCCTGTAGAGCCTGGCCCTATCCCCAAGTCTTTACCTTTTGTTCATACCCTTTTCCCTCTCTACGTACTACCAGATATGGCAGGTTTTTATTTGTGCGGGTTCTGACTTCTCATTTAGAGAAACTGGAAGCACAGAGAGAAGCCCATGATGCCCTTTAGAGGGAAGCGGGCTTATGCAGGTCTCCCGTCTTGCAAATCACTTCACATCCTTGCCAATTTCCCCTCATCGTGGTTTTGAAAAGATGTAATGAATAATGTATATGAATGCATTCCACACGTGATGGTGTGTGTGTGTGTGTAAAAGGCCATCAGATAATGCCTTTTACACAGCAGCTCTCAGAGGATATTTTTGGGTGTTTGTAAATGTTCTTTTGGATGACTTGACTAATATTCCATAGTTTGTTCGGGTCCATTTGCTATATTTACTAACAAAGCAGACTGAGGTTCTACTGTAAATAGCTGAAAGGGCCTGGCTCCCCTCCTTGGGCACCCTACACATGGGACAAGTTTTGGTACTCTGTTTGAAATAGAAGCCTGTTTATCTCTTCAAGTGCCCCCACGGACAGGAAAGCAATGACACTCTTTCTGGTGATTTTCTTTGAGGTCAAGAAGGGTAAAAAAAAAAGTTATAATTTTTTTTGGCTGATCTGACTTCAGTGAAAATGGCTGGCACACACCTGTCACTCAGACATCGTGAAAAAGCCAGACGATGCATGCTTCCACTGGCAAAGCAGACTGTGGATTCCACAGCCTGTCTGTTTGTGCTTGAAGTTTCCTGAAGGTCTGGGGACACAGGCTTGGGGCTGGAAGAAGCAGACTGGGGGCCTGAGGACTCAGCAGCTCTGCTCAGGGCAGCCTCGTGTAAATGCCTGTCCTCCAGGGCCACTTTCTCAAGGCCCGTCACACACTAAAGGTAGAGTAATGGGAGCTTTGAAGGGTTTGAGAGGACCCCCTGAACTGTTCAGGCTCCCCTTACAGTACTTCACAGAGGAGCCCCAACACATACCCAGCCACTTACAGTCATAGGTATGTCTCCTATGACAGTCATGAAGAGAGCTCAGACAGCCAGAGTCTCAGCTTGTGACCACCAGGAAGGTGCACTCTCAAACAGTCATGACTTGGGAGTGTAACCCTGTTCACATTCAAGTGACGCCCTCCTCCCTGGCAAGGCCCACAGAGGGCTTTTCTCCAGTTCAGTTGCTCTCAGCTTAGAGAGCCTCCATTACCTGGAGAGCTCCTCACTCCCAGGCTGCCTGGCAGGATCTCTGTGTGAGGGGAGGGAGGGTCTATGCTTTATTTGGAGTGTGATTATAGACAAGAGTAGCCAAACCAACAGAAACACAAAGATCTATACATCCAATATGCCTGTAATCTCAGCATGTGGAAGCTTAAGGCAGATTGCTGGTTCAAGGTCAGCCAGGGCTGCATAGCCAGACCCTGCTCTGATGAACTGAAATCAATGAATTCATTTGTTAGAAGGAATTGCCTTGTGTGGTAATGGAGTCTGAGAAGTCCCAAGTTCCACAGACCTCACCATGAGAACTAAGACAGCTAATGGTGTAAGTCCCAGGCTGCAGGCTGGAGGACCAGACCCAGGAAGAGCTCTTTTTCCCTAACTGAGCCTCAAAGCAGCACAGGAATGATGCCCCAACTCAAGGCTGACAGAGGCCTTTTGTCCCTGTCAACTCTTCATCTGACTAAAGGAACCCCACTGTATCAGGGAGAGGAGAACCCAATCTAGTCTGTGGGTTCAAATGTTAGCCTGCTACAGAGACACTCACAGAGTATACACTGAATAGCATGTCTGGGAAACCCAAGGTCTAGCCAAGTGCATCATGGACCAGGCCATCATTGAAGGACACTGCTGGGGATGTGCAGAGTCTGAGCTCTAAGAACATGTGCTATACACACCCTGGAGCCAAAGGGAAAGCTGCCTCTTACCTTATCTCTCACAGAACCTGTGGGTTAGCACATGGGATGTAGCAAGAGCATTGGATGGGAGAGTGAAGCTGCTGATGGTGGCACAGTAGAGGGAGGCAGGAAGGGATGATGATCTCTTGTATAGAGACCTGAGGACATAGCAGGTGGCTCTTATGCCACTGGACCTCACCATACCCTGCTTGAGGGGTTAGCCTAGACTAATGGCCACCGGACCCCACTGTCCTCAGCGTGAGGGGCTAGCTTAAACTAATGGCTCCAGATTTCTGAACCCACTTGTACCTTCAAGAGAAAGTTCTGTAAGAGGGCTTCAAGCAATACAGACAAGAACTGATAGCTTGCTGAAGCCTATCATTTGTCAAATGCTGGGCTATTGGACAGTAAAGTATCCTGCTCCTGGAACAGCTCTGTTAGTCCCAGCTTGCAAAGGAAGAAGCTAAGAATGCCTGAGAAGTAGTTGAGTAGATTTCCAATCACTCCCTGGCACCCTGAACTTTTGTTCATATAGCATGTGACAAGTATTTGAGCTGTCAGGTTAAGTCAAGTTATCACAGACAGCTCCAAAGTGTTCATAGTGGAGTGAGTGAGGCCAGGTAAGAACAAGTTACCACCGACAACCCCAAGGTGCTCATAGTGGAGTGAGGTCTGCCCTTTAAAAGAAAATACACAGAGCAAACTGATCAAAGAGGATTGTTCCAAGTGTCACAGGAGCGTGGAGCTGTGGTCCTCCCAATAGTGGCTTTAACAAGGACAGCTTTTGGTGTCAGACTCTTGAGGGTCCAAATCCCATTGCCACACTTAAGAGCTGTGATAATGTGCCAAGTTAAGTAATCTCTGTGCCTCAGTTTCTCCATTCATAATACTCTGTAAGAGTGTTTAGAACCTTACAGGGCTACATTTTTTATAGGATTAAATGATCCACCTGTGCGAAGTGTTAACATACAAAGCTCTGCTCAGAAAGCCATTAGTTCCTGAGTGTCCTACCTTACACCCCCACCCCCTTACTACTCTCGAGCAGAGAAAAGGGTGGCAGTAGTGGGTTAGTTCTGGAAGGAGCCAATACAAAGTTACCCTTGAGGAATTACCTTCATTAGGAGAAAGGACATCAATGCCACGGCATTGATATGGGCGGGATGTATCTGAGACAAGACGATGGGGCCTTACATGGAAAGAAAGGCCTCCCCTTAAAGGCTGAGGAGGAACACGTATGCCACAGCCCGCTCTGCAAGGCTCTGGGTTCATTGAGGGATGGAGGGTAGAAAGGTATAAGAGTCAGAGATGGTAGGTGGGGACAGGGGAACATTATCTTCTGGACACAGCAAGACAGCTACCCTTAGCCAACTCACAGTGGAACAAAGCCTGTGCAAGCAAGCCAGAGCAAAGGCTGGTATGGAGAGGTGGAGCTGGGCCAGTGCTGGGAGTGAGAGGTAGGGGGAGCTGGGCCTGCGTGGAGAGGGGCAGGGCTAGGCCAGTGTGGAGAGGGGGTGCTGGGCCGGTGTGGGAGTGGGGAGCTGGGCAGGTGTGGGGAGTGTGTGTGTGTGTGTGTGTGTGTGTGTGTGTGTGTGAGCTGGGCCAGAATGGAGAGGCAGAGTTGGGTGCCCAACCCTACCCAGAGCTGTGAAGCTACCTGCAGTTGTTAGCTGCTCAGAGAGGGCGAGGCAGGTTGCTCAGTGGAAGACCACACACCCAAGAATATCTGTGGAACAAAACATTGGTCTTGATGCTTTAAAAAAAAAACCCACAAAAACGGACAGAGTCGGGTGTGAAGGGGTGGGGGATGAGAGGACCTAGGGGAGGGGAGGGCGCATCTTATGAAATGTTTAATAAAGCAAAGGCGGGAGGCATGAGGAACACCACCCCATGGCAAACACCTTTGATTCGGCACTGGGAAAGCAAATGCCTGTGAGTTCAAGGCCAGCCTGTCTATACAGCAAGCTTTAGTTCAGGGCCATACAGTGAGGCATGTTCTTGAAGGAAGAAAAAAAAAAGGTAATAGCTTGAAGTAATGGAAGGAAGAGCATGCTAATGCAGACTAGATGGTGGGGGAAATCTGGGGGAACCTCCAGAGAAATCCCCAAAGGAAAATACCTGACTTTTACACCCTCCCAAGAGCTTTAGTCTGGGACAGCCCACATGACAGGGAATAAGGAGGAGTCAGGCACTGAGTAGGATCATAAATCAGGAACTGTAAGACCACAGCATCAACAGCTGGCTCACAGCTGTTCTAGAGGATGGCTGGTGGGGTGGAGGGAGGGTGCTCCAGCATCTTAAAGGGCTCCAACCTAGAAACCATCATAATTATACCCCTGGTACCAAGCTTAATGCCTGACATGTGCAAGGTAATCTTCATACATGTGCTGGATGAATCATTATACATGTGCTGGATGAATCATTACAGGGACCCTCTTTCTGGAGATGGCAGTAATTATCCATGTGGCAGCTAAAGTTTCCCACAAAGAGGCCTCCTGTAACTTACACTCAGCCTTCTGGAAGCTTCTGCTGTTACTCAAGGCAGCTTCAGAAACTGATTTCTACCTAGTGTATGGCAATGTTTTCCTCAATAACATGGTGCTATTTTAGACTCCGCTCCTGTAGCCATGGCAACCAGAGCAAAACACGCAGTGGTACCAGGTCTGTGGCAATGACAACAGAGCCACTCATAGCCCCAGTGATGGAAGAAAGCAGGTCAGGAGGTCAGGAGAACCTCAGCTAAAGTTCCAGGTATTGCCTCTACCAACAGCAAGGGATCATAGAAAATGCTACACACATACACACAGGAAGTGGGAGGTTAATGGAAAGCAGGCTCCATGATGCAGCATTCAGGAGGTCTACCTTCATGTCAGTGGGATTGTGCAGTGGGGTAGCTATGTGGGGGTCACCCACACCTCAACCGTGGTTTGTAACACCAAGCCTGGTAAACTCATTACTCTGACCAAGCTGGGCTCGGGTGGAACTGAAGCTTACTGCCACCATTCCATCTTCCCAGCTACCCATACTGTGTGCTTGCTGCTAGTCCAGTGCAGTAATGGCCTCGATGGCTACAGAAGCACACAACAAGAATGTGCAGCAAAATCTTGACATTCTTAAATGCCTGGAAGGGTTCAGATCTTGCAACTGAAGATGATTAACATCCAAAAGAAAATGACCACACAGGGCTTTGCAAATGGCCACTAAGTAGACACCCTCTGTGAGCATTGTGCAAGAAGACCTCTTGTTTTTATCATCAGGCCGACTTAGTAAAAAGTCACTTGGAAATTTAAAACTTCATCTTTTCTTTAAAAAGTGGGACAACGCCAAAGAATACATAAGTGGGCATACACAAGTGAGAATTGTGTTTGGTTCAGACATTTAAAACTCTACCTGAGCTCTTTAGCGAAACTACTGCATATGCAACAATGTTGCAATGTCCCTAGCTGCTGCTGTCTCTGCACATCAGTGCCTGGGCTGGGCCTTCTTATTACTTACTATTCATGAAGACAGCAAGTCTCATGAGACCCTCAGGCTGGAAGGCACTCTGCAACCAGCTCCAGCTTCTTCCTGGCTGTAGGTTCCTTTGCCATTTCTGATGTTCTAATGCCTCTCTCAACTCCTGCCTTTGTGGATTTGGGATGATCGGTTATCTGTAACATTTATAACCCACGGCTTTGATGTTGGACAGATGCATCATGTCAACATCCTTCGATTCTAGAAAATTCTCTTTCTCCCTTAGGATGTAAGACCATTTTTTTTCCTCTGCTGACTGCTTGCTTTGATATAATAAAGCAGCTTCAGTTCCTTGAGTTTTCCTTGAGGGTGAATAAAGCTTTGTAAAGAATTCTCATTGTAGGTTGAGCCTTAGTAGAACACCTTCATTTACTGAATCAGCATGCTGTGGTCTAAAAATTCACATCTGAAAACCCACAGGTGTTTATGCCACATGGCAAGACCAGAACACTCTAACTACTGCAGCGATTTCAGTATGATATGCTCAAGGCTGAAGCTCGGCCGCGTCATCACGGCTTCTGCCCTCTCACCTGAACAAGGTGAGATGGGTCTCACTGATCTTCCTTGATGGCTTCATTATATTATCTTGTCGGTATGACAATGGACAAACACAAGCTCCAGCCTGCTGCACAAAGCTCTGTGACATTGTCTAGAGATGTGCTGTCCCATGAAAGCCACCGGAGGCATGTGCTACTTAAATTCCAGTTCATTACACTGAAAATGCAGGTCCTCAATCACACTGCCCACATTCCGACTGTCGGTAGCTACGAAGCACAGAATCCCTTTCTATGAAAGCAGACCTGTGTGCCCGACACTGCAGCTCTACAGTCTAAGAGCTCAGAGGCATCTTTCAAGAGAGCTGCCTTGATGCCCCAGAACAGCGAGGTTTCTGGGTATTAAGTCATTAGAAAATTCCTGGGGCTAAAATTAGGAAAACTGGGAACAAGGCTGGGGTGCATGCTTACAGATGAAATATTGATTATGTCAACATTTGCTGTCCCATCATGCAATGCACAGAATAGGCACGAATAATTATTAATATCAGTCTGCCTGTGATGGCTGTTATTTCTTGCCTACTGTAACTAAAACCCAGTCTGTGAGGGATTTTCCTTAATTAAATCACTTGAAGTGGGAAGACCCATCTTTACTCTCGTTCTTTTGAGGTGGGAAGACCCACTTATAATCTGGGCCCTGTCTTCTGCTGGTGGCCTATCTAAGGACATGGCAGAAGGAAGCTTGCTCTCTGCCTGCCTCACTCTAACTGGCAAGTCCATTTCTTTCACTGGTATGAGAGTCGACTTCTTAGGATTCCAGCACCTTCTGAAGACCAGCCGAGCCACGCAGACTCATGGACTAACAACCAGTGGATTCCTGGACCTTCTGTTGGTGGACAGCCATTGCTGGACGGGCTGGACCACAGCCTGTGAACCATTCTAACAAATACCCAAATATCCATCTCACACACACACACACACACACACACACACACACACACACACATACACACACACACACTTTCTACCAATTCTGCTCTCCTAGAGAATCCTGACTAGCATAGTGCCCAATCAAGTGGCTTTAATGCAAGATAATCTGTATCTTTATGTACATGTGGAATGGCTTGAGGCAGGTCACAGGTTATTCTGCCAGGGAAGAAATCTATAATGAAGACAATTCCTCTGTGTCATTTTGTGTGTGTGTGTGTGGATATTGTTGAGTCTGCTAGCTAGGGGATGCTGTATATTACTTGGTGTGGCTGAAGCAGGAAGTTTGAGAAGCTATAGTGGATGTAGTTTCTAACTTTTTCTCCAAAGGGAAGTTTGTGGGGTCCGGCACTCCTCGAGCAACCACAGCAAAGTGGTGCTGCTCACGGAGGAAGGTACATTTCAGGAGCTGCCTACAAGTTCAGTGCTGAGACAGAGGACGTGTGTTATGATCTACATCGAGTTCTGCATTACCCCAAATCACAGATGGCAAGCTCCTTCGGAAAGCAAAGTCCGTGTACTAGGAGGCAGACTTCAGGTGAATTATTTACCACACAATTAACTGAGTATATATTTTGGTGTCAGGGTCTAAGGGCTGAAACATCAGGGTTCTTCTAATCCAAATGAGGCTACAGAGGGCATAGAGACCCAAATGTCTGAGTGTCTCTGGCCAGCACTCTATAGTAAGGGAGAAAGCCTGAGTCACTTTTCAAAGGACAAGAGCAAACAAACAAAAGCAGAGGCTTATTCCTGTAAAGAATTAGCATCATCAAAGAGTTGCATTTTTATGGCTTCTCTGGGCTTATTATTTAGTCATTTAAAACTGATTTTTACTTGATGTTATCTCATTTTTTAAGTAGTTTCCCACTGACAGAATTGTTAGCAGTTATATTATTACATACTGCCTGTAGTGTAGTCAGAATTAGCAGCACTTTAGTTAGAGGCATGGGTTAATGTTATCAGCTGTTGAGGAGTCACTTAATGGAAGGCTGAAGCAGGTGTTGTAAATGGGCAACTGCAGCCCAAATTGCCAGGACATAGGAGAAGAACATCTAGGGCTTCTTCAGAGATTTCAGAAGGTGAGCACTGTGATAATATTAACAGTTGCCTTGACAAAACCTAGCATCACTTGGGAGATGGGCTCTGAGCATGCAGGCATAGGAGAGCATCTTGTCTGTTAATGGAGGTGGGAAGGCCTGCCCACTGTGGGTGGCACCATTCCCTGGCTAGAAATCTGGGCTGCATAAATGGAGAAAGGAAGTGAACAGCAGCATGTGCTAGCTTCTCTGTTCATAATTATGATGGTCTTAGTGTTTAATTACTGTGAAGGGACACCATGACCATAACAACTCTTATAAAAGATAGCACTTAATGGGGATTGCCTTACAGTTTTCAGTCCATTATCATCATGGCAGGAAGCACGGCAGCATGCAGGCAGACATGATGCTGGAGAAGTAGCTGAGAGTTCTACATCTGGATCCCTAAGCATCAGGAAGAGAGAGATACTGGGCCTGGCTTGGGCTTTGGAAACCTCAGAACCCACCCACAGTAGCACACTTCTTCCAACAAGGCCACACCCCTAATCCTTCTGAAGCAGTGCCACTCCCTGAGGACTAAGCCTTCAACTCTATGAGCCTATGAGGACCATTCTTATTCAACCCACAACAGATGGGATGTTTCAAGCTCCTGCTGATTTAACTTCTCAACACTGAGCTGTGAGCGAAAAGAAATTCAGGATTGCTTTTCTTGGAGTGTTTTATCCCAGGGACAAGAAAGGCAGCTAAGGCAGGCAACAAACAGAAACACCTTAGGTTCAGAGCCGGCTCCACCCCTGGGGGATCTTGGTGAATCTATTTACCTCTCCACTGGGCACAGCAGATCTCAAAGCAGAATCTATCCCATAAGATTGCATAGTGTGTGCAATGTTCTTTGAACACTGCTTGACTTGTTTAAATAATTTCAAGTCTCCAGATCCAGATGGAATGATATTTATGTTTGTTTTTTTGTTGTTTGTTTGTTTGTTTGTTTGTTTGTTTGAGACAGGGTTTCTCTGTATAGCCCTGGCTGTCCTGGAACTCACTCTGTAGACCAGGCTGGCCTTGAACTCAAAAATCTGCCTGCCTCTGCCTCCTGAGTGCTGGGATTAAAGGCGTGCGCCACCACGCCCGGCTGGAATGATATTTATGGGAAATGAACAATTTACAAAAATTTTTGTCAAATAAAGATTGATTTATTTTTATTTTATGTGTATAAGCACTTACCTGTGGGTGCAATGCACGAGTGTGCGTGTGTGTGCGCGCACGTGCGCTCATGCACGTGCGTGCGCACACGCGCACACGCGCACACACACACAGTATGCCTAGTATACATGGAGGCCAGAAGGGCATATTTTGCAGGATTTTTTTCCTGTCCAATCACATTAGGGCAGTGGGAGGCTGTGACCGGCCAGGAGGAGGGAGGCGGAGCAAGGAGTTGAGACAGACAGAGGTCTCAGGAGGAGAGGGAGAACAAGAATGGAGGCCATTGCGGTGTTATCAAAAAGTTAGAATAAGTGAGTTAAAGCTTTATCATTATCATTTGGCTCTGAAATTACTGTATTGGCATCTTGTAAATTGTGTTATTATTGATACATAAACCTGATTGGCTAATTAAGCATTAAGAGTCTTGATTCTACCAGGTAATTAGGTGTTGAGATGGCTAACCAGGGGTATGTGGGGTGTTGCATGAAAGCCAGAGGAACTCAGGGGTGGAGCATCCAAGAGATGGCCTGGTAGGAGACAGCTGGCTTGGCAGGGTAGGCGAGTTGGCGGGCTGAGAGACTGAGCGAGTGAGATAACCTGGCACAGGGGCTCGCTCCAGAGTTGTTGGCAGCGTCGGGATTGAGGGAGTGTGGCCTGGCCCTGATGAGAATTGGCGGGTTAATATTTTTTAATATTTCCTGCAACAGGCATCAGACTTGCCAAAGGGCTCTGGACTTACACACTACTGTGAACCAGCATGTGGGTGCTGGGAATCAAACTCATGTCCTCTGTGGAGCAAGGAGTGTGCGTAATTGCCAAGCTATCTCTCCTCCTGGAGGAATGGGTTTTAGATTTCGACACTTTTAAGAAGAAAGCCATTGGCACTGAATAGAAGACATGAGTGGAGATCAGCAGAGCTCTGAGAAGGGAGAAGAGGAGCAAGAGATCTCTGTGAGGGAGAGGTCCTGAGGAGTGGACACTCATGGCCACCAGAACAAATCTGCTTTTAGATACCTTAGAAGATGCAGTTTGTTACACAGGCAATCCCCTGACCCATCTAAGTGCAGTTTGGCTGGTAACCATGTCTCATAAATTGCTACCATCCCATTACCTGCCACTGCTGACCAATTCTGTCTGAATAACCGAGGAATGTCCCGTCAACGTGGCTGCAGGATGACATCTTCCGACTGGGAACGTTTTTACTGTTTGCCTCCCCTTGACGATCAGCTGCCAAATTCCTCTAGCGACTTCCCACAGATGAGTTCTAGAATTGAGTGCAAGAGGCATGGTGCCTTTTCATGGAAATCAATGGGACCTTGACTTTAGGCCAAAATGGATTGGCAGGGGACTAGCCACCTTTACTCCCTACAGGACAAAGGTCAAATGCTGTGTGACAAATGGCAAAAGGCTGTGGTCCCTAAGAGAAAGGAAGGACACAAATAAAGAGCCTAGAAAACTGTGCCAGTCCCTAGTGAGGGGAGGGGGCAGCGCAGCCTGGGATCTTCAGCATGGGGTGTCTGGCAGGGCCAGAGCTCAAGGTGAGGAAGGCTTCTGGAGCAGAGCCGAGAGGGGGGAAGACAGCAGACAGGGAGATGGAAAGGGAGCTACACTTGGCTTTGTCTTTCTATTCTGTTAGTCACGCATCTGAAGAAACTAGCTATGGAGAACAAAGAGGCTCCAGAAATAAACTGCAGACTCATCCCCAAAGACCTGAGCACACTGTCTTTTCCTGGCACTGTTTATTCTTGCTCGGAGCTGGAATCCCAGCTCACCCATGGCCTCCCCAGGCCTAATACTTTGACTGGACTCGCTGAATACCACTGCAGTGTGCAGTTGCAGCGTTAAATGTTTCGTGGATGTGTGTCCCACCGCAGTAAGCACGCTGTTCCTGAAAGCAGAGGGCACGCTCTTTCCCAAGAATTGCCATACAGCCCAGAACAAAAACAGCCATTACTCAGGACTCTGCTTTGCTGTCATATTTAACTCTTCTCAGAACACTTGAAAGAGGAACTGTAATGAGCCACTTATCGGTGCGAAAATATAAACAACAGAAGTTGCTGTTACTTAGAAGTTGCTGTTATGTGGCTTAGCTAAGTTATTTTGAGCTCAGGTATATCTACCTATGCAGTTTTTGCTACTAGTTAGCATTTGTGAACTGGTTAAGCACGCAGCGTTATGGTGTACGCAAACATACAAGTCTTCCTTATTGCCCGAGGCTCCTAGGATCTAGGATTCATTTTGGAAATCATGTACGTTTACAACAGAAGCATTAGCCTAGACATTTTCCTCTAATTTGTGAAAGAAATCTTGAAATAATCAGGTGAACATCCAAAAGCACCTGTACGTTGCCACGTGACCCATTCAGAACTGAGACAGGAGAAGTACGTGGGGCCACATGACCCATTCAGACCTGAGACGGGAGAAGTACGTGGGGCCACGTGGCCATTCAGACCTGAGACGGGAGAAGTACATGGGGCCACGTGGCATCTTGAGATTCCCACCCATCCTGTTTGAGATGTGATTGAAGTATCTCCCCCTCAGCTTGCTTCACTCGCCTCACTCAAGACCCGCCTGACAGAGGAACGGCTTGCTTCATTCCAATGGCATCCGAGGGTCGAGATTAATGTAAAAACATCAGATTTCCCATGAGGCACTAGGTCTCGGTATAAGCAGGGACCCCAGCCAAGCACTTAGGTAAGTGGTCTCAGTGGTCTCAGGTTGTCCCTCTGTGAGAGCTCTCAGGGCAGCAAGAGTGTGCGGGGGTTAGAACAGATTTGTCTCAGTCTTAAATTCCTTAGCCAAAGAAGTACACCAACATCCTTGGGCCTTACAAAATAAAATATAATACCAAACAAACGGAAAACCTTTCATCTGACCTTGCTCTTTCTGTAAACCACAGTGAGAAAAAGCGGGAAAATCACTTCTAAAATCTCTAGCTGTCCCCTCCTCCCCCAATCTCCAGGAGGTGGCAATGAGCAGAATGTACAGTGAATAAGTAAAATAAATAGGTAAATAAATAATATTTAAAAAAATATTTTTATAACACTAAGAGGCCATATTTTTAATTTCATGTTTTTTGCTACAAAACATTGAAACATTTAGTAAATGATCATTTTAATCAATATTCAGGAATAATTAAGGGCAACTGTGGTACTCCAGCTATTTCTTTTAAATACAATCCTGTGATCGGAAGGTACCGGCAGTGATTAGATTTTAACCAGGACAGTATTTCTGTCCAGGGCTGAGCTGTGAAGTGTGAGAGGCTCAGCGGTGTGCTGTCTGTGTTTCCAGCAGAAGCTTCACCTTGGGCTTCAGTGATTACTCTGCCAGACTTCTGGCTGGGCTGAGATTAAAAAGAAAAAGGAAAGAAAACCAACATATTCTTCTACGCTGTGTGTCACAAAAAATAAAATTGCACCAATTATCATGTTTGTGTTTTGTTGAATGGTTCTACTTAAATAGATTATATGCTAAACAAGAGTATTTGTGAAATTTACAGCTCAGCGTTAACCTGGCTACTCCCCAGAGCACCCGTCTGAGAAATAAGTAATTTCAACAGCATTCTCTCCCCAGAAAGGAGCCAGTGACTTGTGCAAGGGAAACACTGAACGGTCCCGCTCAGCCATTCTGAAGTGAGGCGGCCTCTCCTTCGAGGAGACTCTTCCATCTGTTGTGTTCCTCTCACCCCAACATTTAGTTAGCGCTTCCCGAATGAATGAATGCCATCTTCCCAGTGGTGAGGACACAGCAGGGAAGACTGCTTCCTGCCAGTGATTACCTCCTTGTGGAAAGCGCCGAGGAACTACCCAGCTCCTCTGACCCCTCTGCTCCTGGCACTGTCCACCTGCTTCCTGTGTCCAGGAGAGAGCAGGGAGCCACTAACACTCTTTTCTGTCACTGCAGGTTTGTTTTGTGAGTCAGGGTCTCATGTGGCCTGAGTGTTCTCACATGGACTTCAGAGCTGAGGCTGGCCTTGAGTCCTGACCTCCAGCCCTCACTGCTGGGATCACTGAGTTTTGGGATTACAGGCATGTATCAGCATGCCCGGGTATAAATAGCCTTTTCCCCTGTGCATGCATGTGTGTCTGAGGGGCACCTGTGTACACCCATGCACGTGTGTTTTGGAGACCAGAAGTCTACATCAGTGTCTTCCCCAATCACTCTACCTCATCTTTTTGAGACAGGGTTTCACACTGTGACTAGTGCTCACTAAATCTGGCTATCCTCCCTGGCCAGCAGTCTCCAGTGATTGGTCCATCTCTGCCTCCCAGTTCTGAGGTTAAAAGCATGTGGAGCCACTAAGGCATTGCAGATGAAAACCCGCTCCTTGTGTGCACTCCAAACACTATACTGGAGTGTGCACTACACTATACTGAACTGCTCTGTGCCTACTGAAAACATCTTCAGTGGAAATGAGGATGGCTTTGGAGCCCTAACAGGCCGGGCAGCTTACTGCATTTAATGTGGAAGGGATTGCCACTTTATTGTCTTTGTCTATATAGCTCATTGTTCTCTGCTCTTGACAGGGTCTCACTTCCCAGCTGAGTTTGGCCTCAGCTCTCTCTCTTCCTCCTCCAGCCTCCTCAGTGGCAGGATGACAGAGTGTGTATCACCACATCTGGCTTCTCACACTGACAGAATTCCAGCAGCTACCTAAAATATTTAATATGATGTTCTTTTCTTTTGAGGTAAGGTTTCATGTTGGCCTCAAATCTACTATGCATCTGACGTTGGGTTTCTGATCTTCCTGTCCCTGTCTCCCGAGTACTGGAAAACAGGGATTTGCCTTCATGCCCAGTTTATGTGATGCTGGGGACTGAACCCTGAGGACTGAAGTCTACATCAGTGTATGCTAGGCAAGCACTCTTCCAGCTTAGCCACATCCCTCTGCACAATTCTTCAGCATTCTGTGTAGCTATTGAGATCACAACGTGACACACCATGGTGCCATCTACATCTAGCCAGAGTCACTAAATGATGCTTTATTACCAAGTCAGCTTCTCCTGCAGAAAATGGGGAGAGGTGCTCTACAGAAAAGGGTGGCTGTGTGCCACAGGAACAGGCAGGATTCTCAGTGGCTCTCCTCTCTCTGCATCTAATTCAACAAAAACACAAGTAATGTTTCCACAGTGTCCGGCACTTGACAGAAAATCACTTAAATCCTCCTGTCAGTGCCGAGAAATAGACACTGTTTTTAACTCCTACAGCAGTGAAGTCAAGATGCAGAATCCCTGGAGCTTGGGTCACATTTCTAGAAGACTCTCCTAACTTAAAGTGTCACACTGAGACTATAGACAATACTGTTTGATGGCATAAGCTTTGAGACAAGGGGGCAAAATAGTCTTGGAGTGAGCTGTATAGATCTTATAGCTGTATAGATCTTATAGCTGTATAGATCTTATAGCTGTATAGATCTTATAGCTGTATAGATCTTATAGCTGTACAGATCTTATAGCTGTATAGATCTTATAGCTCTATAGATCTTATAGCTGTACAGATCTTATAGCTGTATAGATCTTATAGCTCTATAGATCTTATAGCTGTATAGATCTTATAGCTGTATAGATCTTATAGCTCTATAGATCTTATAGCTGTATAGATCTTATAGCTTTAAGATGTCTTTTCATGCATCTGACATGAGAATGCCTGTGTGTGACAAAAGAATGAAAGTGTCTGTCAAATGGTCTGTCTTGCCTTTCTCATTAGCATGTGTTAATGTGGCTGGAGCTTGTGAATGGTGTTAAGATACAAAACAGGAAAACATCTAAACACCCCACTACTGTGTATGAAGATGATACAGATACTGCAGAGAGGCAAAGCTCATGTCCCATAAATACATGTCTGAGAGGAGAAAATTCAGACACTGAAAACACAAGATGGGAGTTGCTACAGGGAGAGCGAGAAAGAACAGGCCACAGGGAAGAAATAAAACAGAAACAGATTTCACAGAGTTCTTTGATCACAGAATGGGACTTGTGGCTCACTTATGTTCTGACTTTCACGTTGGAAAACATGCAGGTGTACATAGATTCCTATTGTCTAGGTATCCAATCATGTGACCAGGCAAAGCAAAAGTTTTCTTTGTTTGTTTGTTTTTTGTTTGTTTGTTTTCTGATTCCTGTATTCCTGTGATTAATTTTATCTGTTAACATGAGTGGGCTCTGGGAAACCAGATACATAACCAGTCTGTGTTCTTCTAAGTCTGTCTTAGCGGCATTCGTGAAAGGGATCAACAGCAGAATCAGGAGACTGTGGGAAGCCCATCGTTCCCTGCATTGCCCACAGCCTCATACAGTCTGCTGAAGGCCTGAGGAGAACCAGGGACTAAGAAAGGGGGGGGGGCTCTCTGATTGTGTCCTTGCTGGAGAACCCCTCTCCCATCTTCAGCCTTGGACTGAAACTGAAATTTGCTCTCATGGTTCCTGGATCTCTGAGACTCACACTAGAGCTATCCTGGTAACCCAGTATCCTGGACTGCCATCATGCTGACTGCAGACTGTGGGACTTTCAGACTCCGGATCACCCTGAGGATCTCAGAGTCTACTTTCTACTCTAAATAGATAAATTTATGTCACCGTATCTCTTCTGCTGCTTACTAAATTAAAAAATGGGAATCAGAGTATGTCTTAGGGTTTTACTGCTGTGAACAGACACCATGACCAAGGCAACTCTTATAAGGACAACATTTAATTGGGTTACAGGTTCAGAGGTTCAGTCCATTATCATCAGGGCAGGAATATGGCAGCATCCAGACAGGCATGGTGCAGGAGGAGCTGAGAGTTCTACATCTTCATCTGAAGGCTACTAGTGGAAGACTGACTTCCATGCAGCTGATGAGGGTCTTAAAGCCATAGTGACACACCTACTCCAACAAGGCCACATCTACTCCAACACAGCCACACCTCCAAATAGTGCCACTCCCTGGGCTGAGCATATACAAACCATCACACTGTATTCAAATATTTATTTTAAATTAATAGTGAGAAATTAACTGCATATTGATACAAACAACTTGCTTTTAGACTTATTTGCTCATGTGTGTGTGAATCTTTTGCCTCCATGCACATAAATGCTCCACGTATGCACACGGTGGATCCCCTGCAACTAGAGTTGTACCACAGGAGTGCTGAGAACTGAACTCAGGTCCTCTGAGAGAGAAAGCTGAGCCATGTGACCAGCCCCTAAGCCATTTATCCTTCATGGGATAGATACCCATACTTTTCAAAACAATCACAATCTTTGTGATGCAGAGTCCTTAGGTTTGGGTTAAAACACCTTCTCTGCCCACAGTTAGGGCGGGCTGCTTTCCTTCCCTCACTGACAGTCTGGCCTCGTCAACATACAACCAGAAAGTGAGAGAGAGTTACTTCCCCACCTTTTAGACGGCTGTGTAGGTATTCTCCTCTGAGACTACGTCAGAATGTGGCGAGTGACAAGTGCTGCTTTTCTTTTCTGAACAGTGACTACAATGTGGACTCGGAAGGCATGCCACCAAGCTCTTCGTACTGCATGACATGAAGTCTGCCGGCCTGCGCTAGACCTTCAGGTGCACGTGTGTCCACTCATGGTTTGTCACTTGATGTGTTGGTCATTGACTCAGTAGATCTTCCCAGGATGGATGCACCTCATTAAGTTATTATCACATTCGTTTAACATCCACCTAATGAGCAGAGCTCTCATAAGAAACATCATTCAGAGTTTTAGGAAGCCTTTGGTTCACAATTAAGATGCAAATTTTCCAAAGTTCAGTGTCATTTGAAAGCTTAATTTTATTGCTGGCTAGAAAGGAACTCCTTTCCTTCCTGTAATAGGCTTACCTAATTCATTTTCTAATAAAAGGATAGTTTGTAGCTGTTCTTTTTAGATAAAATGTTTGTATTTCAATTCCATGACATTTTCTACAGAAAACAATTACACTTTGGTGTGTGGACGTGCTTAGTTGATAAGATTATATATATATATATATATATATATATATATATATATATATATATATATATATATATATATATATACATACATACATCCCTTCCTCACAGACAAGCACGGGGTGCCACTTCTTAAATAGGTAATACTTCTAGCACTTGAAAACTTACTTTTATTTACTTATTGTTATAGCTACCTATTTTTATTTTCTGGGTATGAGGGTTTTGCCTGTATGTGTGTATATACACTGGGCGCCCTAGAAGGCCAGAAGAGTGTTGTGTCCCATGGAACTCCAGTTATATATGGAAGTAAGCCACCATGTGGTACTGGGAATTAAACCCAGGTCCACTGCAAGAGCAATTGGTGCTGTTGATTTCTGAGCTGTCTCTCCAGCCTCAGAACTGAAAGCAGGAGACTCAAGAGTTTTGGGCCAACCTTGGCCACATACTGAGTTCAAGACCAGCCTGGAAGACAGGAAACTCTGTCCAAAAGTAAATGAGCCAACAAAAACGAGGCAGGATACCTTCAAAGTACCTGTCCATGGATTAATACTGAACTTGTCTTAAAGCAATTTAGAGTGGCGAGCTTTAAAAGCTGAACATTTAAGTGTACTCTCATACTTTCTCAACTTGCTGTATCCCAGAGTGTCAGCTTCCCCTGTGAGTCTGCCAGCTGAATCTATGAGCAGCTCTTCAGCTAGATGACGTGCTTGCCAGCAGCTCTGGGAGGGCTTCAGATGCAGGCTAGACTACCAATCAACACTTAATCAACTCACAGACTACAATTCCCTAAATCACTTTTTCAGGGAGTCATGCACCCAATCTTATCCAGGGAACCCTTATAGCACGACAATCTGCAGAAACACAGACAGCCACACTCCTGTTCTCACCACAGAGGCACACTCCTCTGGATCTCCTGAATCTGCACTCTAAAGTGGCTGTCTGTTATGGCAATGTCCCTATTGATATTGGTGGCTATGGAGAATTAACTTTTCATATTAGGTAGGAAAAAGTGTACATGTGTCACAGAGGGTACATGTAAGTTCTCGCTGAGCTTCCACACACCCTATTCACAGTCAGTCAAGTGGTGCTGCATGGTAATCTCATAAACAAATTGGGCCCCACTCCAGGGGACTTGGGAGCAAGGCTCCCAGCAGGTGATATCCCAGAGAGCACAGGCAGAGTTCTTTGCCTCCAGTAACCCCTTCCCCAAATGGGAAGAACATGGCCTTTTGGACCACGTGAAAGGTGAATGAAGGAGACACTCTGTAAGAGGCTGAGTGAGTGACATCTTAGTGACTGTTCTTGATGCTGTAACAAACACCTGACAAGGAACGCACTAACAGACGAAGGGACTGGTTTTAGCTCACAGTTTGAGAGTGAAGTCAGTCACAGTGGAAGGATATGGCAGCAGAACTTGAGGTGGTCTGTCACAGCATTCGGTCAGGAAGCAGTGAGATAAATTCTGAGGCTCGCCAGCTCTTTCTCTTTTTGATTCAGCCCAGGTCCCGGCCCATAGGATGATCCCCTCATCATGTAGGGTGGGTCTTCCATCCTCAGTGAGACCTCTCTGGAAGCTCCCTCACAGGCCAGTGTGAGGTTCGCATCCTAGGAGCAGCTAAGCTCTGACAGGATGAAGTGAAGTTCCACCTTCACAGGACGCGGCACTAAAGCTAACTGCAAACAGACTCCTGCTTCTATGGCCTGTACAGTCGCAAGCCTTGGTCTTCTGTACTGTTAAGTGCCTACATGTACATTGTTACCTTAACACAGGAGCCTACTTTCTACCCAGAAGCACACCTACTCTCTGTTGTGCATGACGCCGTGATTTCTATTCCACATCGGGTTCACCACCATCTAGCACGTCATATGCACCTTCTTGCTTGCTTTATATTGTCTGCCTCTTTCCATTTGAACACAAAATCTGGACGGCAAGGAACTGGTTATTCTCTGCTGTGCCTCAGAGCCTGGAAAGTTCCTGGTCCATATGATGGGGAAGCCAGATTTGTTAAATGAATGAAAATGGATGTCAGAGAAGCTCAGAAGCTGAAGGGGATGTGGGGTGGGGGTGGGGGGAGGTTCCATCTACATGTGGGAGCCTTTCTACACACCAGCCAACGACATGAGGGTCCTCTTCTTTGGGTCCCTGTAGCTGTGCTCCCCACTAAGGTGTGCTCCCCACACTGTACCTTCTGTTAAAGCCTGGCCATCACAGCTGAGTGTTAGCTCTGGTACACACCAGTGCCAACACCTGAGTTATAGAATGCATCGTGCTGCAGGTGACACCCATGAGCCATTGCCAAAGTGTGACTGAATAAATGAAGCTCTCGTAGAGGGGTGGGGACTGGGGACCGAGACCTGGGGTGCAAGAGCGTGTGTTTTGACCAGGGCGGTGCTGCGACAGCCTGTGGTCCTTACAAAGCCAGGACGAGTGTGGGGACACAATGAAGCAAGTGATAGAAATTAGTCAGAGATAATCCAGGCCAAAGGGTAAGGGCCTAGACCAGGAGGGGGCAGATTCCACTGAAGGCCTGAGTGGTTGACTGACATTAGAAACAGTCATGAGTATTGCATGATGCAGGCCTGAGAAAATAGAGAAGGGTGGGGTTCTCTCCCTGGTCCTCAATTTAGAGCTGAAACTCTCAAGAAAATAACATTTGGCAAATTATCCTAACCAATGAGAGCAGAAGAAATTATAGAAGTATCTCCATTTTGCAAAACTGAAGCAGCTCCACGTGTTGATCATTTTGTGGCTCAAACAGACGACTGAGGTGATGATTATAAGTGGCCGAGTGTGTCAGGCGATGGACTGATAAGGAAATGTTTAAGGGAGGGATGTGTGACATTATCTAACAAACAGACAACATCAACTTCACCAAAAGAGTCAGCTTAGCATCTCTTCCTCTTAATGTGACACAGAATTATGTGTTCTCTTGTAAAACAAAAACAAACAAACAAACACCCTCAGGGCCAGAGAGACACGCAGGAGGTAAAAGTGATTTCAGTACATCCCCAAGGACCGAGGACGGGAGTTTGATCTCTGGAGCCCATGGTGGAAAGAGAACTGAGTTCCAAAAACTCCCTCCATAAGCCATGTGCCCAGTGTTAACCTGCATGCAAAGGTGCACAGGCAAGCACAGGCGCAGGCCCACACCACACCTTACATAGAAACAAACATGCTCTGTAGTTATAAATAAGATCAAATAAAGCACAGGGAAAAGTTCAGACCTGAATCTGTCTGATTCCAACAGAGGCCAGGGGGCTGAGCGTGATAAATGCTCTCTCAGAAATGGGAGCCATGTAGGCTCATGATGTGAATCGCGCATGAGTATTTCATTCAAGTTTCAAAACAAACAACAAAGATGAACCTATGTATTTAGACAGACACTGGAGCACCGCAGAGGGAGCAGTCAAGCCTGCTGGGATCCCGACTGAAGAAAAGGATCGTAGTGGCCGCATCATGTGACACTGCTCTTCCTGGCTCTGCACTGACTATGTTCTTGGGAATATAGTCTTTAAAACAAGAAACACATCTGTGGCGTGTGTGTCGCATGGCTTACTTATCTGTGGACCAAGCAACTACCGAGTGGAAGTATTCACGAAAGCGCCCACGCTGGCCCTGCACCAATGCTTCTCTGGCACCTCCCCCCAGATGGTACAGTGCACCAAGCATGGTAGTTACATTGGTTTATGATTATCAGAAAGGGGCTGAGAGAAGGCTGCATGGGTCTTCTTTTCATTTAGTATAAATGGCTTGAGCATCTGTGGAGTATGGTGTCTGGAGAGGCCCAGGGCCTGTCCTCATGGGTATTGTAGATGGCTGCCTGGACAGGCAAGTGAGATGGTTTTAGGAAATCTTTCAAAAAGTCCAGAGAAAGGAGGGAAGACGCAGATGGAGCTGGAGATGAATCAAGATTGCCTGTGTTGGGGACAGGCGAGGTTGGCTGTTGTTACAGTGAAGGTCATAATCGCTTTATGCCAACTGCTGAGCTGTACTTGGAAATTCCAATACTAAACCTTCTGAGGAAGCTATCTCTGTCTCTTTTATTTCATTTTCCTTGAGCTTTTTCCTGGAAAACTATAGCATGATTTATGTGGACAAAGAGCCATTAAAATGCCTCTTCAGAACAGGCTGAAATAATAATGAGATCCACAGACATTAAATCTTCTCTACCGTCATCAGTTATTTTAAAAGCAGACCATTTCTCACTTCGGTTGATGTGGAATATTTATATGACATACCCTTGGTTAGAAAGCTAGGTCTATGTCAAGAAGTATAACATTCACCTTTGAAGACAAAGCACAGATGGTTTTGAAATCAAGGAAACATTCCAGTAATTTGACATTTAGTAGGGATGAAATATATTCCAATCTGCTAAACATTTGTCACTATATAAGCAACAATAATAACAACAACAAAAATCCCGGATTTTCTTTTCCTTGTGCAATTAGACAAGACTGAACCTTTCTGTAGACTGGGATGAATCCCTCACCCCCTATAACCGTACCTGGTGAGGCTTCTCAATGGCACAGCCTCTCTCCTGACAAACACACTGACAACATCATCCTGAGGTGGGAAATAAGTGATCATCTGCCTTGCCTCAGGGGCTGAGAAGTGGCTCAGAAGTTAAGAGCGCTGCTCCTGCAGAGAACACATGTTTGCTTCTCAGCACCCATATGTCAGCTCATAACCCTCTGTAACTCCAGTTCCAAAGGGAATCTTGTGCCTTTTTCTAGCCTCTGCAGACACCAGAAATGCATGTGGTACACATACATATATACAGACAAAACACTCAAACACATAAAATGTACAGTTGGAAGAGGAGGAAGAAGAGGAGGAGGAGGAAGAAGAGGAGGGGGTAGAGGAGGAGGAAGAGGAGGAGAAGGAGGAGGAAGAGGAAGAGGAGGGCATGGAGGAAGAGGAAGAGGAGGGGGTGGAGGAGGAGGAGGAAGAGGAGGGGGTTGAAGAGGAAGAAGAGGAAGAGAAGGGGTGGAGGAGGAGGAAGAGGAGGGCATGGAGGAGGAAAAGGAGAAGGAGGAGGAGGCGGAGGAGGAGAAGGAGGAGGCGGAGGAGGAGGCGGAGGAGGAGGAGGAAGAGGAGAACAACAACAACAACAAGAACAACAAGAACAACAAGAACAACAAGAACTTCAATTGGGCATGATGCTGTAATCCTGGAGCCCCAGTTCTGTGGAAGCTGAAATAGGATACCTGGGGCTTGCTGGCCAGACAGTCTAGTCCCACCAGCAACTCTAGGTTCACCGAAAGACCCTATCTCAACAAAATAAGGCATAAGGGGTCAATAAGAGCACAGTGTTTAAAGGCCCTGCCCGTACCACAGAGGACCCCAGTTCAGTTCTCAGGACCCACACAGTGGCTCAAAACCATCTCTAACTCCAGATTTCAGGGATCTGATGTCCTCTTCTGACCTCAAAGAAAAGCACCCATGTGGCAAACACGTGCGCGCGCGCATGCGCGTGCACACACAAACACACACACACACACACACACACACACACACACACACATACACCCCAGAGGCAAAACAGTTAAACAAATAAAGTAAAAACAATTCTTTTAAAAAGTAAAACAATTTAAAAAGCCAGAGTAGTGAGTAAAGAAGCCTTGAGACATCAACCACTGTATGTCTCCACATGCACACACACACACTCACATGCACACACTTAGACATTCACATACACTCACATATACACACTCACAGACACATACATATACATTTACACACTCACACACACATACACACACTCACATTCACATATACACACATACAAACACATACTCACATACACTCACACACACATGTACATACACACACACACACACACACACACACACACACACACACTCACACACAAAGACACATTAGCACACACAGAAACACATCCTCACCATGCACATAAAAGAATAAAATGCTGCAAAAGAATGAACACATTGCAACCACTGAACTTAAACTTCACCCGATTTCTCCTTTCTAGAGTCAGAAAAAGAAAGTCAGTCTTTAAGGACAGAAGACAGAGGTGAGATGCCACTGTCAGTGTTTAAGGACAGAAGACAGAGGTGAGATGCCACTGTCAGCTGATCCCCTTGAGAATTATGACAAAACTGGCCACCATGTCAAAATGAAGGGAGAAACGGACTTGGTTTTCTTCACATGTAGGACCATCATTGCCACAGAGCCCAAACTAGATTGCATTAAGAACTCTACTATGCTTCATGCTGAACAAGGCAGGGTCTGAGCTACTCTGCACTGATACAGACGGGCACATGCTCAGGGATCTGACCCCGGGGGCAATGGCTAGCTGTGGCAGACTAACTGAGTGGCTCGGCTATACCACTTATCCTCTTGTGTGTTTTAGGAACTATGTAGCCTTGAGAAAATGGGGCATCTTCTCACGACTCACAAGACAAAATGACGGAGCACTCAGGAATGGCATCCGGACCATGCTGACAGCTCCTGCCTGTGGGTTAAAACTACACGCCATAGAAGCAGTTGGGCTCTGTGATACAGGCTGCTCATTGATCAGTACTCTACCTATTGATCCTTTCCTCCAAGATAATGGAATTCTCACCAGGGAGAAGTATATTTCCCAACATTCCTTGCTGCTGGGAATAGCCACTGACTGACATTCTAGCCAACGAGAATCAGCTAGGAATTGTGTGTGTGTGTGTGCGTGCATGTGTGCGTGCATGTGTGCGTGTCTGTGTGTGTGTGTGTGTGTGTGTAGGTTCTAGGACTTCCTCCATTCCCATCTCCACCTTGCTTCCTAGAATGTGGACAGATGGAATGTGTAAAACTACAACACCCCGCCAGCTCACAAGGCCCTGTGTAAAGCAGGTAGAGTGAGTGTCCAACTCTGGAGATCCCTTCATACCCCAGAAATGTAAACTTTAAGTCATTTTTCATTTTTTTAAATTTTGAGACTGTGTCTATCACTGGTCCAGACCTTCCCAATTAGACTAGACCGCCTGGCCAGTGAGCCCCCAGGGATCCACCTGTTTCTGTTTACGCAGTGCTGGGTTGTGAAGCACACCTTCTCACACACAGATTTCTTGTTTTGGAGACTTAAGTCCTGTGCATCAAGATCTTTACTGGATGAGCCGTCTCTGCAGCCCAAGTCTTGATTTATTTTAATTGCCTGGCTTTTGCTTTGATTTGTCTCACTGTTATGGTTATGAGGCTTTTAAGCCCTTCACAGATCCCCCAGAGACAAATACAGATGGAAAATAAATAGTCAGTTTACAAATATCTGTGTGCACACGCTAAAAAATACAGACACTAAACAAAGGACTGGTGGCTCACACTCCCAGAAGGGTCATAAGAACCAGGACGAGGCCATGATCGTCACTAGTGAGTAGGGGGCAAATGGTCCACGGACACTCGGGGACAAAAGTCACAGAGCAAGCGAGAAGAGAAGCCTGGCGCTGTGGCTCATGGCTTTGCAACAAGAAAAGACAAAAATGTGCATGTATGCTGAGCCTTGAGAAAGAGCCAATGAATCCCGGCAGCCAGCCCATAACAGGTCAAAGTCAGGACACCGAGAGACCCACCCTGAATCCATCAGGGAAACATCCCTTCTACACTGAGAATTGTTAATTTAATGTCAACTGGTTTTGGATGTATGTGTTTTAGTAGTCAAGGTGGTCACAGTGATTTATGCTGTAAGAAGTCATTAGCTGCCTTCTTTCACATCAGCCATGCAGATCCAGTATAACTGCTGCTCAAATCCCTTCAGTCAGGCTGGCCTGGGGCTTCAGGCTGGAAGCTGACTAACGAGCTTTGTGCTGCTCTCTGTAACAGGCAGGACACCTCAAGATTCTCATCTCTGCATTGTGACCGGCCCAGCTCGCTCCTCAGTGACTTTTAAGCAGCTCTCAGACCATGCAACACTTTTTCCATACATAGTTGCTTTCTAGCCATATTTTGAAGCTAGAAGGAACTGTTGACATCCCTTCAACATTCCCTGGGTCAGGAAGATGCCAAGTTGAAAGTGGCCAAGACTGATTTTTTTACTTACAAAAATTTAAAGCAAGATTCTTTGATTGCAGACTATATAACTTAATGGCACCAAGTTGCCAGAAGTTCTTCATGGAAAATAAAAACTCCTACTTTTAATGTATTCATTTCTCATTCTGTTTTTCTTCTGCAAAGCTCAGGCTGGCCTTGAACTCTGATCTCTCTTGCTCTGCTTGCTGAGTTCTGGAGCCATGTGTATGTGCTGGCCTTTAATGCCCTACTTTTTCTTCCTGTCTTCTCTGCTTTCTCCTTCCCTTTCTTCCCACCAATCCCTCTTCTCCTTCTCCCCTCTCTTCTTTCTTACTTCCCTTCTCATCTTTCTCTTCTTTTTCCTTCCTCTTTTGATTCTTTCTTCATTTACTTTTGTAGTGATAAGGGTTATCTCATGCTAGGCAAGAACTCTACCAGCCACGGACTCATCATAGTTCCAGCCATCCCAAACCTTTTAAAAGTTAAACAATTTCAGTTATTTCAACTTTTGAAGACAACGTTTACATATTTAACTTGTTAAAATAAATTTTCCATACTGGTGATTCAGGTTTCTGAATCTTTTCCAGTTTCTCAAGACATCTCTGAAGTTATGATGATCCAAATTGAATTAATAGGTCTGAAAGGAAACTAACTAATACCAAGTATGAAGGAAAGGGCATTTCTGTATCTGACTACTTTTATAGAGGTGGCATCTCTCTCACCTCTAGCGCATGCATGCACGTGTCTACTCACGATGCCTAACCACCAAATCATCACTGATGGAGAGAACTTTCTCCTATTACACTTGACTGCACTAGCTGGTGACCTCTGACCCACACCTGTGCTCACGGTCTTCCTGCACTGAGGACTGTGGGTATGTTTCAACAAGATGGTTGCTAGCTGCAGCTATGCTTTAGTGTAGAGACTATGCCTAGGGGAAGACAGTGCATAAAATGGGCTTCTCTTAGTCTGACAAGCACACTGAAAGCAAGGTAATGACTGCTAGCTTTCCATGCCACACAACATGCTACACATGTCACACAGCATGCCACACAGCATGCTACACAGCATGCCACACAGCATACCACACGTGCCACACAGCATGCCACACAACATGCTATGCAGGATGCCACACAGCATGCTACACGTGTCACACAGCATGCCACACAGCATGCCACACAACATGCTATGCAGGATGCCACACAGCATGCTACACATGTCACACAGCATGCCACACAGCATGCCACACAACATGCTATGCAGGATGCCACACAGCATGCTACACATGTCACACAGCATGCCACACAGCATGCTACACAGCATGCCACACAGCATACCACACGTGCCACACAGCACTCTCCTACACCTGGTAACACACATGTGACTGTTATATAAATCTACTTTACAAATGATAAATAACATGAACAAGATGGAGGTTGCTGTAAGTCACTTTCTAGAACTGGCCATGACCATGGGATGCCTGTCCATCTCCTGGACTTGTGCTCATTGGCTGCCCATATGGGTATGTTAATCAAAGGAGAATTAAGGTAAAATCTCTCAACTAAGGAAATGGGCAGAAGTCACAGTAGCTGTGAAGGTTTAAGGAGCATTCTAGGGTCCAGGCAAGAGTGAGGAATTCATGCCATATTAAAGGAAACAGAGTACAGAGGTTTGGGATGCTAATGTTTAAAAAGCCATGGCTGAGTGTGGTAGTTTGAATATGCTTAGCCCATGGGAAGCGGCACGGTTAAGAGGTGTGGCCTTGTTGGAGGAAGTGTGACATTTTGCAGGTGGGCTTTGAGGTTCTGTGCTCAGGTTCTACCCAGTGAAGAAGAGGCCTCCCCTTGGCTGTCTGCAGAAGCCAGTCTCCTTCTGGATGCCTTTGGATCAAGATGCAGAACTTATGCTTCCTCTAGCATCAGGTCTGCCTAGATGTCACCATGATGACAATGGACTGGACCTCTGAAACTGTAAACCAGCTCCAGTTAAGTGTTTGCCTTTATAAGAGTTGCTTCTGTCATGGTGTCTGTTCACAGCAATGAAGCCCAAACTAAGACACTAACCATCTTTGCTTCACATATACATATGGAACATACCTGGGGGCTTACTGTGTAAATGTTCCTCAGATGGTCTGTCATAGGAACACCATAAGTAGGGAGAGAATGACCCTGTGGGGAATGATGTTAATGGCTCCCTTCACCAAAGCACACATGCTCAGCTAAATTTGAATGTCAGATAGACCACAGGTAATTTTTCAATATCAGTATGCAAAAGATGCTGTCTATATTCTCATATTCAAACATAGTTAAGACTGGAAAAGATGTTCGCAAACTCGATGACTCAAGTTCAACTCCTTTGACCCATATGATAGGAGAGAACTGACTTCTTTGAGGTGTCCTTTGACCTGACCTGCTCTTGCACGCACGTGTGTGTACACACACACACACACACACACACACACACACAGAGAGAGAGAGAGAGAGAGAGAGAGAGAGAGAGAGGCAGACACAAACACAGACATAGTAAATGTAAAAAATTCAATAAAACACTAACAACTATTTGTTTTAGCTGGGATTCTTGTATCCATCTGCGCGAGGGAATCCAGGCTGAGCCCAGATGAGCGGCTGCTGTTGTTCTTTCAATTGTTCTTAATCTGAAACATTTTTAAACACAGCCATATTTCTTCTAATACTTTTTTTTTAAATCTGTTCTACTAAGTTTCTTTGTTATAAATTTTAAAGGAAAGCACAGGGAGAACAATTTTTTTATTTTATAACTATTTGTAATTTGGAGATGTTAGGGGGGACCGACTGAGAGGAGAGACCTTACCTGGGAATTCCTCCTTTTGGGCTTGGCACTGCCGCTTGCTGTACAGGGGTCCTGGGAGACCTGGAGTACCAACAAAAGAGACCTCACTGAGGAGCTCCCAGACTGAAAAACCCTGCAGCCCGCCCGGAAGGCCTCTGTACCCAGGGGAAGCCTGAGCAGAAGTGGATGTTCAGAGAGGTTAAGTAACTTGTGCAGGCTCACACAGAGCCTTCACAGAACACAATGGACCAAGAAGGGCCACATGTCTGTGCATCGGTCATCACCGGAAACGCTGCACTGGAGATCAGACCAGGAAGCATGAATCCCACCTGAACAGGTGAGGTGTGGGGCTGAGGATGCAGTTTTCCTAGCTTTATAAAGACACCAATCTGAACCCCAAAACTACAATCTATGTGTGGTGCCACTCACTGTGATCCCAGAGTTCAACAGGGGGATGAGGTGCTCAAGGTCATCCTCAGCTACGTAAGAGGTGTAGCCTGTGATGCATAAAATCCTGCCTAGAAGTGAGGCAGGTAAGTAAGCTGGAATCTGTCCCTTAGTATCAGAGACAAATCGTCCAGGGTTCACTAACATAAATCCCCGACAAGCTACAAGCATCTTAATTGAATAAAAGTGACAATCAACTAAAACAAACCTCACATACACTGGTACCGAAATTCTATGCTAGTGTAAATAGACTCATTCAGCATGCCTCAACAACTGAACACATGTTTTCTTGACACAGATAACAAGGGATCTCTGCAAAGACAGTCAGTTCTCATCTGTCTGTACTGATAAGGTACTGGAGGGTGGCTGAGATGTCTTCAGTCTCTGGAGTAAAATGTAGTATATCAGTAAAGGGCCATAGCGAAGTGATTCAGATCACTCCATCAGGTATAAACAATGGAATATAAGAGGTCATGCTTGGGCAGACTTCCAAGCCGTCTGTGCTGGCCTGGGAGTTTTATTTTTAGAGTCCTAGTGGGAAGAACGAAGGATGACTTCAAAGCTATGATAATCTCAGTCATTCGATTCTTAGTAGCCTTAAGGCTCTGTCAAGAATCAGCAAGGAGATCCATGGCAACAGTCTCTGGAGCTAACAGCACTGGGCCTCCCACATGTTCCACAGCAGATCTGAAGGGTCACAGACACAGGAGTGACTCCATAAACAAGGCCTTATGCAGAGACTACCTGATGTAAGGGGAATGCGGGAGTGAAAGGCAACCCGGGTATTGTCTAAGACGACGCGGGCTAAGCTGAGTGGAACAGCAGTCTGTGGTGGAGACGTGTCTCTCAGTGACACACAATACTTACACAGCCACAAAGAAGTCGATGCTTCTAGCAGGCATTACATATTCGCTACACATGACACAATGAGAAACATGCATTTGCTTGCGTGCTTATAGCTGTCCTCAGTGTAGCACTACTATGTTGTTACATACAAAGAAGTGGATGTTCAGAGAGGTTAAGTAACTTGTGCAGGCTCACACAGCACTGCCATCCTCAGTGTTTGAACATGACTGCCCAGCAATGCTGTTTTAGGAAGTTGTTTAGAGGTGGAGCCTGGCAGAAAGAAGTGAGTCACTGTTGGAGGTAAGGGGCAGGTCATGAGGGTTGTCAGTCAGCTTTGCTTCCTGATCACCCTCTCTGCTCCCTGCTCTGGTAAGATGTGACCTCGCAGCCTATGTGCCCATTGCTACAGTGTAGAACACTCCGCCACCACACCTTCACCACTGGGGCAGGCTACACCCCTCAAACCAAGAACCAGAGTAAAGCACTGCCCATTCCATGGCTCCTTGGTGGGTGTTAGCCACTTGTTCAGGAAACTTCAAATCAATCACTAGCTCATTCCATGTCTGCCTCATCTCAGACCGATAGGCTACTTCAGCTTCTTGTCCTCATGATAGCCAGCATTTAGGTGTCATTGTCCCAAGCCGTTCACGCTTTCCTCCATGAAACTCCTCTCTTGGAGTTGGTCTGATACTGCTATGTTCACAAATGCTAAATACTGGCTCTCAAGATTAGGTTGCCTGCAGTTAGGAGATCCCCAACTACACTAAATGATACTCTGTAAGCCTTGCTCCCCAACTTAATTGGTCAATAAAAGGCTTGGCTCCCCAACTTAATTGGTCAATAACACTGCCTGTGATTGGGCAGTAGAGAGAGGAAGGCAGAACTTGAGGACTGAGTGAGGGGTCTCAGGAGAGAGAGCAGAGAAGAGAAGGAAGGACACAGAGGGGGGGAGCAGGCAGCCATGAGAGGAGACGGACCATGAGCACATGGCCAGGAGAAACAGCAGGTGACAAGGGATACATGGCTGGGATGTAAGTTAGAATGGCTCCAAACCTGCCCAATCTAGGCTTACAGCTTGTAAATAAATACCAGGATTGTAAGGTTTTTATACAGGCTAGATAGAATATATTAATTCTACCATAAATTGGCCCACAACGTCACAGCAATTAGAATCAAAGCTTACAGCCTGACAAGGCTTGGTTCAAAGGCGGGGTGGGGGTGGGGTGGTGGAGAGTCATCACAGCTGGACAAGAGGCCTGGTCTACTTAAAAAAAGGACAAAAGCAGAAGGAAGCCCTAGAGGGAGCTAGGCCTGAGGCTGTGGGTGAAGACCTGAAGCAGTGTAGAAGCCCACTGGGTTGGAGAGGCCTGGCCAGGTAGGCAGGAGGCTGAACTAGCCTGGCAGCCTTCTGGACTGAGCTGAGGGGAGGAGCTGAGCTGAGGGGGCGGAGCAGAGCTAAGCTGAGGGGCGGAGCTGAGCTGAGGGGGCGGAGCAGAGCTAAGCTGAGGGGCGGAGCTGAGCTGAGGGGCAGAGCTGAGCTGAGTGAGGGGCAGAGCTGAGCTGAGGGGGCGGAGCAGAGCTGAGTGAGGGGCAGAGCTGAGCTGAGGGGGCGGAGCAGAGCTGAGTTGAGGGGCGGAGCTGAGCTGAGGGGCGGAGCTGAGCTGAGTGAGGGCCAGAGCTGGCTGCTGTAGGCACCTGCTGGCCCCAAGAGCCTGCTGACACAGAAGTTCAAAAGGAACATTGCTTCTGAGCTGCAGTAAGACTAACAG
Source organism: Mus minutoides (assembly GCA_902729485.2). NCBI lineage: Eukaryota > Metazoa > Chordata > Mammalia > Rodentia > Muridae > Mus > Mus minutoides. Next base: position 89,699 of record LR750737.1, read on the forward strand.
CCCCAAGCTTCCTAACTGCTGAGGTACTAAGTTTTAAATTGGTAAATCGACATCCCTAAGGAGTGAGTCAGATATTAAAGAAAAAACTACTTTCCATGTTAAAAAATGAAAAACACTCCAGCAGAAGGCTCTTGGATCTTGTACAGTTTTGTTTTTCCTTGTTGCCAAGGAGCTAGGGACAGCACATTCAGTAGCATCACAGTTTCTGTGCCCTCTCTGAGGAAGATCAGATAAAACAGATGGGCAAAGAGAGATCTGAAATATGGAACACTAAAATGTAGGAAAAATAGAGGAAAAAAAAAGGTTCTTCCCCAATAGAGAAAAGGAAACTGACGACAGCTGGAATTCAGAGCTCTCTGGCCATGAGATGTTTGTTAGCTAGCGCTTGCTGCTACACGGGCTCAGGTACAGTGTGGCAACGCCTGACTTCCAACATGCCTGTGAGATAACCTAACACAGCTGGCCCCAAACTTAGTATTCTCTTGTTTCCTTGCTTGGATTTTTTTTTTTTGAATGTTTTTGTTTTTCCCTAATAGCGGGGAAAAAGGAAGGATATTTTTGTTGGTTGACTTTACTAACACTGGAGACTTTTAAAGATTTTAAGTAAATTCTGAATGTCACTACAATTAATAAGATAAAGCCACTTGCAAACATCCAAAATGACATATTTTTTTCATAAAATACTATCTAGGTTTTTGCTTAATAATAGATAATATATCCTTAATGATCTAAAAGATAAATACATATTGATCTCAAATTTATATAAAGAAAAAGGGGAATATAAATATATTCATCTACATAAGGTATATTTATAATTTCACTTTGAAAGATAATGGTTTTCCTGTTGGTAAAAAGCATTTTGCCCTAGGAAAGATATTTTCTAGTAGTCAATATAAGGATCCAGAGTTAGGATTGGGGCAGGGTTGTCTTCCATATAAATTATTAGAAATAAGATTTGACCAGGGAAGACACCCTGAAGATTTTGGCTACAGATAGACAGACAGACAGACAGACAGACAGACAGAGGAAGACTGATAATATCAACAAGATAGGATAATATATATCTGTTCTGTCTACATGAGAAAAGCTCTGAGACGAACTGAGACATGAATATGAGTGTGAGTGTGTGTGTGTGTGTGTGTGTGTGTGTGTGTGTGTGTAGTCAATAAATCTTGTTGGCAACCAAGTCTTCAGGACTTACCATGCCATTGTTTTAAATGGCATATATATTAATCTATATTACAGTTTTGTTACACAATCCAAACTAACTTATAAAGACAGACAGATGCTTTTCATCTGCTCAAACAAGAACAAAGAATCATCTTTAACTGGTCTGTACACCCTGCACATTATATACAGTGTTGGTACAGAACTGTATATTACTTGTGAGAGCTTACATGTTAACAGAAAATGACAACCGAGGAAGCGGCCCTAACAGGATCCACCCTTGGGGATGCTGGGATGCCTCATCTGGCCTCAGACTGCTTCGATGCTGTTGCCTTGGGAGACTTGCTTCCAGAATGGCTTCAGGGAAGGCTGTTGGCCCCAGAGGACCTCAGTTCATTCAGCCTTGCAGACTGATCCAGGCAGAACTTCAGCTTGGCTTTGAACTTTCCCATCCCACAGAGACTGGACAACAAACTATGCAGCTAGTCCTCCCAGGACTTGGCCAATCAAAGTCCAATGACATCTCCTTGGACTTTTCATAGGGTCCCAGATTTCTTAGGATTCCCAAAAGATGCTGTTGCCCCTAAATAGCAGGAAGTGATTTTAAGAAAACACGTTCCCCCACCCATTTCCAAGAGGTGGGATGATGATTTTGGTCATTTTATTGGATAAAGGATGCTTGTTGTTATAAAGGGGCTACAAGTTATTAAATGGTCTTGATCAGTGAAAAACAAGGTTAGGAGTTAGACTCAGGGATTTCTTTCTTTCCTTTTCTTTTTTCTATCCTTTCTTTCTTGTGTGAGGGGAAAGGGTTAAAAGAAAAAGGGTAGAAATAAGAATATTATAGGGAAAAGGTGGGATATAGAAATAACGGGTAGATTATTGAGTCTACTCTTCAACTATTAGAGCTNAAATAAGAAATGCTAGTTAATACTCAGGAGATTAAGTTCATGATCATGTTAATACTAATTAACTAATTAATTACAATAAGATGTTTTAGGTTATTCATATGGTAAATAACTAAAAATAAATAATAGTTGACAATTCAGATATACTATAGCTAGATAGTTGGTCTTCAAAATTGACAGAGATCCACAGAATATGGCATTTAAAGTTTTGTTATTAAAAATCTTTCTGACATTGAGCCAGGCCTGCTCCTAACAGTAACCCCAATTCACTTCAAAGAAGATGATGAGCATTGGAGGACCTCCATTTGGAGAAGACTTCAGTTATGGCAAGCTAGCCATTGAGCAAAGAAAATGCCCTAACTTCATCTACAGACAAAATGTTGTCCAACATGAACAAAATTCAGACACAGGCAAAGTCAAGTGCCAAACTTGGTCAAGACAGGGTAAGCAAGTCCTTGATAATCCCTGCTTCACAAATACATCAGATATACTGGGCAAGAAGGCTGAAGACAGAGGCTCCAATGTAGTTTTGGGACTGTTCAGTCAGCCAGTCAATTCTAGAGTCTGGGAAGCTGCTTGCCTGCACTTTCGACATACTCAGGTAACATTTATTCCCTTTCAAGTCTCTGATGGAGTTCAAGGCTAGATAATCATAGTTTCACAATTAAATTTAAGTAAAAAGGAACTTTAAAAGTGTTTTGGGATTTAAGGAGATGTTTTATGGTCAGTAATTACAAGTTATGAAAATTTGAGGATTTAAATGCTTAAGATAGTAATAAGAAAATGACTTAAGCACAGAACTCTAAACTTACCAAGATAAGATGAATAATAGAACACTTTATCCAAAGTTGCCAATACAGACAGACTGGACTTTATGTACATAACTCTTACCTAATAATTTTCATAATTGTTTCATATATGTCCCTACTATATGTTTTTTTATTAGATGATAAAAAGGGAGAAATGTTGGAGTTGGTCTGATGCTGTAGGTATGCAAATGCTAATATTGGCCCCCAAGATCTGGTTGCTTCCTTGACAAGGACTCATGTACACCAAGTCATGCTATGCAAACCTTGATCACCAAATTAAATGGTTAAAAAAAGACTAGATCCTATGATTGGGCAGTAGAGAGAGAAAGGCGGGACTTGAGGGTTGAGCACTGGCGGGGTCTTGGGAGAGAGCACAGAGAAGTGAAGAAAGGAGATGAACAGAGAATGAGGCAGGCATGAGAGGACATGGACCATAAGCATGTGGCCGGGGGAACAGCAAGTAACAAGGGACATATGGTTGGGGCATAAGTTATAATGGCTCAAAACTTGTCCAACCTAGGCTTACAGCTTGTAAATAAATACCAGGATTGTAAGTCTTTTATACAGGCTAGAGAGAATATATGGTTCCTACTACACTTGCCTTTTACTCTCCCAGCGTCTCCCTCCCACCCTCAGCAGATTTCCTTGCCTGCTGCTTTCTTGGGAGATCAGTCAGAAGAGAAATGCTGAGTTCCTGCTGCCTCCTGCCTTCAGGCTGCCTCCTAACTGAACGGCCCAGGGTGCTCCGCCCTCTCAGCTATGCCTCATGTTCGATGTCCGATGTCCGCCTCGCCCAGGGGCCACCCCGGGAACTTTCCAGCTTTACCTTCTCTTTTCTATGGTTGTTCTGCTCTGCCTCCCACTGACACCCAAGGGACCATCTTCTTCACACTTCCATACCTCACTTCTCATTGTCCCTAAAACTCGCGGCCGTGGCAACGGCTTTGGATGGCTTGTGCCATTGAAGTGCTTGCTGAGGTCAGCACTGGCCTAGCTGCAGGCTGCTGAGTTTGGTGGTCAGCTGAGTTGGACGGGGGGCCGGGGGGCATCTTCATCCATATTCTTTCCTTTGCCGGTGTCACAGCATCCTCCATTGTCTTCTGCCTCTGTCACCACTTTGATGACTCCTCCTTTCCTGTCCCTTCCATCTCTGTCTCAGTCCTTTACTCTGTTTCCCACTTTCCTTCGGAGCTCTCCTTCTGGGGCCCCCTGGTTGCAAGAATCTTTTTTCTGGGATTGTTGCCCAAATTCCTCCTGTCTTATCTCTCCCAAATTCTGAACTCTAGTGTCTAATGGCTTCTGCTCCATCCCTTTCACACCCAGACTTAATGTGTCCCAAACTACGGTTCTGACCTGCCTTTCATATCTGTTGGTCCTGGAGGACAACAGCTGGCATTCTCACTGGATAATGTGAGGACAGTTTAAACCAGAACAGTTACATGATTATAACTATTATAAGGGATCACAAGGCAGAGGGTGGGGCCCCAAGAATAGTAGGGATGGCTACAGTGTGCCAACTCTTAAGGTCGAGGAACAAATGGGGGATGTAGTTGTTACAGGAAGAATGGAGAGAGAGAGAGAAAGAAGGAATGAGAGACAGACAGACAGCAGCCAACAGGCAGGAGCTGTGACCCACAGGGGACACATGTTCAAACCAGGTTTCCTTCCTCTGACTCTCTCCCCAGTGCTCTCACACTGCTGAACACACATCAGAAAACCAGAGAGCAAGACAGGAATAGTAGGACCAGGAAGCAGGAGACTTAGCAAACAGTGGCGGAGGGGAAGGTTCCAGAGACTAACACAGAAAAGGCCACCACAGAATGAAGACCAGAGACCCTCAGCTCCAGACAGAGTACAAATACTCAGGAAAAGCCAGTGCTGTGTTGGTGACTCATGGAAAGTTGCTACCCTTCACCTCAGCTCCATTTTCCCTTTGCCCTCTCGGAGCCCAGGCACAGTGAGGCCTGGCTGACCTCCAAGCTCCTCAGAATCTACCACTCCCTTAACGCATTATTTCCTTTCCTATGAGTATCCAAGTGTCTCTGCTCAGTTCATTGTAAAGAGTCACGGGGTCTGGAAAGTCTAGTACCAGCCAGTGGCTTAGTGGGTAAGGCCTTTGCCTAACATGTGTGGAGCCCTGGCTTCCTTCCCTGGCTCTGAATACAGCAGGTCTGGGGGTACAAACCTGTAACGTCAGCACTCCAGGAGGAAAGAAGACCATACATGTGTGCTCATCCTTTGTTACATAGCCATTCCAGGGCCAACCTGAGATACAGAAGACCCTGTATATAGTGGGGATGGGAGGGCTGGGGAGATGGCTCGGTTGGTAAAATTCGTGCTATACAGGCATGAGAACCCAAGTTTGATCTCCCAAGACCCAGGCATAGTGGCACATTCCTGTAACCTCAGACCTGGGGAATATGGAAACAGGAGGATGATCCCTAGGGCTTGCTGGCTTTTATGATACTCAACCTATTTTTTTACTATGTTTTTATTGCATTGACTAAATATTTTCCTACATGCATCCCCATGTATTTGATGATTTTGTCATGTTTTGTAGGATTACATCTTTAGTCATTTTATGTCTGTAAGACCCACTGAATTTATAAAAACTGCTCACAGCGCTGTGATCTTCCCTGCTCTCTGTGGTATTAATGTCCAGCGCTGTGCTCCTCCCTGCTCTGTGGTATTAGTGCTGCATTATTACATATGCATAGTTCACAAGCTGATATGGTTATTAATTGATATATCACTGTGTCTAAAGAAGCTGAGAGGTTAAAGAGGACCCTGAGCCTGTACTACTCACACCGTTATTGTATTAGCCCTTGTGTACAGCAGCAGCCGTTGTGTCTTCCTGCTGACAGGAGTTACCTCACAGAGCTGTTCCCTTAACCCAGGTTTGCTCCACTGATCTCCTTCCACCAGAGTAGGAATTCCTCGTCTGTAAGAAGTTGGTAAATATAGCACATTACTGTGATCTAGGCTACAGAACATAGTGTTTAAACAAACAAACAAACAAACAAAAAATTAAAGCCAGGGAGTAGTGGTGCATGCCTTTAATCCCAGCAGAGGCAGAGGCAGGTGGATTTCTGAGTTCGAGGCCAGCCTGATCTACAAAGTGAGTTCCAGGACAGCGAGGGCTATACAGGGAAACCCTGTCTCAAAAAACAAAAACAAAAACAAAAACAAAAAACAAAAAGCCATAGAGTTTTATACAATTATTATTGAGCCAGTTATGAAAAAAGAAATCTGTTTTTTGAAATAACATATTTTTACTGGTGAGAGAGAGAGAGAGAGAGAGACAGACAGACATAAGTGCACATAAGTGTACGTGCAAGCCCTTACAGGTACATGCAGGGTCAGGGGGCTGATACTGAATGTCATTATCAATTGCTCTCCGGTTCACTTTTCGAGACAGGGTCTCTCACTGAACCCAGACTTTATTCTTTGGCTAGTCTTGTTGAGCAGCAAGCTCTCGGGAAACGCTTGTCTCTGCCCTGGGCACTGTGGGTATAGGTGTGTGCAGCTAGGCCGTTATGCCATTATGCCTGGCTTCTGTCTTCTTTGCTGGGGATTCGAACTCAGGTCCTCCCAACTGCATAGCAAGCGTTTCCCTTGGGGATCCATCTTCTCAGGATCTTTGATTTTTCATGTGGTTTCTATTTGAATCTGACTTGGCTTGCCCCTGGCCTGCAGTGTGCACCTTAGAGTTTCTCATAGGAAGCTCTCCTGGCAAACCCGACAGCTCTTGTTTGCTTGTTTGGCTTGTTGTTTGCTTATGGATCTAGGCAGACGGTTTGGTTTCTCCGCCCATCTCAGACATGGCAGTCTGTGCCTTCAAGCCTCGATGTCAACATGCCAAGATCATTAACCATAGGACACAAGTCCCCTGTGAAGGGCACGCCACTCTGCTCTTGTTCCTTCCAAGAGTCTCTCTCCACCTTTGGCTTTTAGAATTGCTGCTGTGAAGCCCCTAGTTGTACATCTGATTGTATTTATTTTACTTGTATGTCATTAAATCTGGATTCATAAATTAATCTTTTAAATGCATTTCCATTTCAGTCAGAATTTCTTTATGTATCTTCTCTTTTTCTCTCTCTTCTCCTTCAGGGCCCAGAACAAGATGCTGGTGCACATTAACAGCGGTCCACAGTTCTCTGGGTGACACTGTGTTAGGCTGGGTATTCTTTCATGGCCTCTTTTCATATAACATCCAGTTATTGATCTTAGCCAATTCAGAACCAATTGCTCAGTGGCTTTCAGTAGTTTTCAGCAGCATACACTGTTTTATGGCCAAATTCCATCAATGTTTGTTTTGATGAAGCTAATTCTCTGGACAGTTCTTCCTAGAGGTCTGCTTTGTGTTTGTCTCACTAAGGGTGACTAGCGTGCAGTTGTTCCCATATTCCCAAAGTCTCTCAATATCCGCTCAACAACTTTTCAGTGCAAATGTGTCTGAGAGTGTCCCCCAAAATGAAGTTCTCTATATGGCTGCAAATCGGCCAGTTCCTTTGGGAAGGGACTTGGTAGCTCTGTGGATTGCTTGTCCCTCTGAAACAGAGCTTCACCGGAAGCTGATTCAGTCCCCTCCTTCCTTTAACTTCCTGTCTCCCACTGATACATGTTGCTGAAGAGAAGCCTTCTTTGGGTCTCTGTTAAATAACCACAGGAGGCTGTGGCCCACTGTGACTTCCCCCTGAAGATCCATGTCTCATCCTGTCAAGACATTCCATTCCAAATGATCCCATCTCCATTTCCACATCCTATGGAAATGAAATGAAGGCCTGACAGGCAGAGACAATTATGTCATGGAAACCATATTTATTTTCTAAGTACAAAGGCAGAAACATGTCCAGAGCCTCAAAGTTATACTTTTGTTCTTTCGGGGATAATTTACATATGAAGGATGAATTCAAAGCTTTGGTTTTATCGCCTCTCCCCAGTCTTTCCCCTCAAATTTTATTGTTGCCTTTTCTCCTGGTCCTTTCCCTAGAGATCCATCCTTCCCACCTCTCTTTGTCTAGAATTCACAGGAGTTGGCTTATCTTCGCAGAACACACAGATGCTGACCCAGAGGCTGAGATCCTGATGACTTCACAGAGGAGGGGCTCTGAAGACAGTCCTTGCCATTCGCAGCCCTCACCTCGCTGCAAACCTCTCTGGTCCCCTCAAGGGGACCTTTGCACCCTTGAGCCCTTGTAGATGACAGTTTAAATCTCCATTTTTTAAAAAGCCATTCTTGAAAAACCCTTTTCCTTCCATGAATCCCCTGGAATTAACATTCCAGACTCCATCTGGCTTTTGGTAAAGCAGGGAAGGGTACAAGCCTCGGATTCTACCACCATTCCTTGGGCACATCTTCTATCCAAAGCACTAGTGCATGGATGATGTCACTGCTAAGTGACAACCCCACTCCAGGAGCATGGGAGTCAGTGAGTGGGTGCACAGATGGCCTGAGTCTTCTCAGCATGTCACCCAACTCCGTGAACCAAAGAGTGACACCCTGAGGTCCCGCTCCACATGGCACAATGCCCACCACATGACTCTTATCCCTTGGTGGGAGGCAAAGAAATCCCCTCTTCACCCTCACTCCTCTGAAACAGGGTTACCCATGGGTAGCTGAGGGACAGCTTACATCTGCCTCTACTGAGACGACAGTTCCCCAACTCAGCACGGGGCAGCACAGGGTAGCACGGGGCTTTTCTGTCCTTGACTAATCCTTTCTGCTGTGTCACGAGCTGAGGGAAGCCGTGTGTCTTGACTCACCACCATAGTCTCTTGTAGCTTTTATCATGTTTTAATGGGGTTTTCTTGAAGAATCTCTCTTTATTTGTGCTATTCATCTTGAGACATTTCCAGAGGATTTAATTGGTGGGATTTCAGACATAACTTTTAACAGATTCCCAGGAGAGTGAATATGCTGCCAAATTTGGACATGGGCTGGGTCCCTTTTCTTTGTGGATCATGTGAATGATACACCAGCCTCATCTCCACTTGAGAAGGGCGGGGCGGTCTGTATTTAGCCATAAGTAGGAGCAGCAGGGAGAAGTTCACAGGTTGCTTTCTGCTCCTTCAGCATGAAGTAGTCATGGATAGGAAATCATGCAAATGGGGAGGGGGGCAGGTGAATAAAAAGGAGAAATGTTTGTAATGTTTGCTCCATGGGTTGAAGCCTTTGAGGAAGTCGGTCACCACACCACTGCTCCCTTTGTGGTCCTTTCTATTCACTGTCTCCGCAACTGTCTACTATCACAGCTCTGAATGGGTGTCAATACCATGTGGATTTTTGGTGGTTGCTACAAGTTGTGTGACTTAGCACTCGCATGAATTCTAATGGCTAAAGGTTGTGTGGCATCACAGAGGTACCGTTCTCAGATCCCACTAGCATTGGCTGGCTCAGCTGAGAGGAACTCCCGGCTGCTCCTAAGAAGAATCTTCCCAGAGGCCCCCAAGACCAAGTCCTGCTTTCTCCTCCCGACCGTCGCGACCTCGTCCCATGCCTTTCTTTTTCTCAGTTGCCTTTATGTCTCCAAACATTACCATCAAGTTCCTACTTCCATTCCCTCTGCCCAGAGCACTCTTCCTCTCCAAGGCTAACTTTATAGCTTCGCTCAAACAGTTACTCAAATCCCACCATAGAGAACCTAGTAATCATAGCTCTTGGAAGGAAGAGGCAGGAAATTAAGGAGTTCAAGGTTAGTGTTAGTTATACAGTGAGCTCACTGCCAAGCCTGGGTAAGAGGAGAGACCCTGCCTCAAAACAACAACAACAAAAAAACCCCAACAAAAATCACATACTATCTTCTTTAAAATTCCACCCTAAGTACCATAGTTAACATTACAACTCACCCCAACCTATGCAGTATCCCTAAGAGAACTTCCATCAATCAATAGCATGTGTCACCTTTTTAATGTTAAGATTTTAATACATTAAGTCTAGTGTGATTTTATAATCGTCTCTGTCCTTCAGAAGCCAAGGCTTTCCACCAATCGCTCCAAACACCGCCCATTTTAGGAAGAGCCAAGTAAACATGTGTTGATTGAATGCTGATTGGATACAATTGTGGAGGCAGAAATTGACCTGGAAACTATGCTTTGAACCAAAACCCTATGTTGCTATTAGTTAAGATATCACATCCTGTTTATACAAGAGCCATGGACTGAAGCAAGCTTTTTACAAATATGTGTCAAATCTACTAAGTACTTAGTGTTATTTTAAAAGTGTAGAGAAAGCTTCAGGGGTCTAAATTCATTGGCTGACATTATCGGAGAATGCATTGCTATATTTAAGAACAAAAGGGGAGGCTTTGGGAGCACACTTTTTATCCACCTCACAGAATGGAAGTGTGTTAGTTTCCTCTCATGGCTGGGAACCAACACCTGACAAGAAGGGGTTTATCCTGGCTTGGGGTTTAGGGAGACACAGTCCACCACAGCAGGGGGAAGCAGCAGCAGACTGTGCAGGGGCAGCGAGAGCTGACAGCGAGGCTTCCTCATGCATCCACAGAACAGGTAAAGGTGGGGGAGACAGAGACAGGTTCAGTAGGTGGGGCTGAGTTGTATATGACTCATAAGCCCCTCCCCCTAAGTGGCCCACATTTTAGGTAGGCCACACCTTCTGTCTTAGGGTTTCTATTCCTGCACAAACATCATGAGGAAGAAGCACTTGGGGAGGAAAGGGTTCATTCAGCTTACACTTCCATACTGCTGTTCATCACCAAGGAAGTCAGGACTGGAACTCAAGCAGGTCAGGAAGCAGGAGCTGATGCAGAGGCCATGGAGGGATGTTCTTTACTGGCTTGCTTCCCCTGGCTTGCTCAGCCTGCTCTCTTATAGAACCCAAAACTACCAGCCCAGAGATGGTCCCACCCACAAGGGGCCTTTCTCCCTTGCTCACTAATTGAGAAAATGCCTTACAGTTGGATCTCATAGAGACATTTCCTCAACTGAAGCTCCTTTCTCTGTGATAACTCCAGCTGTGTCAAGTTGACACAAAACTAGCCAGTATACCTTCTAAGGGTTCTACAATCTTCCAAAACAGGCCACTATCTGGAGACCAAGTGTTTAAATACCCAGGGACACTTTACATTCAAGCCACAGCAGGAAACTATAAAGTAATTGATCAGACCATATGCTGCCTGACCTGGTGGTGTTTGAATTTGTTCTACGGAGTTTCTGCTATAAGTGTGGGTGTCACAACATCAGTGGGGCTCTGAGCTTGTGAGGAGCGCAGACTGGACAGTGGGTACAAAGGACAGCCATCTGCTAGCTTCAAATCTCATGACAACCAGCATGAGAAAGTCCCTGCTAGACCTGGGAATGAAAGGGGGGTTGCCTCTTACTGTATTTAGCTTGTACTCACATGTATGCTTGTTTAAATAAAACAGGTAAACTGAAACAGTATTGTTTGATTTTTATCTTTGTTGCTGTTCTTGGGGCAAAATGTAGTATTTCCAGGTCAAGCTTCTTTTACAAGATAAATATGAAAATCTGCCTCCAGCTCAGTTCTCTCTTACTATCCCCAGATACTATGGTTTACATCTCTGCAAAGATGCCAGGCAGTGGCTGCTGCCACACAATGACCTCTGGCTACTTTAAAAAGAGTGCCAAGGAGCTCGCTGTGGTTTGCATATGCTCTGCCCAGGGAGTGACACTATTAGAGGGTGCAGCCCTGTTGGAGAAGGCGTGTCCCTGTGGCTTTAAGGCTCTCGTCCTGGCTGTCTGGAAGTCAGTATTCTGCTAGCAGCCTTCAGATAAAAATGTAGAACTCTCAGCTCCTCCTACACCATGCCTGCCTGGATGCTGCCATGTTCCTACCTTGATGACAATAAACTGAACCTCTGAACCTGTAAACCAGCCCCAATTAAATGTTGTCCTTATGAGAGTTGCCTTGGCCATGGTGTCTGTTCACAGCAGTAAAACCCAAACTAAGACAGAGCTCATACTAAATTCAGATGACTTAATATCACTTTTCAACATTATAATGGTAAGGAAGTGAGCCAAGCATGTCCTCACATATGTCCTGAGTTTTGCAGGCAAGCAATACTCGGAGCACTCCTCCCTTGTGTTGCTGGACCATGCTGGCAAGTCACATGTCATTATCAGCCAAACTGACTCTCTCTAGAGTGCTGCTAGGCTGGCCTGCTCTTTGGCCCAGAAAATAAATATCCCCCAGTTACAGCACACAAAGCCAAAGCCAGACCGTATGTACATCATCTCAAGAAAGGTAAAGCAATGGGGACGGAAAGCAGCTGGTCACCACGGTCAAGCGCAGAGAGAAGTGAATGCATGCTTGCTTACTGCTCAGCCTCTGTTCTCCACACTCAAAACAGCCCACAGTGGGCTGGGTCTTCTCACATCAATTAAGGCAGTCAGTTGAGACAAAGCCCCACAGACATGCCCACAGGCCAAGCTGACCTAAACAATCCCTCACTGAGACTTTCTTTCTAGCAGTTTCTGAGTCACATCAACTGGCAATAGGAACTGATGTTCACAAGTCCTTTACATCTTTTAAGACTCCTCAACATTTCACCCTCCTATGCAATTCATCTCCCAACTCTGTCATCCCTGTCCCACAATAGCCCATTTATCTTTCCAATAACAACTCTCAAAATGAGATTTTCCCCCTTTTACCGGAAAAAAAAAAAACCTTTTTCCTCACATAATACATCCTGATAACAGTTTTCCCTCCCTCTCCACCCCCTCTCCTCCTCACCCCACTTCTCAACCAGACCCACTCTCTCTCTGTCTTTCAATAGGAAACAAACAGCCTTCTACAGGATAATAATAAAATAAAACAAAAATTGGATGTGAGAATCAGACAAAATAAACCAACAGGAGGAAAAGAGCCCAAGAGAAGGCACAAGAAAAAGACCCACTCATTCAAATACTCAGGAGTCCCACAAAAAGACACTAAACCGGAAGCCGTAGCGTATAGGCGGCGGACCTGGGGCAGGCTCTGGGCTTGCTGCTTCCGTCTCTGTGAGCTCGCACGAGCTGCAATGATGGTGATGCTGATTTACAGACCTTGTTTTCTTGATTCTCTCCATCCTGAAGGCTCTTATACTCTTCCTGCCTCCACTTCCAAGAAAGTTCCCTGAGCCCCGAGGGCAGGACTTTGATGGAGACTTCCTGCTTGGGGCTGAGTGTTCCAAGATCACTAGGTCCTTGAATAATGTTTAGCTGTGGGTCTCTGCCTCTGTTCTGGTCAGCTTCAGGGAGCTCCTCTGAGGATGCCTGAACAAGGCACTGTTGCATGAGTAGAGCAAGTGAGTCACTGTACTGCTATTTTTTTTAAACAGCAGTATTTAGTTTTACCCAAGGCGGTCTGGTCTCAGGTTCGTAGTCACTCAACCAGTTATTAGGTAAGGGAGTGGGCTCCATCTCCTTGAGTGGGCTCCATCTCGTGGAGTGGGCCTTCGGTTAACTTGACATTGGTTAGCTATAGCTAGTCTCACAAGCTTTACACAGTCACTGTTTTAGCATTAGCTGGCAGGCAGGACACTACTGAAGGTCAACGGGCTTGTGGCTATTTGGGGATATACGTTTTTCCTTTGGGGCATCGTGCAGAGCACATCCTGTACCTATGATGCTGGAATGCAGGGGTGGATGGTCTATGTAGACACCAGCTCTGCCTCTTCAGGCTCAGAGAGCTGTGTGGGCACTGTCTTCAGTCCTGAGGTCTTCCCATCAGTCTGTGGAGGACAACCCACAGTCTACACAATAGCCTGAGTTGTTTGAAGATTTCCATAGGACTCTTTTGGTCAACAGCTCAATTAGATGCAACCCAACCCCACACTGGAAGCTTCTTTTGTGATAAGGGATGTCTCACCATTATTTGGTGATTTCATTTGTACTGACTTCAGATGTATCTATATTTTAGGAAGCTTCCAGTGAATTAGGTTTCTTCAGTACCCCTCAAATGGCCCTTAATGTTAGCGATCTCTTCCCATATGCCCTCTCTCATCTCCCTGTCCCCTCTCCTTTCCACTTGACCCTCCCATTCCACCTCTCCCACTCACCCATAACTATATATTCAATTTCCCTTCCCTAATGAGATCTACCTGGCCTTCCTAGACCCTCAATTTATACATAATCTCTGTGGTTCTGTGGACCATAGTTTGATTATCATTGACTTAAAAGCAAATATCCACATATAAACAAATAATACCAAATATTTGTGTTTCTGGGACTGGGATACCTCAGGATAATTTTTTTCTAGTTCTATCCATTTACCTGCAAACTTCATAATTTAATTTTTTAACCCCTAGTAATATTCCATTATGTATGTAATGTATCACATTTTCTTTCGTTATGTTGAGAAACAAAGGTAGCTAACAAAGAAACTGTCAGTTTCTTAGCCAGTTTCTAGATATTATTAATAAAGGAGTAGTGAACATAGTTAAGCACGTATCTTTGTGGTAGGATGAGGTATCCTTTGGGTAGATGCTCAAGAGTGCTATAGCTGAATCTTGCAGTAAATAGATTCCTATCTTCCTTCAGAATCACCACACTGATTTCCATAGTGGCTGTACAAGTTTGCACTCCCACCAGCAATGGATGCATGTTCCTCTTACTCCACATCCTCACCAGCACCAGCTGTCATTTATGTTACTTATCTTAGCCATTCTGACAGAGTAAAATATAAAATCTCAAAGTAGATTTGATTTGCATTTCCCTGATGGCTAAGGATGGTGAACATTTCTTTGTTTCTCAAGCCATTAAAGTTTTCTCTTGAAAATCCTGTGTTTAGACCTATACCCCAATTTTAAAAACTGGGTTATTTGCTTTCTTGATGTTCAGGGTTAAGTGTGTATGTGTGTATATGAATATATATGTATATATATGTATGTATACATGTGTATGTATATGTGTAAATATATATATGTGTGTGTATATATATATGTGTGTGTATGTATGTGTATATATATGTGTATATATATATATATATATATATATATATATATATATATATATATACATATACATATATAATGATGTAGAGTTGGTAAAAAAAATCTTTTCCCATTCTATAGAATGCTGCTTTGTCCAAATGATGATGTCCTTTTCCATGCAGAAGTTTTTCAGTTTAATGAGGTCCCATTTATTATTTATTGATCTTAGTGCCTGTGCTAACAGTGTTCTGTTTGTGACTTATTTTCCTGTCCCAGTAAATTCAAGACCATTCATGTTCTCTTCCATCAGGTTCAGTGTATCTGGTTTTATGCTGAGGTTTCTGATCCACTTGTGGTTGAGTTTTATGCAGGGTGATAAATAGGGAACTTTTTTCTATTATTCTACATCCAGCCATCAAGTTTGACCAGCAGCTATTTGTTAAGGATGTGTGGTCTTTTCTCCAGTGTGTATTTCTCCAGTGCTTTTCCCCAGTGTGCATTTCTCCAGTGCTTTTCCCCAGTGTGCATTTCTCCAGTGCTTTTCCCCAGTGTGTATTTCTCCAGTGCTTTTCCCCAGTGTGCATTTCTCCAGTGTGTATTTCTCCAGTGCTTTTCCCCAGTGTGTATTTCTCCAGTGCTTCTTTATCAAGACCAAGGCATCAATAGGTGTGTGAGTTTTTGTCTGGGTCTTCAATCTGATTCCATTGATCAACCCAGCTGTTTTGTGATAACATCATCCTGTTTTTATTACTATAACTCTGTAATACAACTTGAAATCCAAGATAGTGATATCTCCTACAGTTATTTTATTATTCAAAATTGTTTTGGGTGGATTGGTGTGTGTATGTGTGTTTCCATATGAAGCTGGAAATTGTCCTTTCAAAATCTGTGGAGAATTGTGTTGGAATTTTGATGAGGATTGTACTATATCTCTAGATTACTTCAAATTGATGGCTATGTTCACTATGTTAATTCCACCAATACATAAGCATGGAAGATATTTCTGCCTTCTTAAATTTTTTTTCTTCAACTACTTGATGTTTTTATCATTGGAAGCTATTGTGAAAAGTGCTATTTTCCTGATTTATTTCTCAGTCTGTTTGTCAATTATATATAAGAGGACTACTGATTTTTGTGGATTAATTTTGTACCTAGGTACTTCCATGAAAGTTTATCAGCTATAAATGTCCCCCAATGGAATGCTTAGGGTTGCTTATGTATACTATCATATCATTGCAAGTAAAGATGCTTTGACTTCTTACTTTGTACCCCCTTGATATCATTCAATTGTCTTATTGATCTAGCTAAGACTCCAAGTATTATACTGAATAGGGATGAAGAGAATGGACAACCTGTCTTGTTCCTGATTTTAGTAGAACTGCTTTGAGTTTTTTTTTTTTTTGCATTTAAGTTGATGTTGGCTGTAAGCTTGCTGTAAACTGCCTTTATTACATTGAGGTAAGGTCCTTGTGTCCCTGACCTCTTCAGGGCATTTATTATAAAGAGGTACTGAATTTTGGCAAAGGCCTTTCCTGGAGCTGATGATGAAGTGATCATGTGGCTTTTGACTTTCACCCCAGTTTCTTAAAGCAACACCAGTGGGTATCTTTTGTATAGTTTGTTCTTTGAGAAAGGGTCTCTTGTAACCTAAACTGGCTTAAAACTCTCCAAGTAGCTGAAGCTGACCTTAAAGTCCTGATCTTTCTGCCTTCCACTTCCAAAGTGCTGGAATTACAGGCATGCACCAACACACCAGACCACCTATCAATCCTTTCTATGTTCTTCTCCCTGAACACAGGAGAATGCAGTTCTGGGTGTTGTACTTGAAGGAAATGATGGGTGGTCACATGAGCCTTGCACTTGAGAGATGAAGCATGGAGATCAGAAATTCAGTCATCCTGACCTACACAGCCAGCCAGGGATAGCCAGAGCTGCAGGAGACCCTATGTCAAAACAAACAAACAAACAAACAAACAAACAAACAGGAAAGAAGAAACCAAAGTTTCCCCTCACAACATAGAATGTACTCAAAACGTTTAGATAGCTGTGTATGAGCTGAAGGAAGGTGAACAAATGGAACTAACATTAAAAAACAAAGACAAGCCTTTTGTGTTCTGCCGACAGATCTCTTGTCTCTACTTCTCTCTCATTTCTCCCTGCCTCTCCTCTTTCCTCACCTTCTGTCTCTTTCCTTCTCTCCCTCAGCATTTATATGTACTGAATAAATTTTTCAAGAAGGCCGGAAGACTTGATGGATTGCTGCTGTGAAGGCCGCTGTGGCTCAATCTCTGCTGCTTACTTTCAATGTTCTTTTGGTTGCTGACCGTGTGATTAAGGAGTGCTAACTTACCTCTGGCTCCCAACACATTAGCAGCTGACTGTACAGTGATGTTTCTAACCCTGACCCTATCTTCTGTATACACAGTTCTGAAATTGAGGGCAGAGGGTCTATCAAAGTCTGTCATTTGGTTTGATTTTTCTTTAAGGACCGGCTTCACCATGGATGTCTGGAGAGCTAAAAATGGCAACCTGGACATCAGTGACACAGAGCACTCTGGGCACATGAATGACAGCTGCGGAGAGACGTCCACAAATCAAGACCCACAGACTGGCTTCCAGTAGGCTGGGAGGATGCCAAAGTAGCTGAGATACATGAGCCAAACACCTATATTGCATATAACTAAACTGCATAGTAAATATATAAACAGCAAGCAGTGCAGGATGAGAGGGTGCGAATGAAAACAGTCACCCAGTTAAAACTAGCTGGAACAGGCCCACTTCTCGTATGTTCAGACAAGGAACATGTATCAGAGCCCAATTCCAAAGCAAGTTCAATCCCCAGCCCAGAACAATTGTCTGAAGTGGAAACTTAGGGTTCTTGAAAAGTCAGTTATGTTGGATGGTGTTTTCCTGGGGCAAACACATGAAGGAGTGTTTTCCTGGGGCAAACACATGAAGGAGTGTTTTCCTGAAGCGAACACAGGTGAAAGACTAAGACAGACTCATGAAAGTTCATTTGACTGAAGCAGACACAGGTGAAAGGATGCTCTGCTGAAGCAAGCACGTGAAAGGACATGTGAAGAATTCTTCGCTAACAACACGCCTGTATTGGTCCACCTTACATTGTGTGATTGACCTCCATTTGTCGGACTCTATAGAAAGAACGGCACCAAGAAACTTCTGGTGGTGTGCCTAGGCTTCTTGCTGCTTCTGCCAACGTGTGCTGATTGGCAGAATGGTATCAGCTGAGACGGACACACGTGCCAAGGCAAGAAAGACACAGTGAGTCAAGACACAAGGAGGACATGTGATGTTTGGAGGGAGTATAAATAGAACTCTATGGACAGTGACAGAGGGACAGTGACAGAGGCTGAGTTTGGTTTGCTTATATAGCTAATCACTTCTTGGTCTTGAGTCTTTGTTGATCCTTACTTTGCTGAGAGAGGCACAGCCGAGAACTTTTCCTGGCATTCCTGTTGGCCCTGGTCCCTCCTACTGACTTGTGCTGAGGCTGAGCCCCAGCTGTTTCTGCTAGGTAGTTCCATAGCTGCTGATCATGTTTGCTATCCCAGCACTACTGAACTGGACTGCTGGTGTGTCTGTGAAGTGCTTACAAGAGGATTTAGCTGCCCAGCTAACACAGAAGGGAGTTGCTCTAAAGAACCATTTCTAAACAGTCCACTTCCCTGTAGGTGGTGGGCTAAAAGGAAGGTTAAAGCATTTAAGAACCATCATTAAAAATAGGCCTTGAAAAATTTAAAGTTCATTCTATCACAACCAAGACAAGTGCTGTGTGACCTTCCCTGGGGATACTACTCCTACTTACTCTAATTACTGAGGGTAATGATGAACCAAAGAAACAATCACACCCAGGTCTGCCTTTGTGAAGCAGTCAACTTATCTGGATTACTTACAAGAGCATGAGTCACTCAATGGCAGCTGTGGCACTGGAAAGCTCCACAGATCAGAGTAAGTAACAATTCATAGAACTATATCTCTGGAGCTCCCTGCCCACCCTACAGGCAGCTCTGCTGAAGAGTCTCTTCAATGGGGCTGGTGAGGCTTCTGAGTTTCATGTTGCTTTTATGAGCCTAGTATGTTGTATCCCTTCCCTTCAGGATGGTATGTTTCAGTGGGGGGAGGAAACAGCAACAATGCAACAAGTCAGATTGGCTCAGCTGACACCTACTACAGTGTGCTATTGACAAAGGCATGGTATTGCTAAAGGACTTTACCACTGACAGAGGAGATGAGTAACTAGGCAAGTGTTCTATAACATTAGATAAATGTTTGTACTGAAGGCTGTGGGATCCCAGAAAAGATGAGTTATGGGGATAAGAGGATACTTTCTTAGCTCAAGTAATATAATTGGAGGCAGCCATGTTGTCTGTGCCCATCACTGATACTGGGCAGCCTGGCGGGGGGGGGGGGGGTCTGTTAGCTCAGGCTTTGCTTTGATCTACATCTGTGTCTCCTCCACCCCTAACCCTCACTTCCCATGGTATAGAATCGCCTATATTCTGACTAACCTGTATAAAGACACTCCAAGCAATAGCCAAGAATCTTATGTGGGATCTGCCATCGGCTACAGGCATACTTCCCATCCAGACATCTGGGGCAGCCCCAGCTGGGACTCAACCCTCCTGAAACTCTGAAAACAAGGTGCTAGGCTTCGCCATTTCACTTTTTGTTTTTCCCATTTCTCTCTCTCTCTCTCTCTCTCTCTCTCTCTCTCTCTCTGTGTGTGTGTGTGTGTGTGTATGTCTCTTTCCCTTCCTTCCTTCCTTCCTTCCTTCCTTCCTCCCTCCCTCCCTCCCTCCCTCCCTTCCTTTCTTTGTATTTTTGGTTTTTGCTTTATTTTGCTTTGTCTGGCTATGAGACAAGGTCTTATTATTATTATACAGCCCAGGCTGGCTTCAAATTCAAAGTGATCCTTCTGTCTCCAGAGGGCTGGCATTATAGTTAGGTACCACAATGAGAGCTTTGCCTGACGAGTAAGTGGGTACAAATGGGTGGAGTTGTCTGATTACAGAAACAAAATGCGGTTGTGATTAACATTACTGGGCTGCTTACGCACAAGGCTATCACATTACAAGTCTTGCTCACGATGCCCAGCAAATGTTCTCTGAGCCATCCTGTGTGAGGCACTGGAGGCAGGCACAGTGGCACTAAGGCGCGATCCCTCTTGGAAGGGAAGGTGCCTGTGTACAAGTCAGAGGCAGACACTGAGCCAGCCGCAGCTTCTGGGCTTTGGCTCATCTCTGGCAGGTACCACACTTGGAAGAGTGCTAGGCTCTAGTGAGCCCAGCAAAGGTCATTACTATGGAGTTTGAAAGGCTGTCAATACACAAGGCACTTGGACTATTTTTAAATGCAGTTCAAAGCTAACCAAGCTAAGTCAGAATTGAGTTATAACCACATTGATTCAGACTTCATGGTTGAGGTTCTGGATTGTAATTAAATTAGGATCCAACCACTCTAGGAAGATCACAAAACTTGTCAGCTCTCAGAACCTTTGAAAGTGAAATGTGGGTTGTTTATAATAAGGGCAAAATAATGATGTAAGTGAGGACTGTCCTGGACACACAGGATCCCTACTGAGGGAAGGGTTTGAGAGATAGTTAAATAAGGCTTAAAGATGTTACTATGTTTAATCAAGACAATTCATGATCTGATCTATATTTTAAATTATATATAAATATATATTAAAATATACATATAAATTATTTTTATATGTACATATAATATATAGTTGGTACATTCATCATGAATGTAGTAGAGAGTATCTTTTTAAAATTGGACTATAATTTCCAGTAAAGGAAATGAGGTGGGGCTAGCAAGGAGGTGTCTGTAGCTCACATGAATTGCAGTACTATTCACAAGAGTGCACATATAAAAAGAACAATGTATTCTGTGATGTCTGGATGAATAAAGCCAATGAGATATGATTCAGCCGTGGAGAATATGGGAATATGCCATTTATGACCAGATGGGTAAACCAGGAGGACATCATGCTAAGTGAAATAAGGCAGATGACAGACACCATGGGAGCCTAGCCAAATGGGACATCTTTAAGGAGTCACTCACAAGCAGATGGGGTGAGCGCTAGCAAGTCTTCTGAGGTGTAACTCTGGGGTCTGATATGAACATGGTAAACAGAGTCGAAGATATTAGACCGCTAACTTGAAATTTGCTATGAGGTCACATTCAATGTCTTTACCACAAAACACACATACCTTGTCAGGTAAAGATGGAGATCAATAATGAGCGTGCTTGGTCAGCTTGATGCACACACACCCAATCATGAAACCAGGAGATCACTCTGGCCTCTGTGTCGAGGCCAGGATTGCACAGGCCACAGGAAAAGGCAGGAGACATTTAGAAGACATTTCAAGGACTGAAGTGACATGTAATACATGTTTACACTCAAGAGGAGAAAGGGAAATGGAGAAGGATCCAGTCGTTAGACAAGGGGGCAGGGCCGCAGGACTAACCAACCTCTGAGAGTGCAGGAAGAGCTGCTGTGCACAGGAAGTTACTGATAGAACTTATATAATAAGTATATAAGTTATACTGATAGAACAATAATAATAAAAGAACCAGTGTCTTTTGATTTCTTCAGGTGTGCCAGCTACTCTTAATAACCCATAAGGGGCAATCGTATGTTCCTAACAGCTCTGTGCAGAAGGCATTGCTAGCCTCAACAGTTCATATAAGCTACAGGGCAGGGAGTGGAGTCACCAGGGTTCAACCAGGGAGCTGCAGAACAAGGCTTTATTACTTCAATTGTGGTAACTCCAGAGTCTGCCTCTTCATGCTGAGCCATGCTGTTTTGAATCGGGTTGACGCTGACTCTAACCCAGGGCCCAATTCCACATCTGTCCACCATCAGTGAATGGCGTTGGAATCAGGACATGAATAGGCTGAACCACACTCCCAAGGTTGGAACACATGCTGTGATGCTGAGGAAGAAGTGTGTTGAAGGGTCACACACGCATCCTAAATGAGCATTAGTTTCTGTAAGCTGCATTCTGCATTCTGTGAAAGAGGAGGAGCCTGCCTCTGTTTGGCATCATGGTGACTCCTGGGAGCTCTATAATGGAGGAGTCTGGTGTAAGCTCCGGGCTTCAAATTCTTTCTTACCTCCTGTTGCCAGGGTGACTTCTCTGAGTTATTTAACCTCTTTGTCTGTCTCTCCCTCAGAGAAGGGGATATGGTGACACTATTCTGAAGGCTGGCAAGCAGCTCTCTAAACTCAACTCACTTTCCTTCTAGCCACAAAGTTCAATGTACCCTTCAGCCCCACCCCTAACCTGGGATAAGAGCACCTGACCGACATGCGCCTCTCAGACAGCATTACACCTTCTTCTTCCCTTTCTGTGACTCAGTACAGAGGATCCAGTGGAGGACTCAAAGGCCCTGGGGTCAGCAGAGCCACAGATGTCAGCAGTCTGAGTAAGGTGGTCCACTCGCATCTGCATGACCCACTGGCCAACATCCTCAGCTCTAGATCCAGAGCTGAGGTTTGCTTAGCAGGGAGATGTCCTCAGTGATGTGAATCTCTGCCTTCAGTGCTTATCTTCACTGTCCCCTTGACTGGGTGTGGACTTCCCGTGGGCTGGCTGTGTCCATGCCAGTGTTTCACAGAGAGAGGATAAAGTGGAGAGACAAAATCTACCCTGAATGTGGGTGGTGCAATGAGACTGGGATCCCAAATCAAGCAGGAACAGAGCCCTCCTCCCCTGGGTTTTCTGCTGTGCTGGGATGTCAGGGGTCCCAGCCAATGTTCCCACTGCTGTGAGCTCTGTCAAATCTTCCCCACCATGATGTACTGCACCCCTGGGAACTGGGCCAGAATAGATTCTGTCTCCTACAAGTTGTTTCTGTCAGGCATATGGTCACAGCAACAGAAAAAATAACCATCACTTTATTGGTATAAATAAAGGGTTATTACACAACCTATCAAAGACTATCCAGATAAATATGCTGCAAGAACATGGAGAAAAACTATCTCCACATTTCTCTTTGTCACAGCTAGAGAATAGTATGAACTCATCTTAAAGTACCACTTTCCAGGTAAGGTATCTTATTGTGATTAACAGCATCATCTTTTCAAATACAAAAACCTAGCTTCCAACAGGTTGTATAACAGGAGCACTACCTACAGAGCACAGTGCCAGGGCCCACAAGAGCACAAGAGGCTGTTGCTGTCATCTTGGGCTACCTCTAACTGGAGCTGTCTGTCCATCTAGAAACAGAAGGCTTTCTCAGCCATCCTGAAGGCTGGAGGCTCTGGTCAAGGCTGTCTGCTCATGAGATGGTGTCCTGTTCCCTCCTCCTCAGGGACAAGATGCTAGGTCCTGGCTTAAGGGAAGGGGAAGTTAACTCTTACAACCCTGTCAGAGTGGCTTATCTCTTCAGGGGCCTCTTCCTAGTGACTTATCATGTCCTTAAAGCCTCATCTCAGTGCTACATCAACAAAACATATTGGGGGTGGAATATTCAGCTCCTCTACTCCAGGAGCTCCTCCTACTACCAACTCTCCCTGACCCTCTGCAGTTAGGATGGTGGGACTGGTAGGGTAGGTCTTCTCAGGAGGAACGCATAGCCTTGCAGAAGATTTTAACCAAGGGCTTTATTACAAGCCAAGACTCCCCTCTGGGCAGACTCTGCTTCATCTGGAGAACTCTTTAGGTATAAGGTGCATGAGAGAAAGGGCTGTAAAGATTAGAAAATTGATTCTACCATTCAGAATCAGAATGCATGTCTAGAAATGCAGTGGCTGAAAATTACTTTGAATATCTTATTACGACTGTAAAGTAAAAGCACCCCCCCCAAATCCACCAACAACAACAACAAAACCTTGATAGCAGAATGATGACTCAGTAAATGAGCAGACTACTGAAATATTTTGAACCAAAGGGAAATGTTAAGCCTTTGCTAACTCATTTGTCTATCCCAGCGTCTCTACCCACCTCATCAAGGTTTCTCCAGGTTTAGGCTGGCACGTGACTCTCTTAAAGCCAGATTTCATACATTTTTTGGTTCACCTTCAGGCTTTAAAGACATGGCTTCCCATCAGCCATCACCATCCTGTTTGTCTTTGCAGTATTACAAATCTTACTTTAAGATACTGTTTGACATAGATCTAAGATTTCTCAGTGATATTCTTCAATATGCAGGCAGGAAGCCACGCCCATGGTAACAGACATAGCTACTGTGCAGACATAAGGCCAAGGAAATGCCCATCCCATGGCCACCCAGACAGGACATCCAGTGTTTACAATCACATCTCAACATCCTTGAAGAGGATGCAAGGATGTAACTAACAAAAGGCTGGGAGCTGCTTCCTCCTGTGCACACGGGGCATCCTTGGGGCTCTGTAGTTCTGTCAAAAGCCCATCTCCTTGCCCTAAGTCTGTCCAATCTACTAATTTTGAGTCACAAACTTGCCTTTCTTCTGTGTGCAGGAGTGGGGCACCAAGCTGACAAGCCCGACCTTCCTCGTTTGCCTTACTGTTCTTGCCCCACCCACATGTGACGTGTAATAGCAGTAATTGCAATCCTAAACTGTACACATGGCACCATGGCCTCATTTCCAGAGCATTCAAACATAAAAGCAGTGCTCTGTGGGAAATGGAGACAACCCTTTGCTTCTGGCAAGCTATCTCTCCAGGGCTGCACACAGCCAAGGCAACAACAGAAATTCTCCTGTGTCACCTAATGAGAGAATCTTGACCTGTTCTTCTGCTGCCACTAACAGACATGATTGCTCTGCCACATTTGGCTACACTTCCGCCATGTGTGAAGGCTTCTGTGGACTAATTCTGAGGAGGGAGAGTCAACTGGCCTGGAAAAAATATCTGTAACTAAAAGTATTCCCACCCTCAACTAAGCACTTAATGTTAATAATCTGCCTTCTGTATTTGTCCAGAAAAACAGCATTCCCAAATGCATGCAACACACACACACACACACACACACACACACTTATACACATGTATGCATATATACACTTATACACACATATACATTTACATACATGCATGCACACACATTTACATACACACATAAACACATGCACACATACATAATGCATATATACACGCACAGCACACATGCACACATGCATACATACACATACATGCCACACATACACAATGCATATGTACACACTTACATACACACATGCATATATACATACACATACACACATGCATACATACACACGTCACACATACACACATGCATATATATACACACATACACACATGCATACATACACATTTACACACAATGCCACACATACACACAATGCCACACATACACACATGCATAAATACACACTTAAACACATGCACACACACACACACACACACACACACACACACACACTTTCCACAATAAGGTCTGCTCTCATGAACAATTACCAAAAGTAATTTTGCTTTTGCCCTTATGTTAAGTGTTTCACAGATGAACATCTAGGTTACATATGTCTTCCCATGTTGAGAGGGGCACAGACCACCTGTGTCCATTTTGACAAAAGAGCGTGCGCACGCGAGAGAGAGAGAGAGAGAGAGAGAGAGAGAGAGAGAGAGAGAGAGAAAGGGCTATTTTCTCATTTCTCCACCAATTATTGGTGGCCTTCCTTGCATATTCCACAGCCCAACTGTGGACAAGCTCTCACTCTCTACTCAAGCTTCAGGAACTAAAACAGCCCACCTCCACAGAGCCATCAGCTTAAACAGACAGCCATGCTCTCTTGATGATAATTCCCACTTAAGTGGTACCCAAATATTGGGTGACTTGGAGTTAAATGATTTCTTCTCCTCTTCCTCCTCCTCTTTGTGGATACCAATATAATGACAAAGACCAAACAGCTCCTTGAACAGGAGCTGAAACAGGTTTTCAAGGTGTCATCAGCTCCAAAGAAGGAGAATCTGACCCACAAAACATTAGCCTTTCTCCTAGTTAGGAAGATGTTACTGTAATTGATAATTACAGCTATTTCAGCTTAAACTTCCAATCAACATTGATAACATGTTTTCATTGTGAATTAAATCAGGAAACAGAAAAGACTAGTAAATCAACTTCAGAAGTATTGCTTTAATTTTCCAATAACTTCGTTTTCCAATAACTTAATACAGTATTCTAAATCTCATCAATTCCTATTAATATAACATGTAAAAAGAGAGGTCTAATTATTAAATAAGCCATCCTCATATCATATATAAAAGGAACATCTAATTACTTATTATTCTTAATATCAACAGTCAGTTTTCTTGATTTTTATGGGTCTTAAAGCATATCATATTGTTTCTTTTGTCCAAGGCCAGAAGAAGGCATCAGATCCCCTGGAACTGGAGTTATGGAACATTCTAAACCACCATGTGAGTGCTGGAAGCTAAACCCTCGTCCTCTGCAAGGTCGACAGGTGTTCTTGGCAGCTGACCTGTCTCTCCAGTGGCAGCTACACCTACGCATGCCAGCTCCGTGGCTCTAGTTTTGCGTTTTCTACCTCACACAGTAGAGAGAACCTGAGACTCTTCCTTTCAACAGTTGTAGCTAAAACTATAAATAAGTCCGTCCATTCCCTCTGAGCAATTCCTGTTGCCTTTTTGGTCAAGTAGTGAGCTAAGAACCTGAAAGTACAATTTTACCAACTGAACACAACGCAACTCATGCATATACAGGTAGATATATGTACAGAAAAATTACTGAATACCAGTTGTTTCCTTAACCCCATTGATGACTTGCTTAAATGAAAGGTGTCAGGCTCATCTGCTGTTCTCGTCACAGTGCACCCTCTGCATGCTGAAACACATGCAAACAACTTCAAGTTTCTGTGTCCACGACGGCAAAACTGGGACAGGGAAGAGCAGCAGCAGCAGGCGAAGGGTTATTAACAGTAGACAGAACCCAGGCACTGTAGGCTGGATCTATTTGTAAGAACGTGAACATCTGACACTATCATCTTTAATATCCACAAAACTTTGACATCATGGTGGCATGAATGTGGACAGTTCCACAGGCTCAAGTGTGAACACTTGGTCGCCAGCTGGTGCTGCTGTCTCAGGAGGTTGTAGGGGCTTTAGGCAGTGAAGCCCTGCTGGAGGAAGTAGGTCCCTTCGGGGAGACCTTGTGGTTATAGAGCCTGGCTCAATGCTTACTCTCTCCTTCCTGACTGCATACGCAGGTGCTGGTCACATCACTCTAGCTGATGCCCTCTCAGCCAAGATGGGTGGCATCCTTCTGGAGCCAGGAGGCAAGCCACTTCTTTTACATCTTTAGCCCTAGGTTAGTGCACGCTGGCATGTGTGCAGCAGCCACAGCGGTGCTGGGTCAGATACACAGACAGACACACAGTCAGGAGCTGTTAAAGGGAGGACAAACAGCCTGCAATAATCGCGGCTCATAATTTGCAAGGTTTCCAGTCTCCACCGTCATGAGCTCCATCAGCTGGTTTGTAGAATGTACAGATGCGGTTTTGTTTTTTTTTCAAGGAACCTCAGCTTACACCTCTTTAAACATNCGGTGCTGGGTCAGATACACAGACAGACACACAGTCAGGAGCTGTTAAAGGGAGGACAAACAGCCTGCAATAATCGCGGCTCATAATTTGCAAGGTTTCCAGTCTCCACCGTCATGAGCTCCATCAGCTGGTTTGTAGAATGTACAGATGCGGTTTTGTTTTTTTTTCAAGGAACCTCAGCTTACACCTCTTTAAACATTTAGCTTCACTGGCTATTTTTCAGCTATACCAAACTCAGAGGAAAAAATTTAAATTTCTAAAATTGGTAAATTTCCTCTTCTAATTTGACAGTTTGTTGTTGACATGAGATCTGCTTACACACATACACACATGCAAATATTTTCTTCGCTTTTTCCCAAGTAAGGATGAGTTTCTCTATAAACAACAACAACAACAATAAAAAACCCCATCCAGGAAATTCATATTGCACATTCCTGAGTAACTAACTCATCCTGAGACATGATTGGGGTTCCTGCACATTCCTGAGTAACTCATCCTGAGACATGATTGATTGGGGTTCCTCACATTGTCCTGATTGTGATTTTCACGCAAGGACCTGGTGACAGCCAATACTGGGTGTCACCTTGCCTATGCTGGAGTCATCTAAAACCCAAGCATCTGGCACACCTGGGAGGAGCCTCCTTCAGTGGATGACTGGAGGTGGGAAGACACCCCCTAAATCCAGAGCACACTCCTGGCATGGGGACCACAGAAAACGACATGGAAGAAGGAAGTCTTTGCTTTATGCCAGCTTGTCCTTGTTCTTACGGGCAAGGTCATCCATCAGCCTGAGGCTGAGACATTTCTTTAACATGATGGTGTTAAAAAACTACTACTTTGGTATTCCAAAATTTACTGAAGACTAGCAAATCTCCAGGAATCCTCCGGGACTCAGCACCAGATTGGGATTGCTAAAACAGGCTTATGGACTGAACAACTACTGGTTCATTGGTCTTCCCTCTGAAAGACAGCCACTGTTACATGACTCGGACGACCACCTGTAAGCCATTCAAGTAAATCTCCTCTGTGTGTGTGTGTGTGTGTGTGGGAGATGTCTGTGTGTGGTATATGTGAGTGTGTATGCATGTGTGTTCAAGAGAGAGTGTGTGTGAGTGTACAGGAGGTAGTAAGTTGTGCTGCAGACTGTGCCTCACCTGGGATTTTCCAGTGTGTCCTTGTGACTGTCACAGCTCCTCAGCAGGAGCATTACTGGAGCCAATGCTCTTCAGCTGCCCAGTCTCTGCTGGCATTGTCACTTGACTGAGGTGTCATCCAGGCCACTCCCCTTCCAATACGTATTTGAGAAATTATTTTGGAACTGTGTAAAGATCCTTACTAAAAGATCATGTATTTATAGCACTATGGGTTTACAGATTTGTTTAATCCATGTCTGTAATTACTTATCTAGATGTTCAAACTGTCCCAGATTTGGGACCTGGGAGCGTCTCCAATTTGGCCCTTCTGTCCTCTTGGCATATAGCCATCATGCCTCAAAAACACTGCATCCTTCCTGGCACAAAGCCACACCCCACAGTCACTGCAACCTCTTCCTGCCTTAAACCTGGGATCACACGTGTTCCCAAGATGCTCTGCTCCTTTCTGGTGAGAAGCTGTTTTCCAAATTAGAGCCCTTTGTGCAAGGTGAGTCTGTGAATACAGATACACATTTGTTTCTGTATCTTCGTAAACTGAAAGCCTTCGGGTTCAAACAGGTGATCCCTGGCATATTCCATAGCACAGATCCCTCGTGGCAATGCCCTTCACTCTGGGGCCCTCTGTCATGACAGAAAGGACACTGCCTCCCTTACCTTCACTGTGAGTACCTCCTCAGACAACACTCCACAAGTGTGACAGCAGCCTTTGCTGCCACAGCCCCTCTTCTATAGGCAGAGACCCTCCCCTCGATCCCGAACCCACGCCGGGCAGATTCTCACCACATCTCTGCTAAGGGGTAATGTCAGGCTGATATCATTCCACCTACCCTAATTCTTGGTCCCCTGTCCTTCCTCAGGCCAATTTAATGAAAATCAGAACAGACTGTTCAAAGACAAAGAAGCCATACTCATACAGAGTGTGCAATCCTTTTTTATTTGTGGGCTTACTGAAGAATCATCAGCAGTTCTCAGTCATTTCATTCTGAACTAGAATAATTTGGGTTGGCTCTGGAGCAGGAGAAATTGATTTCATTCCCTTCCTGAGTTCAGCAGGTAAAATGTTCACTGGCATTTTAAAACTTTATATTATGAAGAGCACCCACAAATCTAGTCAAGGAGCAACTTCTGTTCACATCAGTGATTATTGGGTATTTGTGAAGTTGTGATTCCAACTTTTTCCTTTGGAATTTTGAAAATAAGTGTAAATCCTGAGGCTAATGAGATGTCTCAATAGGTAAAAGTTTAGCTTGCAAGTACAGATGAGAGTTCAGATCTCCAGCACCTGTGTAAAGACTGGGCAGGTGGGCCCTGGCACCGCCCTGGTCTGTACCTGGGAGGCAGAAACAGTTGATCCACAGGGTGAGCTGGCTGGCTGCACTAGCCAAATAGGTCAGCTCTGGACTCAAGTGAGGCATGTTCTGCCTCAATGTAGATGGTAAAGAGAGACGGAAGCAGATAAACAGCACCTGACCTCTCTGAGCATGCACACACATGAAATACACACACACACAGGAAATACACACACACACACACACACACACACACACACACACACACCCTTTTCCCTGAAATAGACATAGACCTCTTTGTGCCAGACCTTGACCTGTAAGTTTATTATTGGGTAGACAGTGATTGCCCTGACTCTGTAAATAACTGAATGCAGTATTTTTAAAGTAATGTCAGGAGGGAGACTAGCAAAATGTTATTAACTCTTTTATAAACACTGCTGGGGCACTCCAGGACAACCCCATCTTATAAGGGTTTCTACCTGACTCAGTGAGAATCGCTTGCATATTGAGTCAGTCATGCTAAGTACAAAGGCAAGTTTTAAAACATTGAAAGATAAATCAGTATTAGGCAATATAAAAATATGCTTGATATCACAAGTCAACAGAATAATGTACCTTAAAACCAAAACAAGATACCACCACCGTCCTAATGGTGCGGAAAAACATAGCATGGGGCAGAGCCCATTTTAGCAAGATTTTACACCAGAGGACACTAGGGAAAGCAGCCTGCCTGGAAGTACATAAGCTTCAAAAACAATTTACTTTGTTTATTAGTGGATTAGGTAACTAATCCTCCCCCCACCCCGTGTGTGTGTGTGTGTGTGTGTGTGTGTGTGTGTGTGTGTGTGACACACATCATACTTTTATCTCTGGGGATAGAAAACCAAGAATACAAGTACACTTAGGAAGGAGTTTGCATGTTGAGAACAATGGGAACCAGCCAGGAGCAGACAACGGAGGAGGGCACGGAACCAGGCACAGCCACGTGCTGAGATAACCTACATACAGAAGAATGGCTGACTGAGAGCTAAGTAATAACATGGCACTGGCTAAAAAAATAAAATATTCAAACAGTTAAAAATCCATTAACAGAAATGTCCTTAAAAAGTAAAACATATCTGACAACATTTGTATACATAGTAAAAAGAAGAAATCTCAGGTCCAAGATTATAGCTACCTTTAGGGGACAACAGTAAAGATGGAACCAGACAGACATCCCTAGGAAATCTCAAAGAAATCTGGGGTGCAATTTATATCTTAAACTCCTGGCAATTCTTATTGTTACTCTCTTAAAAATATTTTCTTATTAATTGAAAATTTTAGACTACGTATTTTGAACACATTTGCTCTCTTTGACCCAATATGTAAGATGTTCTTTGTGGTTGAGTATTTAATTTTTAATGGTTTATTTTTGTGTGTGTGTGTGTGTGTGGGTGTGTGTGTGTGTGTGTGTGTGTTGGTCTGTGTGTGCCTCCAGGACTCTGGCGATTGCAAAGCCAGAGGAAGACGCAGATTCCCCTGGAGCTGGAGTTACAGGCGGTGTGAGCCTCATGATCTGTGTTTGGGGGAACCAAGCTGGGGTCCTGTGGAGCAGCAGTGAGAGTTCCTGACTCTGAGCCACCGGCCCAGCCCCAAGTACTTCATTTTAAAGAACGTAGAGAGTCAGCTGTCTTCTTGAGGCTGCCTGGACCACGGGAACTCTAATGGTGATTGATTTGCTGGAGGGATGGGGGTTCTGAGGATTCTGAAGAGAACATTCTTGCCTCAATTGTAAGGTGAGTCCTTTGCTCCCAAATAAGGGGTTGAGTAAGTTCACACTGTGTACACCGGACCTATCTCAGCATTCTCTGCCTGAGTAAAAATGGGGTGAGAACTTAGAACTGTTTGGTTCTGAGAGAGGCAGTCAGTGTCGTTTCACACGTGCCTTCACTCAAGCTCCAGTGCCTCAGAGTGGGAACAGCATCCGGTTCTCATTCATTGTGGGTTTGGGTTGGGTGAGGAATGGGGGTAAGGTCTCAACTGTAGTCCAGACTAGCCTAAAATTTACTGTGAAGCCCAGGCTAACCTCTAAAATGGCAGAGTCTCTCTGCGTCCATTTGTCTTCTGGGTGCTGAGGTTACAGGACAGATCATGGTTCGAAGCTTCCTGAGATGAGGACACCCTGCAGGAGCCAATGTTTTTCCAAGGTCATGGCACGGCACACAGCCCTTACATCCAAATCTCCTAACTTCACTCAATAACCACCGTGTCATCTCTGACCCGAGGAAACAGCGCAGAGCTGCGAGCTGATGTGGGTGATAGACCCATGGAGCTGACGTGGGTGTCAGAACTGTGGGGTATGAATCTCAGTCACCATTTCTGGACTCCCCCAATATAATAAATAATCAAAATGGCCGTACAAACAATGCTTTCTCCATTCTGGTAGCTCCAGATGAGCCGAGAAATTTCCCTGTTTCCTAGATTGCTGGCTCTGCTGCCCAGAATCTGGGATACCTTGTGACAGGTTCATGCCTTCAGCACCCAGGTCACCCCTTATCATCGGGATCAACCTAGCTCAGGGCAGGTGGATTCCCGCTTGCCTCTTCATCTCCATCCCGACCTTTCCCGTTTCCTCACTCCCATGTGGCTCCTGGGAACTTTCTTGTGCCGGTCTTAACTGCTGCTGCCTGAGGCCTGAGTCAGGAACACATGATGTCCTCTTTCGGGCTCTACTCTGGACTGCTATTTTAGCTCCACTTAAACAGCAAAGGTTATGACTGCTGAGACATTTATTTGTTGATGATTTATTTTTAACACATACACAAAAATCATGTTAAAAAATAAATGAACTCTGTCCTGGAGTGGGGTAGTTTTGGAAATTGTTATGTTCTGCTCTCTGGCCACTAGCCACTTCAAATCAGTAAATCAAGTAGCAGCTTGGTATTTTCAAGCTGGCAAATGGCAAAAACTCAAACAGAGCAGATCTAGATCTCAGGATCCTTTTTAATAAGTTATGTTTGAAATTATATCACTTCTCCCCCTCCCTGTCCTCCTTCCAAGACTCCCTTTCACGGACTCTCTCTCTTGCTCTCTCTCCAATATATGACCTCATTTAATTGTTGTTGTTTCATAAATGCACATACACACCAACATACATGGAGACAAATGTATCAGGTTCTCTTTTGCCTCTCACTGTGTGAACATGTGTGTACATGTGTGAACGTGTGTGTACATAGGTGAGACTGGATGTGAGTGTGTTGGTACTTCACAGTTCCTGTCATCGTAGGTTTGGGAGCCATGAAGGGCATCTTGTGGAGTCTAAAATACAGACATGTGAGACAGGAGCCCCAGGACACTTGTAAGAATTTACGACGTGTTTGAGGATGCCGTAGCACATAAAGCCCTGCATGTGGCTGGTCTGCTAACTGACATGAGTTCTGTTCCACATACATGCAAATACCTCTGTGTGAGAGTGGCTACCGATGAACCAACACAGACACAGCGCGGTGTCAATTCGACAACTTTTACTGTCAACCCTGCAAGCAGAGTGAAGATGCTGGTGAGTAAGCAGGGGATCCACTGTGCACACTGGCTGCACATGGGGATCCACTGTGCACACTGGCTGTCCACGGGGATCCACTGTGCACAGTGGCTGTACACGGCCGATACTAGAGGGCTGGGGTCCTACATTAAGGTTAAATAGCAAATTTTGGGAGGAGTCTGTGTGTGCAGTTCCCTTGCCAGGTGCTTACAGTCGTCCCAGGAAATGAGCACCGCTTTGTCATGGGCTGGTGAGGCGTTTATTGAAGTGCTTCCCCAGGGTACAATGCTCTGCACCACACGGCACCCAAGTTCCACATTAGCAGCCAAGATTCTGCTTCTGTTTTTAGTGGCCTAAGGGTTTTCTTGTGTTCAAAATGAAGTAACTTATACTCCGAGCTTGCTGGGGAAAGAGCAGCCGGGTTGGAGAAACAACAAATCTCTAAGGGACTGCTCAGGAGCTGTCCATACTGAAACGGAGAGATCATTCAACCCCAGAGCCAAGTCATTCAGTGAGGCCAGACAGACGCACTGCTGTGGAGGAGAGCCGAAGCGGGTCCCATACACTGCCGTGTGCAACCCGAGAGGACACAGAACAGCATGACTGGCCAGTAGACTCAGAGTTCCCTGTATGCTAGCTCTCTTCACACATTCCAAAGAACATCAAAGGCATCTTTCAAGTTCAAAAGAATTAATCAAAACAGCCTCAAGGTTCATGACCCCATGAAAGGCGCTGCTTTCTTGGCAGCAGCCCATCGGCCCAAAAGGCAGAGAGAGGGCTGTTGAGAATATGGAACCTCCTTAGCCCTGCCCTGATGCTCACAGACTTTTCTGCACAATGCCACCTCCAGGTCAGGTACCAGCATTGAGAACCACTTTGCTGTCTATTATCTATCCAGGGCTTACTTCCCAGCAGGTGCTGTGCAAATGATAATTCACTCAAGATTTTCAATTATTAGTATTGACTTATTGGTTGGTGGACCACCCACTACGCACTTTGGTTCTAAGTTCTGAGGTTAAAGAATTGACTGTAGCCAAGTCTCACACAAATGTGATGGCAGGGTCTTGATTGTACCCCTAAGATTTGTATGTCAGGGCTGGTCCCCAGCCTCTGGAGCTACAGGGAGGTCATGGCCCTTTGCTAGGAGAATCAGATCCCGCCCTCTCCCTTTCTCTCTTTACTCCCAGACTACCAAAAGGTGAACAAGATTTCTCCTTCCACAATGCATTGCTACCACAAGCCGGAAGCCATGGGACAGGCAACCAGAGACTGAGTCAAAACACACCTTTTCTATTTCTAAGTTGATTTATCCAAGATATTTGTTATAGTGACAGAAATGTGTGTAGCACATGAAAAAATAATAAATTAATGTAAATGTTTTATTAGGTGGTATTAGTGTGCATAGGAAAACAAAGTAATGTAAAGGGAAAAGGGAGAGAGAGGGAGTGAGAGACAGACAGAGAAAGAGAGAGGGAGGGAGGGAGAGGGGAGAGAGAGAGAGAGTGAGAGAGCAAGAGAGCGAGAGAGCGAGAGAGAGCGAGAGCGAGAGCGAGAGCGAGAGAGAGAGAGAGAGAGAGAGAGAGAGAGCGCAAGTCCCCTCTAGGGCTCTATTCAAGTCTCACCTAAGCCCAGAGGTCTGGAAAGATTTGGAAGTAACACTGTTGTATGAAGTTACCACTTAACATGGTCAATGAATAACTCTGATTTTCTTAATCCAGTATCTTTGACCCCTCTTGTTGGAATAGAGAACGTCTAAAGCCTTCCTCTGAAAAATAGCCAGAGATTGCCCAGGATATTGTTGGCTGCTGATAACTTAGGTATAGGCACTGCAAATATGCAAATATCACCAGAATGAATCATTTTGAAATTTTTACTCTGTCATTTTAAGTTAATCACTCTGTCATTTTACCAAAAGGTCAATGAACAGAGATTTCTCACTTCTTTTTACATTTGTACTGATTTTTAATTATGTAAATATGTGTATGTCTATGAGTGCAGGTACCTTTGAAGGCCAGAAAGGGGCATTAGATGTGCTGGAGTTGATGTTATATGCAGCTATTATATACAAGCTTCCACCAGAACTTGGTTTGTTCCAAATTCCCTGATGGGACACCTATACAATTTGAAACTATTTTAAGAGAATAATTTTATTTTTGAGGTTTTCCCACTATTCTTGATTTTACTTCACATCTTTCTTTATAGCAAGCATGTTTAGTGATCCCGGTTTGTCTCTCATATAGTATATCTACACAGTGCTAGTATCTGAGCTGATTCATATAGTATATCTACACAGTGCTAGTATCCGAGGCTGATTCATATAGTATATCTACATAGTGCTAGTATCCGAGGCTGATTCATATAGTACATCTACACACTGCTAGTATCCGAGCTGATTCATATAGTACATCTACACAGTGCTAGTATCCGAGGCTGATTCATATAGTACATCTACACAGTGCTAGTATCCGAGGCTGATTCATATAGTATATCTACACAGTGATAGTATCCGAGCTGATTCATATAGTACATCTACATAGTGCTAGTATCCGAGCTGATTCATATAGTACATCTACACAGTGATAGTATCCGAGCTGATTCATATAGTACATCTACATAGTGCTAGTATCCGAGCTGATTCATATAGTACATCTACATAGTGCTAGTATCCGAGCTGATTCATATAGTACATCTACATAGTCCTAGTATCCAAGGCTGATTCATATAGTACATCTACATAGTCCTAGTATCCAAGGCTGAGTCATATAGTACATCTACACAGTCCTAGTATCCAAGGCTGAGTCATATAGTACATCTACACAGTGCTAGTATCCGAGGCTGATTTCACAAAGCCATTTTTATGACGATAAAGCAACTTCATTCACCGTCTCTCTTTCTTCCTCCACTAAGCTACCTGTGCGGTTTGCTCTTGGCCTGGATGAACACTGAAGAGGCTCCATTCCTTTGTGGTCACTTTTTAATCATAGAAAAATCTTGGTTGTTTCAAGTTCAGGAACAAAACAAACAGCACTCACTTCTGCAGCCCAAAATGTTCAGTTTCATATCATGAAAACATTAATCTTGCTTAAAATGGCATTTAATAACTTATTTACTTAAAAACGGCTAGACTGTATTTTGTGATTATTTTGAGAGCCATCTTCAGATAATTCTGATTACTGTTAATTACTACCTTGCTAGCAGCTTCAGATTCCTGTCTCTTAAAATAAGATGAGACTCTGCTCTATACCTGACCTTAGAGACGGATCCAATTAGAGCTCTCTGGTCAGAATGAGAGGAAAACGGTCCATCAGCAACCACTCATCTGGATAGGCAGGGGATCAGCCACCACTCATCTGGATACATCTGGATAGGCAGGGGCATCCCTGGGAACCCACACAGCTCCCTGAGGGCTTGTGATGTGAAATATGAAATATCTAAGTCTCCTGCTCTCTGGATGTTACTGCATCCTTCCACAGAGCTCATCCACGCCTCAGACTCTACGGTAGACATGCGGTACACATGTAGGTGAGCAGTAGCACTTATAAATCTGGGCTGTGCGTGAGAGATGGCTGGCCCTTGACAGGCCCCTCAACCTTACTTGTGAATTATGAAGACCTCCCTGGGCACCTGACCCAGATTCTGTATCCAACAGCTTTCTTCCCTTGGGTCATGCTTTTAATTGCCAGATGTAGATGCATTCAGGTCTGACAGTCACTGTGAGCACTGGGGTATAAGGGAAGCATCAGAAGATGCTTGGTCTTTTATTCAAATATTCCGGACAGACCTTGCTCATACAGGAAGAAGTTGCTAGAACAACCAGCCTCGTGTTTCTCACTGTAGGATAGCTACAATGTTTACAGCTAACTTTCATATTCCAGTGAAGAGCAAGAGGAAGTGCTTTCCAGGGTTTGCCTCGTGTGTGGGATGCACGGGCAGAGGTTGTAGGCAGTGACTCGCAGTGTGAGAGCAGGGGACAGTCCACTTCTGAGGAGGAAAGGGTGCTGCCAAGAGACTGAGATGAAACAGAAAGACCTCCGATGGTGACCGCCACCAAGTCCAGCCCTGTGTTGTCCTGCAGAAGGACAAGAGTTATTCTGGCTCCTGGTGACATGGATCTCAATCCACCACAGCAGGGAACATGTGGTGGCTGCTCCTTCAGTGGGGAGAGTGAGAGCACAGCACGTCACAGAGCAGTGGACCAGAGGGCACAGAGCTAGAACAGGGACAAAGGTCTGTCCTTGTGGTCTACCTCCCCTAGCAGACACACCTCTTAAAATAGCACCAGAAGCTGGTGGTGGGGGTGGGGGGAGTCAGCCTTTAATGTATGAACTCACAAGACCTTTCAGACTCAGACCCTAACACTTCCCTGTGTCCAGTGTGGCTGTCAGCTTCAGAGAGAGACAGACCTGGGGCACTGGGAGAGTCAAGGTAGGCGGGGCTTTAAGAGCACAGGAAAGAAGGGTACAGCACAGAGATGAACTCTGGAAAATGGAACAACTCCCTTTGAGTCTTCACTTGACTGATTTGGGGAAACCTTCTAAGCCATGTAGAAAGCACAAGAATGGTGTCCATAGCTCACAGAGTGCAAGCATGGTGCTCAGCTGTGAGGCCCCAAAGGAAGCTTCACTTTCCTACAACGGTGGTCAGAACACCGAGGAGGGCTTTACCTCAGCCACCTGCAAGGTCATTAGCCACAGCGTGTGGTTAAGATCCAAGAGTAACAAGTCCCAGAACATTCCTCAGGAATCGTCACGTAAACACAGAAGCAGCAGGCATCTGAGGAGGCAACTGAAGAGAGTAGGATGGAGAGGAACAGCATAAGGTGTGCACTGAAAGAGGCGGATCAAATGTACAGCGAGAAGAAAAACAGTCAAACTGATCCAGGAACTAGAGGTGCTAGAGACCGTAGATAGTAGGAATAAGTCGGTTATTATAATTACTAAAACATCA
The DNA here is from genome assembly GCA_902729485.2 of Mus minutoides. Taxonomy (NCBI): domain Eukaryota; kingdom Metazoa; phylum Chordata; class Mammalia; order Rodentia; family Muridae; genus Mus; species Mus minutoides. The sequence continues at coordinate 127,919 of LR750737.1, forward strand.
TCGTAACATACATTCATAAAGCCAATCAAGTGACAGAACCCATCACTGAGAGATGCCAAAGCTAAAAGGCAGACACTAATTGCTTATTTAGAGATAAGAGATATAATACTGACATACAATACTGGAGGAAATTAAGAATGCCTTACATGCTTCATTAGAAAAGATCTTTGAAGCTCAAGATAAAACTAGAGAAACCATCAAAATTAAACACTAGGAATAAAAGAAAACATTGCCAAATATGTGATGTTTCAAGTTGTCAAGTCTCAGTGGGACTGGGGAAAACAAAGGTGTGGAGGGAACCACATCCGAAGTCTTCCCAATCATAATACAAGACGAAGATGGAGGGACGAAGGGACTCCAGCACGGGCGATTCCTATTGGGACGATTTGAGCTAAAGCTGGTGAAAGGACACCTTTAAAACACTGAAGCAAAACCAGCCTGAAAGCTGTCACTTGGTGGCCATCTCTTAACAGTGATGAACACTTTCCCAGACATATCACAAGGGAAGGAATTAACCAGATAAAGTAAGTTAACAGGAAAAGGAAGGAGGGAGGGAGGGAGGGAAGGAAGGAGGGAGGGAGGGAGGGAGGGAGAAAAAGACCAACCAACTGCTAGAAATAGTGCCTGTCAGGGGGCGGGGCAGTGGAAGGCCTGGTGAGTTAACTGCTGGCTGGGTGATCATGAGGATCTGAGTTTGACCCCATGTCCGTTGGAATTAACCGTTCTATAAGTTGAAAAAAAGTGTTCTCACAAAGAGGGCTCCATAGTTTAATAACTGAAATACTAATTATTAATATATTTAACCAATATCTTTTTATAAGAACTTCTGAGAAATTTTAGTAAATTAATTTCCAGTAAGGAAATATTATTCACCATTCTTTAATTTGATAATAATTTTCCTTTAAGACAATTCTGTAAAAAAAATCAATTTGGAGAATGCTATCACAAGAAATTGCACTGATTTAATAGTGAATACTACCATGGTAAGAACTTTTTGAAATGACGCTTGTATTTATATACTGCATGGGAGGGTCTTGCTACAGTGCACATGAGGAGATCAGAGGATGGTCTGAAATGATGCTTGTATTCATATACTGCATGGGAGGGTCTTGCTACAGTGCACATGAGGAGATCAGAGGATGGTTTGAAATGACGCTTGTATTCATATACTGCATGGGAGGGTCTTGCTACAGTGCACATGAGGAGATCAGAGGATGGCTTGTGAGCATTCATTCTTTTCCCTGCACCATGTGGTCTGGCGGCAAGCTCAGGGTATCAGGCTTGGACGTAACCACATTTCTGGCTGAGCCATGTCACCAGCCCTCATTTTGTACTCTCTTCTCATGAACCATTAAAATGTGCGATTGATCGGGGCCAGAACCATGCTGCAGAGTGCTGGCCAAGAGTCCGTGAGACCCTAGGATTCAACAATCACAGCACTACACGAAACAAGTTTATAGGTAGATAAAATGACCACCATATAAATGTGAGCATCTAAACCCCCTCCCTCCCCTGCAGCTCTGCTAACGCTTGGCCCTTTCTCACTAACTTCTGTAGTTCTGCCTTTTAACACTCAAGAGAGTTGGAATCAGACTGTGTGCTTTTTCATTTAGTGATGTGTCCTCTTTCTTCCTGCACGTGTGCTCAAGCCTTGCTAGCTTGTTTTGTTTCTTTGTTGTTTGTTTTATGTTTTTTTTTAACATTACACAATGCTGTGTGTCAACCCCATCCACTCATCTATTGAGGAGCAGGTCGATGCCCACCAAGTGTATGCATTAGCGATGAGGCTTTTATAAACATTTATATGCAGAGTTTTCCGGTCATTTGAGTAGATGTTGAGGAGCTAACAATCATACAGCGTATCTTTAGCTTTGTTAAGGAGCTGTGGGCCATCTTGGAAAGGGCAAGAATTCCTCTTCTTCTTCCCGTCCCATAGCTGTGCCTGGAGCTATGGATCTTAAGTGATAGCTGAGCACTGTTACTCCTTAATGTTTCCATTTGCCGTTCCCTAATGACACGGGATGGTCAGCATCGCTTCATTAGGTAGGATATGAACAAACACTACAGAATAAATAGCACGTGCTTCATCGTCTGCGCTGAGTGGTACCTTGTCAGGGCTCTTGGTCTTCCAACAACAAAGTGGATGTCTTCCAAGCACAGCGTCTGAGGCATCTCAATTCAAGAACCAATGGATTTTTGGTGTTGTCTCTAGAATGATGTGCTTAGATTGATATGTCTTGCTAAGTACCATGTATACCATTATATTTCACTGGACAACACAAATATTCCTTCTAGACTAGTATAAACTTGTCCCTAAGCATAGCAATACACAACAGAAATACATTTCTCCATGATCTTCAGCTCATAAAACCATCAGTGACACGGAGATGACATGGTCATGATGGTCTGTACTGCATTTGTATGTGTCCTGTGAATCACATCCTCTTATCTGAGACATGAAAGGCTCCTTAGAACTGTGCACTTTCTTTTCCAGTAAAGGTGGCCCAATGTTGTTGAGAAAATAAATGTCACCATAAGGGATGCAGGCACACAGCTGCAAAAGGTACGCCAGTGTCACAAAGAGGAGTCAGACTTTCCGCAGACTTCAGTTTGAGCTAATGGTAATAGCAACCATTTTTAAAACATGCAGCACTCATTTCCAAGGCATCTCCGCAGATTCAACAGCACTTAACAGTCCTGACAAGCCTGTGGAGGAGAGCGAGCCAAGCCGGCACCCTATGGCACTGAGAAGTGGCTGCCACTCTCCAGCAGGCTGCCATTGTTCTCTTCCCCATCTCTGAGCTCTTCAGTCTCTTAGTTACCACAAAACACGCATCTCATAAATGAGAGCTATGTATCAAGGACCTGGAGGAAAATGCTAATTTGGGACTTTTTTCCTGGCATCTCATCTCTTCTGACAGAAAGAAAAGCTATTCTCAGCAGAGTTTGATTGGTAATCAAGCATCTCACAACTTCAAAGCGGTGAAAGAACCGGCCATCTCTGGAGATGAACCAGGCCGGGATTGCTTTTCCATTTCTCAGAATGAGGCTTATGTAAGGAAGAATTCTGAGATCTGTCAGAAGACTGCATTTTTCCTATTTGTTATCCCATGATCCTCAGCTCCATCTTGCACTGCAGTCCTAGAAGATTACAGGAAAGCCAGCTACACAAAGTGAAATGTGCTTCTTCCCAAGCATTTAAGATATATATATGTGTGTGCTTGTCAATGTGCGTGTAACTACACCAGTCGCTTCCAAGCACATAAGATGTGCATGGTTGTCAATATGCATGTGACTGTATCTGTACCATTCACACTCAACTACAGAGACAGAGAATATGTGTTTAAGGCCAGTTGAAAATGATCTAGAAATACAAAGTATTTTAATACTCTTTGAAATGTAGCTTAAGGTCAGTTTTAGTGCTTTGAAACTACTTTGATGTCTACATTTTTCTACTTAGGATATTCTTCAAAATTTGGTCTTCAGTTTTTCAGAAAAGTGGGTTCTAGTACGGGATGCACTTTATGAGTGGGCACCATGCAGGTGTTTCCAAGTGTTGGTGCCTCACAATTGGTAGGCTGTGGCTAAGGTTCCTTTCTTGTCTACCACGGTGTCTTCCTAAGTTCCTCTGAAAGGTTCCCACTCATTTCTAGTCATACTGTCTGCTTGTGGAACTTGCTCACTAGAATGTGACGGTAACTTTTTCTCCTATCATGCTGAACTGTGAACCACACAGAAAATACTACCATGAGCACATGTGTGCTGGTCAGAAGGCCACACATCAGAATGTCAGTCTTCATTCTTCATACAAGAAACTTGGACCTCAAAAAGAGTTGGCGATTTGTTCTTAGTGAGAACCTGCATTTTCTACTTATTTAAATATCTGAACAGATTTGCCATATGTATACAATTCAAAACATTTTTAGCCAACCCTTATGTTGTGAGAAAATTCTGGTTCTTATTGCATTTGTTTTTTTTTTTTTTAATTGAAGGACATGTTACATATCCAACTGAGAAACATTTTTAAGTAATGAAACATACGGCCTGTGTTTCACTGAGTTTACAATATGCTCTTTATAAGACTTAGCTACTTTTATTGTATTTGTATGTCTTTCTGCCTGCATGAGTGTGTATACATCATGTGCATTTGTGTGAGTCTTTTTGCCTGTGTGTATGTACAAACCATGTGCACGTGTGTGCATTTGTGGAAAGAAGAAGGTGTCAAGAGTCCCTGGAACTGGAGCTACAGGTGGTTCTGAGTCAGCATGTAGGCACTGGGAACTAAACCTGGATCCTTTGGGAGTGCAGTAAGCACTCTGAACCAACCATTTCTCTGCCCCCTCTATACGCCTTAAATACTGTAATATACTCCTTCCATACAGCAGCTCTTTTCATCACTACAGCAAGCTGCTACGAGATGCATATATACCGTCATTCTGGGCTGACACTGAGCACAGCATTCTAGTAGGGATGGCAAGCAAACCTCTGGGATCTATGTCTCAGATGCTTCAAGAGAAGAGAGTGACTTGTGGCACATCAAAGGGCATTGGCCTCTGACTGCCGAGGGTCACTGTAGTGGATGCTGCAAAGCGCGTAAAAATGCAGTCAGAGATTGGGAATGTCATTAGCTGGTGGCATGGGGGCTAAGCACACACGAAGCCCTGGACTAAGCTCCTAGCACCACATAAAAACCATTTGTGGAAGGGCATGTCTACAACCCCACAACTCAGAAGCTAAAGGCAGGAGAATCCGAAGTCCTGGTCATCCTCAGCTACAGAGTGAGTTGGAGGACAGTATCAACTATATAGAGATTCTGTCTCCAAAATGCAAAGTGTAAACTCAATGAACAATTTCTGGAAAACATTATGGCAAATTTGCTTTCAGTTTAGGGAGCACCACCTATGTTCTACCTGTTCAGTGTCTTACCTCTGACCTCTGACCCTGGAGCATGTCAGCAGCTGTGTATTGTCATGTAATACACTTCACAAGCCTGCAGCAGCAGCAGGTGTGTCCTCACAGGTGCAGCAGCAGGTGTGTCCTCACAGGTGCAGCAGCAGGTGTGTCCTCACAGGTGCAGCAGCAGGTGTGTCCTCACAGGTGCAGCAGCAGGTGTGTCCTCACAGGTGCAGCAGCAGGTGTGTCCTCACAGGTGCAGCAGCAGGTGTGTCCTCACAGGTGCAGCAGCAGGCGTGTCCTCACAGGTGCAGCAGCAGGTATGTCCTCACAGGTGCATGGCTTGTGTATCCAGATCAGGTAGCAGGCCAAGAGTGGGTCTAGCACCCAGAAAGGCCCCTTTGTGCCCTATACTAGTCATTACCACCCCAGACACAATCTCTCTCCTGCCTTCAGGTCTGGATTGGAATTGTGTAACAACAGAATCATGCAGGAGTCCTTGCTTGGCTGGTACCATGCTTCCAAGCTTCACTACACCGTTGTGTGTTATGGGGGTCCATGTGGTCTCACTGTCAAGCAGGACTCAATAAGACTGGGATAGGACCTACTCAACCCTTCTAATGTGGACAGTCACGTGGGTTATTTCCTGTTTCTGACTCCTATGAACAGTCTAATACACCTTAATGAAAGTGTGTGTGTTTGTGTGTGTTTGTTTGTTTGCTTGCTATGTCACTGATAGATAATAAAAAACCTTTTTCTGAAACAGACGCTCTTGTGCCCATGTCCACCTGCGGTGCACAGGTATTTCTGGCTGCTCCATGTTCTCCATGGTGCCTGCTACTGGTACTAAATGCTGAAAGTTTAATTATTATTATATATATCTCTAGTCCAAACTCAAGTGATATATTTAAACAATGAGCCTTTATACAACAAGTAATGAAATAATTAATCTTTCTGAAAAAGCTAGATATGCCAAGGGTATTTTTCAAATGCTGCTAAGCACCTTGGGTTACCTGTATGGGTGCCATTGGATGAGCGAGCACTGGGTCATGTGGCAGTCTTCACATGTGAGTCACAATTAATCTGTGGATTTTAGCTGAAACATCTGATGTTGATTTGAAAGATATGAATTCACTTACATCTGGGAAAAGCTGGGCATTTTAAAGGAGTGATAGTTCAAATAACTTCCCCAGCTGTAAGAAACTCAGGTAAAATTTACAGTTAAAGTATTTCAAGTTAGGAAGTGTGGACGACTCCCATGTAAAAACAGGTGGGCAGAGTTCCCGCACCAAGATACAAATTTGTCATAACATTTTCCAGAAAGTCTCAATTGGTTTTGCACTTTGGTTTTGGAAGTCTGGGTCTCCATGTAGTTCAGGCTCTGCTCAAACTCACTATGTAACTAAGGATGACCTCAATGGTCCCTGACGCTCACTGTCTCTATCTTCAATGCCAAGGTCTCTCCCCACCTCCTTAATGGAGGTTCAATGAATGAAATTAATCAACTCAAAGGTTGTATTTTAGATACAGAAAATGACAGTATTTATGACCAATTTATCTTCCTTTTTAAATTTATAAACATTGAGAAATTCCAGTTAGTATAGAAAGTATTCCTTCCTCAGAGTAGGAGGCTCAGAGCTGTGACATCCCCAAGGTGGTGGGAACCATTTCTGTAGACACTCAGATAAGCTGGCACCTCTACTCTCTGTCCCACCAGCTCATCCCTCGCTAAATAAATATCTAGACTCTCCCCAAACGTTCCCTTTCCTGGATATTGCTGTAAAGATCTTCCTCAAGAATATTTTTCTATATTTTTCCATCTATAAATCACCAAACTTCATTTAGTTATGAATTCTTTCATCCAAAAAGTATTTGTTGGCGCCTGTACAGAAGACCAAAGCTCATGGCAGGATTTCTAAATGTAGAGATACATGTATAGAGTCATGAACGTATAGACAGGGCCCGCGAGGTGGCTCAGCGGGTGCAGGCTACCAAGCTTGATGTGTTGTCCCCAGAACCCACTGGCAGGAGAGAGCTGACTCCAGCACTTGATTTTCTGACCTCCACACATGCACCATGGAATGTGTACAAATAAATAGGTGTGATTTAACAATTAAAATCATCCCTTTAATGTAAAGGGATGAAAAATATTTAAAGTGCTTCACAAAATTTACAAGACAGCCTTTCTTCTACATTTCTGGCCATAACCACATTTCTATTAGATGGAATGCACGTGGCAGCCCTGACCTCTGAACCCTGAGGGAGTGTGACAATACAGCCTGTCACGTGAGAAAGCTCCTCTCCTCCCTGCGTTCCTATGAAAGGCATGGCATTCAGAGCAAGCCAGGGATTCTTGGTAAAAATGAAATCTGCTTTGCATTAATTGTTTCACAATGTCCACTAAAATGGTATGCACGGAGTTATATAATTATAACCATGTGACTATTTGTATTTAAACCCTAAAATTAACTCCATTACAATCGTTTCAATTTTATTTCCTTACAAAGTATCAGATGATTATCATTATATAACTTTATGCATGGCATGATTTTTTAGCTCTGAGGATAAATAAGGCTACGTGGCCAAGGCCACAAGAACTCACATTTGTCTGTGACCTTAATCAGCATGCTTTCCCAAAGAGAAGAGCCTGGGAAGGGAGAGGGCCATGCTGTCTATGAGAGTGATCCACCGCCAACAAAATGCACTTCTCCATCTCTGCTTCAATCACTGACCACAGAAAGTTCCTCAGTAAATTACAGCCATCTGAAGTCATTTTTCTGATCATATTACCACAAGAGGATTTTTTCTTTTAGCTCATCATTTCAGAAACTATCCTTAGAAACGGCAGCACTGATAGAAGCATGGTGCCAGGTCTCAGCAGTGAGGACTTTACTCTCTAAGTGCAAAGTCAAAACTGTGGACAGAGCCAGGTGTTGCCATACACACATTCTACACCAGTTAGTTTTTGTCAACTTGACACAAACCTAAATACATCTAGGAAGAAGAAATCTCAACTGAGAAACTGTCTCCATCAGACTGTCCTGTGAGCATGCCTATGGGACATTTTCTTAATTAATGGTTGATGTGGGTGGTCCCATCCCACGGCAAACGGTCATGGTTGGTGTGGGTGGTCCCATCCCACGCAAATGGTCCTGAGTTGTATGAGGAAGGCGGTTGAGCAAGTTACCGGGAACAAACCAGTAGGCAGCACTGTCCCATGACGGTTCCTGAGTCTGCTCCTGCTTGAGCTCCTGCCTGGTTTCCCTCAGTGATAGACTGTGATCAGGACCTGTAAGCCAGGTAAACTCTTTCCTCCCCCAGGTTGCTTTGGCCGTGGTGTTTATCACAGCACCAGAAGCAAACAAAGGCACCTGCAATCCCAGAACTTGGAAGGTAGAAGCAGGAGGATTAGGAGTTCAAAGCCAGCCTCAGCTATGTAGTAAATTGGAGGCCTATCTGGGCAGAAAGAGACTCTGTCTCATACAAACAAACCAATGAAGATGAGGGTGGAAGCCTAAGTTGTGAGGCTGAGCTGGGAACCAGCTCCTTGGCAGGCAGGAAGAACCATCTGTGTTTCAGAAAACAAGCATTTTAAATGCAAAATGCAAGCAATAAATCACATAGACTGAGGGAAGGACACCATTTGGCACACACTCCAACCCAGACCTAACATTGAGTCTCCATAACTCAGTTCTAATACAACCCCCTGCGAGGACCCTTATAAGAGTCACCTCCGGGATAGTCACAGCAAGGAGGAAGAACCCTGGAGATTACAGCCGCCGGCCGGAGGCCTTCCATCCTGAGAGCAAACCAGGCTGACAGAGGAAAGGGAGAGCTGTCTTCCACTTTTGTCCAGGGAAATGACTGATTACAAGACATCTCAGGGTGGACACTGGGTCCTCTTTGAAGCACAACTGTCCCTATCCTGATGCCTCCTTCACCTCTGCAGGCTGTTGGTCAGGGTCACAGTGTAGGTTAGGGGATGTTTTGTTTTTCTAGATGAGGAATGCAGCGGTAGTACCTACCTCCCCAGAAAATTAGGAAAAACATCAATGAAAAAGCCAACGAAATATGGAAGCATCCCAGGATTCCTTTCTCTGAAGCTAATCTTCTAGCTTTTCAAACCAAATCAATTCTACCCCTGTTGATCTGGGAGATTCCCCCAGTAGATCAAAGGACCTAATCCATCCCCCACCCTTCCCAAAACACATTGTTTCAATCTGTTCTTCTCTTGGGCTTTGGTTGTAAGACTTCCCCTAACTGGCAACAGTGGTTGTATTTGTGTTAGTGAGCCAACTCGATTATGTTTGCTTTGTGGGTTTCAACATGATATGCAGATAATGACTGCTGTGCACTAACCCTTAAAATGGTCTATTACTTAGAAGAGGTTAGCTAAAATTCATAAAACATATACCTAACATCATGTGATTTCTCAGGCATTTAACTCTACAGTTATGTATGAAGAATTGTTTTACCAGGAAAAGCCTTACATTTTCTAAATGATCCTCATGCCTTTGGGGTAGTGTCCCCCGGGTTAGTGTTTCCTGGAAAGAAAAGAGATGGGTCTGTTTCTTCAGGGATGTTTTCTTCCCAGTCACTGGAATCGATATAATTGAAAGATGGAATTCGGTAGGGAACTGTGTGGCAGAGTTCCATATCTCTGGGAAAGGCGAGCTAAGCCCAAACTGTGGGTCCATATCTCTGGGAAAGACGAGCTAAGCCCAAACTGTGGGCACGGTCTGCCCTCCATCCCTCACGCACTGCCAGCTACCTGGGCCACTCCAGGAGTGAGTGGTCTGTCAGCCCCAGGTTTGCTGAGAAAGGTCAGGACTGAGGTGTGGGTCCCCAGGGAGGAGCATCACTGGGCTCTACAAGGAGTAACTTCTTACTTTCCTTTTTTCAGCTGTATTTGCTGCTGGCAAGTTGATTAGAAAAACCCTCCCCTCCTCCACAAGCAGTCCTTACCAACGCTGAAGGCCATGGGTCTCCTGGAATCGTCCTATCTAGACTCTCCCTAGATAGACATTATATCTAGAATCTCTCTAATGGCTGCTTAAGAATTCTAGTACCTGGTCTCAGCAGTCCTTGCTCTAACACACACCTGTTCTGCAAGTGCCAAAGGTCTGTGCACTCCCTAAGGAGGATACGTCTGTGGGTGTCTGTGATCCCCAGGTTTTATTCCCACTGTCAGTCAGCCCACATTTACTGAACTGAGAAGCTCCCACCTGCTGAGTGGCCGCCCCGCCCCCTCCCGTATGCTTTTCAAAAATGACTGTGCAGATCTGTATAACTGTCCGGGATGTAAGAGCTTCTAAACTAGCGGACACATGATGCTCCTCACAGCAAAGTCCGCGTTAAAGGGAGTGTGCTGAGTCTTTTCCTAGATGCTTTCTGTTACCGTGACAAACACCATGTCCAAAAGCAAGCTGGGGAAGAAATGTCAGCTCACAAATTACAGCCCATTATGGAGGGAAGCCAAGACAGGAGCTTGAAGCAGAAACCATGGATAAACACTTCTTACTGACCTGCTCCATCTGGCTCCTGCTCAGCCTACTTTCTTATACAGCCCAGGACCATCTACTTAGGGAAGACACTGCCTGCAGTGGTCTGGGCCTTCCCATATCCATCAACAACCAGGGCAATCCCCATAGGCCTGATCTGGAAAAATCACTGTGTTGTTGGAACAAGCCTTCTTAGGTGGCTCTAGGTTGTGTCGAGTCAATAAAACGGACCAGGATACTTCCTACCATATCATTCCTTCAGTTGCAATGCCCCGGTGGGCAAAGGACTTGAGGGCCTCAGTTCAGCTCTCTAGCACCCATTCACCCATGTAACAAGTTAGGCATGAGAGTGTCAGCCTATAATTCCAGCACTGAAGGGACAGAAATAAGAAGATTCCTGGAGCTTTCCTACAAGCCAGTAGGGCTGGGCTGATCAATAAGTTCTAGGGTGGTGAGAAACCCTGTCTCAAAGAATAGGGTGGGGAGCTATCGAGGAAGTGACCTAATAATGACCACACACACACACACACACACACACAGAGGCATCTGTGGTGGTAAGACGCAGGACCCAGGGAGGGCCCTAATGGCACAGAGTGAAGTGGCTCTGACCTACAGGCTGGTATGGAGGCACAGGTTCAGGCCTCCCTGGGCCACCACTAGCCCAGTGGACTTGCAAGGTTCAGTATGTAGTAAAACACTCACACACATCTCACATGGAGAGCAGCCAACCATGGATTCAGACAGACTCCGATTTTAATCCTGCCCTAATACTTAATCTTCAGAACAACCTTGGGCAGGCTATTTTGCAGGCCCCTGACTTCCTGAGATAAAATTAATCACCCAGAGTGAAGGTTTGGTTTAGATGGGCTGGCTGTGGAGAGTCATCATAAAAGCAGAAGCTTCCTAAATCCCAGTCCTTCATTAACTCCTCCACCAAGGCCATGCTGAGAGAAGTCACTCTGAACCCTGTCGCCTTTGTGTGTAAATGAGGATGACAATTGCAGCACTTTTAAAATGAACGACAAGTCGACAAGTCGTGTTGACAATCATCTTAAATTCCCAGCCTGGGTAGGTCAACCCTAGAACCCACTGCCCTTCCCGTAGTCAGACACCACAAGGCCACATTCACCATAGGTCAAACCAGCGAAATGAATTTATATGAGAAATGTCCTGGGAAATATACTTTCTTATCAGCTTTATAAGCAGTGGGGTGCATGTGTGCATACATGTGCACATGTGTGGGGGCCATAGGTCGCAATGTACTTATTTTCCGATACAGTTTCTCTCACTGAGCCTAGCACTCATGGGTAATGCTAGGCTGGGTAGTCAGTAAGGTGTGGAAAGAGCTGCCTGGCTCTACCCCTCCTGCGGGCTGGCTACAGGCTCGTGCCACTGCCCCTGCCTTTCCTGTGACAATGGGGAGATCTGAACTCACGTCCTCCCGCTGAGCAGCACACCCTTCATGGGCCTCTTAAGAACCATTCATTATGGAAATTTCTGATCTTGAAGGAATGTATTCAAGAAAAAGAAAAGAGACAGTGCGCTTCATTTACCTTTCTAACCTAAATATCTGTGTTTATTTTAGACTGATAAGCTGTGGCTGATGTAAACACTTGGCAATCAGGGTACTTTGAAAATGTTTTCTATTTTCATTGAATGTTTATCCTGAGGAGAAATGTATAATGTCTTCAGTATTGCTTCACAGTGATGCATATTTATAATTTAATAGTCTACCACTTTTGGAAAATTTTTTACATTTAAATTTTTGAAAAATGATATTTACATAATTTTCCCTCAAGCACTTGAATAATTCTCTAGCGTACTCTTTCATGATTTTACATATAGACGTCCCTTTCATCTTCTAATGACGGATTTGTTTATCTTCTCACTTAATCAGGATATTTTAGATGAATATTGAAATAATTATTGGCTTTTAAAAAATCATGTAATCAACAGCTGGGTATGACTGCAAACGATATGCATATTTCATCAGTTTAAAAACGTACTTGTTTTTTTATAGTAAATTTCATATAGATGCCTTTTAAAATTATTTGACACATAGCTTATAAATAAAAGTGGCTTAATTCTGCTATTAAAGAAAGCTTCATGTCATATTCCAAACTTTGGAATGTGAAGGACATTTCTACTTACTATTGGTACATAATGTGTGTGTGTGTGTGTGTGTGTGTGTGTGTGTGTGTACCAGTATATTATACAAGAATACATAGTTTTATATATTAAATTATCAGCAGTGTTTACTACTAACATATTCAAGGCCAGCTCCCTTTATCTGCCTTCAAGTCATCTGGTTCCAAATTCTCCCCTTGGCTGTTGCTGCTCCTAAACATGACTATTGAACCATCCACACTACTCAATAACTGTGAAACAGAGTTCTGTCTTCACTTCCTTCTCATAGTCTTACATGCACACATGTACACACTCATGTGTGCACACACATGTGCACACACACATTCATACAAGCATGCACACACTCCCACACAAGATTTCCTCTAAACATGGGTCCACATGCTAGAGGCTTGGTTTCCACTGTGACTACTGGGGGCTGGTGGACCCTCAGAGGACAGAGATTCCTAAAGGGATGCTGAGTCACTGAGAACAGTCCCCCGGGGAGCGAAAACTGAGGTGCCAGCCTGGCCC
>LR750737.1:142934-270133 GCA_902729485.2 Mus minutoides
TGAGTTGGGCTATGCAGCCTGTTTAATGCACTGCAATGTTCGTGGTGATAAGGATGTGGTGAGTTGGACCACACAGCCTGTTTAATGCACTGCAATGTACGTGGTGATAAGGACATGGTGAGTTGGGCTATGCAGCCTGTTTAATGCACTGCAATGTACGTGGTGATAAGGACATGGTTAGTTGGGCCACGCAGCCTGTTTAATGACTGCAATGTACATGGTGATAAGGACATGGTATTTGGCCTATGCAGCCTGTTTAATGCACTGCAATGTATGTGGTGATAAGGACGTGGTGAGTTGGGCCACGCAGCCTGTTTAATGCACTGCAATGTACGTGGTGATAAGGACATGGTGAGTTGGGCCACGCAGCCAGTTTAATGCACTGCAATGTACGTGGTGATAAGGACGTGGTGAGTTGTGTCACGAGCATGTTTAATGCACTGCAATGTACGTGGTGATAGGGACATGGTGAGTTGGGACACGCAGCGTGTTTAATGCAGTGCAATGTAAGAGGTGATAAGGACGTTGTGAGTTGGGCCACGAACATGTTTAATGCACTGCAATGTACGTGGTGATAAGGACATGGTGAGTTTGGCCAAGAAGCCTGTTTAATGCACTGCAATGTACGTGGTGATAAGGACATGGTGATTTGGGCTATCCAGCCTGTTTAATGCACAGCAATGTACGTGGTGATAAGGACATGGTGAGTTGGGCCATGCAGCCTGTTTAATGCACTGGAATGTACCTGGTGATAAAGACATGGTGAGTTGGGCTACGCAGCCTGTTTAATGCACTGCAATGTAAGTGGTGATAAGGATGTGGTAAGTTTGGCCACACAGCTTGTTTAAAGCACTGCAATGTACGTGGTGATAAAGACATGGTGAGTTGGGCTATGCAGCCTGTTTAATGCACTGCAATGTACGTGGTGATAAGGACATGGTTAGTTGGGCCATGCAGCCTGTTTAAAGCACTGCAATGTACGTGGTGATAAGGACATGGTGAGTTGGGCCACACAGTCTGTTTAATGCACTGCAATGTAAGTGGTGATAAGGACGTGGTGAGTTGGGCCACGCAGCCTGTTTAATGCAGTGCAATGTACGTGATGATAAGGACGTGGTGAATTGGGCCACGCAGCCTGTTTAATGCACTGCAATGTACGTGGTGATAAGGACATGGTTAGTTGGGCCACGCCGCCTGTTTAATGCACTGCAATGTACGTGGTGATAAGGACATGGTGAGTTGGGCTATGCAGCCTGTTTAATGCACTGCAATGTACGTGGTGATAAGGACATGGTTAGTTGGGCTATGCAGCCTGTTTAATGCACTGCAATGTAAGTGGTGATAAGGACATGGTGAGTTGGGCCACGCAGTCTGTTTAATGCACTGCAATATACGTGGTGATAAGGACATGGTGAGCTGGGCTATGCAGCATGTTTAATGCACTGCAATATATGTGGTGATAAGGACATGGTGAGTTGGGCCACGCAGCCTGTTTAATGCACTTCATTGTCTTAATATCTGCTTACTTTGAATGAAGCATAAGGCATACCCAGAGCTGGCACCCAGGCAAGCTAAATGTCTTGGCCATCTGCTCCTCTTCAGGGTTTATATCTCGGGTCCCGTTTGCTTTACTGTAGCTGCCACTTGCACACTGGGGCACAGATCTGAGCCCCCTTAAAACCATCTCCATCCTGCTCCTGATCTCTGCCCATCTGAAATGATGCCTTGGAGCCCTGCTTTTAAATTTATGCTTGATCTCAGGGGTCAGTTCAAATGTGTATTTCCTTGAGTAGTATGGGTCTGTTTTGCTAACCTCATTTGTGGTTTCTGGTTTCCCAGCACCCCCACCCCGAGTCTGTGCTCTAGTCCGCAATATTTGCAACTCCTCACTCTCCCTCCCACCACAGCTGAGCTGTCAGTCATGTTATCTCAGCAAATCCGCTGCTCTGCCTTCAAGCCCGCCTACTCTGATTAATTAAATGATTTGTTGACACACTCAGATTTCTGTTTACTCTAGCACAGAAGTTCTAGCCAAGATAATTCCATCCAGGGCTTTAGGACTCGCCTGTGACAAAATGCTGAAGCAGGAAAATGTTTCTGAGTGAGCTCGTGCTCAGATCTACCAACCTGGCTTCCTGGTTTCTCTTTCTTCCTTAATCACAACATGTGAAGTCATTATCCATTTTTGGCTATTCCCATCTATTCTCTATTTTAAATCCTTTGCCTGATGATCCTTAGACCAAACTATAATTCTCTATAGGTATTAGCAAATCCCAAATCTACTATTCCTACTAAAACATCAACAATTGTGAGTTCTTAAATACTTGTGTGAGTTCAACTTTGTTGAAAAATAAGGCACTTACTAAGAGCTACCTAGGCTTACAGCACACAGTAGGTGATGTAGATAAAGGGCAAAATAAGGCACCAGAAGCCAGAGCCTCATCTTCCCGATGAGAAAAGCAAGAGAGGGAAGTTACTCTATTGTCCCTCAGCAGGCAGGTAGAGTTGGAATTACTAAGGAAACCTACATAGTATGACGTTGCAACAGAACTGTCCAGAGAACTTTCAATGATAACCAAATAATCCACATCTCTGCTGCTCAAGACAATAGCCACTAGTCACTCAGGGTTACTGACATTTGAAAATTGGCTATGTACAAGCATGAAACAGAATTTTCAATTTCATTTGATGTGTGTGTGTGTGTTGGTGTGTGTTCATGTGTGTGTTCATAAGTGTGGTACATGTGTGTATGTGTGGTGCATGTGTGTGTGGTACTTGCGTGTATATGGTGCATATGTGTGGTTCATGTATATATGTTTTCCTGTGTGTGTGGTACATATGTGTGTGTATGATACATGTATGTGCATTCCAATGTGTGGTGCATTTGTTCGTGTGTGCATGTGTGTGTGTGTGTGTGTGTGTGTGTGTGTGTATGTGTGTGTACAGATCAAAGGACAACCTGTGGTGCCATCCTCAGGTGCTGCCACATACATGCACCACATTTACACACATGTACCACACTCATGAACACACACACAATCTTCTCACTGGAGTAGAGCTCACAAGTAAGGTAGTAGGGTCCAAGGGTCCTCATGATTGCAAGGCACACTCCAACTGAGCTAGCTCCCCAGCCCAGGAAGAACATGTTTATACAATTGTGATGCCACGGCTCCTGGCCTGCAGGTTGTGGGGAACAGCAACAGTGAGGCGAAGAAGAATCTGTCTAAACAAATATATCTGGTGTGGCTTTCCATCAGAGATGCCGGTAATGAAATGGACTGCTCTGGGAAATACCTTTGAAGGAATAAATGCTGTCAGGGAGGAAGAGTCTGAATTTGAAGTCAAAGAAAGCCTAGCACCTCCCAGAGGTGACTTCCCACTAAGGGACTTCCTGTTTCATTATTATCGTTAGGGTCCTGCCCCCTTGGACACCTTCAGAGGAAGAGTAAAGTTCCACAGTTAAACATCTCAGAGAGTGAATACCATGCTTGAGTTCAGGCCCTGTGACTTCTCAGACAAACAGAGACAAGCCTGAGATTGGGGAGTGGAGATCTCCCTGGCAAGCGCATGGGTGGAAACACTTTTCATAGGGAGACATGAACAAAGGTCTGTTTATACCAGAGAGGAACTCTATCTAGAATTAAGTCATCCCAGGATAATGGACAGTGAGTCTGAGGGCCTATTTGTAGAGCGAGAGGTTTCTTAGAGGAGCGTCCGCTGACACAAAAAGAATGGTATCAGCAAGAAGGCCCACCATGCTGACAACCAGAGAGCTGCCTCTTTACCTAGGCTCTGCTCCCTACTCACTCCAGCACCCCTCTTGCTAGACCACATGCAGCCAGGGAGCAGGAGAGAGCTATGATAGAGCCTGACATGAGTATCTGGTGGCTCCGCCGTCCCAGTTTTACTGAGGATCTGGGTTACCACTATCCGCTGCCATAAATCCTTATCATTTCATTATACTGTCATGACTATGGGGCCAACGTCATCTTGGTTCCATGGTGGTGAGGTGGTTGAGTTATGCTGAGAGGAAAAGCTACGTGACAGCAGCATAACAGCAACAATGGGAACAGCAGCGACAATGGGAACAGTAGCGACAACAGGAACAGCAGCAACAGGAACAGCAGTGACAACAGGAACAGCAGCGACAACAGGAACAGCAGCGACAACGGGGACAGCAGCAGGATGCACTGAATATCTGTAAGTCTTACAAGGCATTTCACTGTCTGTTACTCTACCATTGTGTTGTTATAGCCCCATGATGTGGGATCCAACATCTACACTTTGCAGGAAGAGCCCCAGAGGCACAGGGAGGCTGTGGTGTTTGTCTGAAGTCACGTGTCATGGGGCTGGAACATTTAGAACCCCATCTTATCAGTCTGCATCCAGAGATTTTCTGCTTTGTCCCAATCTGTCATCTCCCTGCCTCTGTTCATTATTTACCACGTAGGTGACATGCTCAAACTACTCAAAGAAACTGAGATGATAACCCAGGGGCACTCCATAAATGATTCTTTTATAGAAAATCTGCCTCATGGCATGGCTTCATTCACACCACTCAAAAAAGCCAAGAGAGTCCTGGTTGATCAGTGTTAACTGTTCCCAGGCTGTCAGAGAAGTCATTGGATTCAGTTAGCAGAAATCCTTCCAGGGTCATGTGTCAGCACGTTCCTAACAGACTCTCCTTTATCTTCAAATATGGAGTGTTCCACAGACGCCTATCTATCAGAGCATAATCATAAATGTGATAATTATATCTGCTGGTGTGTGAGCACTGGGTAGGACGTAAACCCTCTGGGCATACAAGCCATGGAGTCAAGCTCTTCTAAAACACAAATGGGAACCCCAGCTCCCCAGGTCAGTAGCTGTCTGAGTCCTTCCCAGGAATGTTCTTGGCTGTCACTTAGCCCAAGCTTCCATTGCTGGTTGGCCCAGAACATCTGCTTCAAGAAGGGCGGCACTGAAGACCTAGCGTCTTAGGTACAGTTACTATTACTGTGATGAAATATCTTGACCAAAGCAACTTATGAGTTCCACATCATTTATTCATTGTCAAAAACAGTCAGGGCAGGACCTCATGCAGGGCAGGAATCTGGAGGCAGGAGCTGATACAGAGGCCATGGAGGGGTGCTGCTTTCTGGCTTGCTTCCCATGGCTTACTCAACCTGCTTTTTTATAGAACTCGGGACCACCAGCACAGGGGTGGCACCGTCCACAGTGGGCTGGGCCCTCCCACATTAATCACTAAGAAAATGCCCTACATTTGCCTATGGCCTGATCTTATGGAAACATTTTCTCAGTTGAGGTTCCCTCCTCTCAGATAACTCTAGCTTGTGTCAAGTTAACATAAAACTAGCCAGCACACCTAGTGTTAGCTTTCAAGCTCTCTGTGGGATCAGCCATGGCACTTGGGGACCTGTATGAGTTCAACTCCTCTGATTTACCGCTGCTTCTTTCAGGATATCCACAATAACCACCCCCCCCCACACACACACATGCAAATCTGCTAGGCATAGTTTAATGTGCAATGTTCCCACAGGCTTATATGTTTGAACATCTGGTAGTGGTGTTTGGGAAAGCTGTGAAAACATCAGGGGAGGTGAACTCTGGCTATATAAGGGCAGGCTGTAAGATCTTACAGCTGAGCCCACTTCCTGCATGCTCTCTGCTTCCACTTCTTTAGAGACGCAGCAGGGAGGCTCTCCTTATTGATGTGAATGAAATCTAGTGCTCTCTTCAGCTTCCCATCCTTGAGGTCTCCATCAAATGAATTAGAAAGAGACACTCAGCACAGTGTGCAAGCCAGTCAGGGCTCATTACAGAGTAGGGCGGGACACCTCCTAAAGAGGAGAGGGGTCAATGGTCACAGGGATCCCACAGAGGAAAACACTCCAATAGGGTAAGAAAGGACAAAGGCAGAGGGGCCCTGCAGAACAGCACACTCTGGGGGTGGGGTGCCAGGGGGAGGCAGGGGGAAGACAGTAGAAGGAGACACAGTTGTGCCCAGCTACATCTTTAGGCAGGCTTAACACTAGTTCTCTAGAACACAGCTTTCCTGAAGGACTCAGGCGATTGATAAGCCCATTTGGATGAAATCTTAAAGGAAGAAGCAATCTTCTGCTAGTCAGTAACCATACAGATTTTCAGCAGCTCACAATGCCATGTCCCCCACCCTGGCCCAGAGCTAGGACTCAGATCCCATTCCTGTAACCAGTAATCACATATACATGCAGATGACAAAGATTCAGAGAAGGTCTCCCATTTGGGATTGTAAGGGTCTTAGAGAGGGTCTCCCATTTGGGATTGTAAGGGTCTTAGAGAGGGTCTCCCATTTGGGATTATAAGGGTCTTGGGCTCTGTCTGTGGTAGGCAAGTGGTTGGAGAACCCTGCTATTATGGCTGCAGTGCCTCATGTATGGATGGCTTACTGAGCTCCACACAAATGGAGAACTACCTTTCTCATCGGGGCTTCTCTTTCTCTACCTGACCTTGTCTGGAGAGGGTCTCTGAGCACAGGTTCCTGGCCTTGTCCGAAAAACAATCTGTGCAGGGCTCTCTGCAAATGCTGCATAACTCAGCACGCATGTCCTGCTTTGGCTTCCCGACTGCATGATAATTAGGTACTGTACTATGATCAATCAACCCATCCCACCAGCATGATAATTAGGTACTATGTTAGGTCCTTTCTACTTGTATCACAACAGCCCTTGCATACCTCACCCCTGGGACAAGTCAGTAGAGCTGTCTCACTGCAGTGGAAGTCCTTCCACTATATTCATAGCCGCCTGAACCCTGCCTGCTTCTGCTCCCGTTGTCCTCACTGCCCGGAGGGAGACCCACAGCAAGCAGGAGTGGCCCTCAGGACAACAGCAGATTTCTAGAATGCTGGCTGGGATGGCTGCTGAGATCCATCTCTTTTCCCCCTCCTTTAGGATCACTGTGACTTTGTACAGCCTCACCTTTGTTAAAATGTGAACTTAGTAAACTTCAGAAAGGACAGTCAAGGTGAGAGTCATTTCTCTGTTTTGAGATAGGGATGTGTAGCTCAGGCTGGCCTGGAATTCACTATATAGCTCAGGCTGGCCTCTTATTCACAGAAATCCTCCTCCTTCATCTCCTGAGTGCTGGACTTTGCATTGTGCGTCATATGGCCTGATGTCGTAAAGTTCTTTAAAGGAAAATGTCATTGTTACAGACAGTGATCAACTGCTCTCATGATAACCTGACAGAACAGAGGAAACAGTTGTGTGTGTCCACACATGGTCCAGGACAACACAACAAACAACATCCTGGCTGTGGGGGAAAGTTGTGGGTGAGCATGGTAGTCACTTTAGAATATTTTCCTCTGGGGAAAAGTGACAACCCCAATTCCCAATGAAGCATTTGTGGAATTCCATAAAATCCTCAATGAACACCAAGTCAGACTCTCAGCATGGCCTGCAGAACAACCCTGGTCAGAACTTGGAAACATCTAGAATGATGCTGTGGGTAGTTGCCAGGGCTCAGGATCCCAGTCCTGGGGAGACAGACACAGGCAGGTCCCTCAGCTGTCCAGTTAGCTAACTAATCATCAAGTCTTGGGTCTCAGGATGAGAAGTGGAGGATGCCTGAGAACTGACACATAAAACTGTCTTCTGGACTGCATATTCATATACAGGCATATGGAGGTATAACCCTGTCACATATGCAAGAATACTCATACAGGTGCAAGTACAGGTATGTGTGCCCCAATACATATACATGCACACTCATACACATGTATGTGCAGGTGTGCCCTGCCACATATACAAGAATACTCATACAGGTGCAAGTACAGGTGTGTGTGCCCCTGATACATATACATGCATATTCATATAGGTGCATATGCAGGTGTGCCCCTGATAAATATACATGTGCACTCAAACACATGCATGTGCAGGTGCCTCTGCCTCCTTCCACATAAATACTAATACATGAGCAGGAATGTCCCCACCACAACTACATGCATACTCATAAACATGCATGCTCAGGTGTGCCTCGGACACATACACACGCATAAAAGAACAGGATGGGGAAGCAGACTACTCTTCCCTTTCTCTTATATATTATTTATTTGCAGTACTGTGGATTAAACCCAGGACCTTGGGCATTCTGGGTAAACATTGCACCAGGAAAATACATATCCTTCCTTAATTTTTAAAAATGTATCCTTTGTTAGTGTTTGAATATGGTTGAACATTTCATTATAAAAATAGTGAAAGAAAAAGGGAATGCCTTGTAAAACCTCAATAATTAAAAGCAAATATTGTTGGCTACTATTTTTCTTGTGTGTGTGAGAGAGAGAGAGACAGACAGACGACAGACAGACAGAGAGATAGAGACAGAGAAACAGAGAGACAGAGACAAACAGAAATAGAGACAGAGAGACAGAGAGTGTGTGAGCCCTATTAACTTTACTTAGCATGTTTTTCTGGTTGAACACATTGAGAGTCACAATTCAGCAGAAATTTGAGCATAAAACAAAGGAGTGGCAAGGAAGAAGGCAGAGGCTGACGAGAACCTCTGAAAGGACTGGGGGACAACTCAGTGGGTAAAGAGCTTACCACACACATGTGAGAGCTGGAGCCTGAATCCCCAGGACCTATGTAAAGCCACACACATGTGAGAGCTGGAGCCTGAATCCCCAGGGCCTATGTAAAGCCAGGCAGAGATGGCAGATGTCCCCATAATGGGGTACAGAGACAAGATATCCCTGGGGGAAACTGGCTAGATAGACCAGCTGTGATTGGTGAGCTCCCAGAGAGGAAACTCTCTCTCAATAAATACAGTGGGGAGCAGTCAAGGAAGACATGCACATGTTTAAGGATGCACACACATGATTACACATATGCTGTACACATACACATAGAAATCAGTAAGGAGCCTAAGAGACGATGTGGGGGACTCTGTAAAAATGCTGAGACTCTTGGTGTTTGTGGCTATTTTGCCCTTAGATGTTTTGTTAATACCACGCACTAATTCCTCCTCTTTCCTTAAGCCACTTCACAA
Organism: Mus minutoides; assembly: GCA_902729485.2. NCBI lineage: Eukaryota > Metazoa > Chordata > Mammalia > Rodentia > Muridae > Mus > Mus minutoides. The sequence continues at coordinate 151,962 of LR750737.1, forward strand.
CAGTAAGATACTTTTTACCTGTAGGGAGCACAAAGCCCTCTATGATTATGACCTGCTTTTCAATTTCTGACAGTCAGAAATACTGTCCGTAACTCACCAATCTGCTATAAAAATAGTGACACAGCCACAAAGACCGTCGGTGCCAGCAGATCACTGGTCACATTATTGCCAATGAAGGAGCCAGGGTCAATACACCCCGAAGAGCTCAGCTCTATCTCCAGGAAGCACCTGCCCTCCACATGGTTGGTGAACATACTGAGTGCAGGAAGTAGGAGATCAAAGGCAGGAAAACCAGCCCACTGCTGCCCAGTGTTCCAAAGTTTGTAATCTTCATCAAACGTTGAATTTCATTATTATTACTTATTTATTTATTATAATTTTTTGAGAAAATTGGCTGTCTTCCAACTTGCTTTGAAGCCAATGGTGATCCTGCTGCCTCCCTTTCCCCAGTGCTTGGATTATAGGCATGGACCACCATGCCCAATTTAATGTGGTGTGGGGGGTTGGATCTAGACAAGCATCTACCAACTGACTGCATCTCCATTTTTAAGAGAAGCCCAACATACCAATCTTTTATTTGAAATGCATATAATAAATGACAACCAATTCAAAAACTTGTTAAGAGCCTGACATGGGTCTTTCCTGTGGAGAACAATACACTCGGGACCAGTTTCAGCTTGGGAACTGTTTTGTGTGAGACTCTGGGACAAGCTGGTCTCTAAGGTCTCTTTTTACTTAAACAGTTTTATGATTTTCATTAAGCTATGCTGGGGTTTAAATCACAGTGGCACAAATCCAATTAAAATTGCAGCTGCAAATGCCAGAACAAGGACTCAAAGTCACAGGCACCTAGACAGAAACGGGTCCTGAGAGGAGCCATTCATTACTTTCAGTAAAGTAGCTGGTAGCAACAAGCCAGGAGGAAGATCATTAAATATAATTCAGGAAATGGATACGTTTATGTCCTGGCTATAACTTTCTTGAGACTAGAGAATAAAAGATTTTTGATATTGGTTGCCATTATAGACTGGAAGCTGCTTTCATTTTCTGAAATGGAAAGATCACCTGGGTGCTGATGGTGTATAACCTTACATCCAAGAGAGAGATAATCCCTTAAGGGAATTCACTGAGTCCTGCCCAGTCACTGGTCCCATTGGTTCAGAGGCACATGCATTGTGGTATGATCCACAACCATAACTCTGCTGTCTTAAAGTATCTCAAAGCATTCCCTGTAGCCTAGCAAGAAGGTTCCAGAAAACATGAAGGCACATCTACACTTGCTATTTACTCACTGTGAGACTTTATACTTTCTGAACTTACTATTCATGTAAAAAACAAAATTGTTGAGAGGATTAATCAAAACATCATATGCAAAATGCTGATATTAAAAAAGATACAGTAAAAGCTGATTGAGAGTGTGAACAACAGATTTGTTGGTTTGTGTTTTGTTTTGTTTTCTAAAAATACCTCACAGGCTAGGGAGATAGCCCAATTAGTAAAATTCTCACAGTCCACAGGTGAGGGCCTGAGATACATTCCCATATAACACCAGGTATGTGCTTGTTAGACAGCTCTAGGGACAAAGAGACAAGAGGATCTCTGTGATTCACTGGCCAGCTGCCTAAGCCAACTCAGTAAATCCCAGACCAGTGAGAGTCACTGATAAGAGAAGTGAGGACTGTGTGAACACACGCACACATGTGCGCTCAAACACACACTCAAATATTCTGAACAGTCCAAGACAGGATTTTTCAGAACACATAATATACAAGAAGTCTGTACCAGTCATTGGCTGGGGTTAGACTCTGGGCGTAGGAAATTACAAATAGCCCAGAGCTTCTCTTAGCTCTACTGCAGCCAGCTCCACAAACTGTGACGTACACCATGATGGTGTCAGATGTGTGAACACATTAGTCAGTGATTCAAGATGGTGAGAAAACCCAAAGAAACTCTTCATATGCACAGAAATATGTTACCTTGATATTTGTACAGCTTGGTGTATTTCAGATCATCACAAATACCCCATTAAAACATAAGCCACTTTATTGTACCACATTGTCAGGTTACAAATTAAAGCTAATCGATACAGCTAAGCAACATCGAGGCCAGCGTGTGCTGTCCAAACTCAGGCTGTGCCAAGAATTTAGTTTATGGAAATGGTACACTGTGTTTGTCACAGCTGCTGACCTGTGAGACCTTCTTCATTGATGCCTCCATGAGACTGACAATCAGGCACCAGACTTTCAAATAATAACCAAAACAAGATGCAAGAATATTCTTCTAGAAGACAATTAAGGTCAGGAAAAAAGCTCTGGCTGGTGCATCCTGTCACTTTCTTTTTTTTTTTGGTGGAGGAAGAACCCTTTTAAAATCATTTAAAACTTCTGACATTATGGATTGATGTTTCTGTTTAGGAATTGTTTTTGGTTTTGTTCGTTTGTTTGTCTTTTAATTTGGGATGCAATCCTTCTGGCTCAGAACTTGGCTCTTTAAGACACAGATCTGGCTGGGAAGATTATTGAGCAAGTAAAGACCTAGCCTTGCAAGTATGAGGGTGTAAATTCAATACAAAGCCTACATAAAAAGCCAAGCATGGTGGTACATCTTGGAACCCAGCACCTAAGAGGCACAGACTGTTAGGTTCCAGGATTGTACAGTCAGCTAACCAAGACTGCCTGACGATTTCCAGGATGTTAAGACCCTGTCCCAAAAATGAGGTGAATAATGAATGGCTTCCAAGGTTGTCTTCTGGGCTCAAATCACAGGCACACATGTGTGCTCACTCTCCCTCCATCTCTGATGCTGTCTCTCTGTTGCTGTCTCTCTGTCTCTGTCTCTCTCTTTCTCTCCCCCTCCCTCCTCTAAGTAAATAAAAAGCATGAATCTAACTTTCACCCCATTTTTGCTATCTCCCCAGCCTAGAAGATGGGGTACAGATTGCTTAAAATACAAGCTAACAGCTGTGTTTTTTCTGGCATTCCGATGCTCTGAACATAGGTCTTGGCAACTGAAATCCTAGCTTGCAAACTGCCATGAAGTTCTTTGGTAGTTTATCAATTTGTGTTTAGGGACTTTTCAAATAGAAAAAAAAAATAAATTATTAGTGTTTTCATAGGCAGTTCCAAACTCCAAACTGTGTCAAGGGTAAAATGTTTGAAAGTCTAAGGCAGAATGATGTAACCACAGGAGAATGCCATAACTCTACTCTAGGAACAAATCATGATTTTAAAATGTCGCTAAAATTGTATAAGTTTATGCCACAGGATATGGAACTTGTTGCACCTTAAAAGTACTGAATATAGTTTTCAAAATAAACATGTAAGGCCTAGAGAATTAGAAATCCAAATGGTTGCCATAAAAATATTCCATGTTTCCTTGTTTGTGAAGCCACCTCTTAGATGAGTTCAGTCCTTGGCACACTCAATATGTCTATCCATATTGCCACAGGTAGGGGCACACATAATGAGAGCACTTCCTTTTCATTGTTTAAGCAACTGGGACATGAAGGCTATAAGGCCAAAGGCCACATGGGAATGCATCACGCACACATACCATTTTCCAAGCCTACAATCACTAATCAGTCATTCATTTGCACCTGGAGTGTAGGCTGCATACTATTCAAACTCAGGCAAGTATAGGTACATTGTAACTGCTGAAACATTTGGAAGTGAGTGAGAAGAACAAGGTATATTCACAGGCTGCAGATCTGATGCAGAGGGAGACACCTTCTACCACTTCAGGCCCTGGGTCTACTCTCAACACTGCAGAAGAGAGCTTGTGTGTGGAGTGAACTTCCATGCAACTGTGAGTGGTTACAGCATCAACAGGAGAGTGGCAGCACCACAGCTGCAGGCTGGTTTGCAAGAGAAACTGGTCACTTAGGTCCTAAAGGGACTGCAGAGACAGGAGCTGTGGGTGAGCAGGAAGAGCATCCACTCAAAATAGCCGGGGCAGAGCTTTTTAACTCCATAGCTTAAGGTTTTTTTCCCCACATGCTTTGAGAGTCAAACAACAGATGGATGGATGGATGGATGGATGGATGGATGGACAGACAGACAGACAATAGAGAGATTGATGATAACTAGTTGTTCTTGAAGGCTGTGTATGTATGCTAAGACTGTTTTGGAATTTTTAACCTTTTTCACAGATGTGCTGGGTCACATCCCAAGGCCACCACAAAGGTATGGAGCATTGTGAAGATGTAAGAAGAGTTAGGTAAGCGAGTACTTGGAGCTCAGTGTCTCCTTAGAAGCTTTATCATCCCAGACACACTCTACCATCTCATCACACTCACACTCCACCTCACACTCCACCTCACACTCTGATTCACACTCCACCTCACACTCTGACTCACACTCTGACTCACATTCCACCTCACACTCTGGCTCACACTCTGGCTCACACTCTGACTCACACACTACACCTCACACTCTGACTCACACTCTGACTCACATTCCACCTCACACTCTGGCTCACACTCTGGCTCACACTCTGACTCACACTCTGACTCACACACTACACCTCACACTCTGACTCACACTCAGAATCACGCTCAGAATCACACTCTGATTCACACTCCACCTCACACTCTGACCCACATTCCACCTCACACTCTGACTCACACTCTGACTCACATTCCACCTCACACTCTGACTCACACTCTGACTCACACTCTGGCTCACACTCTGACTCACACTCACACTACACCTCACACTCTGACTCACACTCAGAATCACATTCTGATTCACACTCCAACTGACACTCTGACTCACACTCACATTCCACTTCACACTCTGCCTTGTACTCTGCCTCACATACTGCCATGACCTCCTTGCCATGAATGGCTGTACCCTCAAACTGCGAGGCGGAACTAACACTTCCTCCCCTACGTGCATCCTTGTGCTGTCTTCCCAAGGCAAAGCTAGGCCACTAGTGCAGTTACCCACCATCCCTATGCCTACTCCACACACACTTTTTGTTTCTTCAGATAAAAATAACACAAAGGCCATGCACACTTTTCTCCTTGAAAGGCTTTAATTTCACAGCATGTTCTTAATCTCACCATTTTCCAAGCAAAATCATCTCTCGGTTTATTTTTCTTAGCAGATGAGAAGAAAAACTAATAAATTAGCAATGCATTGAACAGGTTATCTATAAGAATCTGACTGACTGAAGTGCCTAGAAGTCAGAACAGGGCACACCAGCCCACAAGTGTGGGAGCAGCTGGGAGCGCCACCAGTCTCTAGTGCCTAGAAGTCAGAACAGGGCACACCAGCCCACAAGTGTCGGAGCAGCTGGGAGCGCCACCAGTCTCTAGTCCTACTCTCTCCAGTTTCATTTCTCTGTATATCCCTGTATACTCATCTTACCCTATTAGTAAAAGCCCATCAATTCAGTTATAATATGGAAGGAACACTCATCTAATTAGCAAAGATTCACCAAGCATCTGACATGTGCCAGGCAACCAAGTAGCAAGGAACAAAAGTGTTCCTGACAAAGGCCTGCCAGGGTGGCACTGCCTGCGCGTGTCCGTACATGCCTGCGCGTGTCCGTACAGGAGGCCATTGCACATCTTTCCTCACAAGTGGGGCACCACCTGGAATTATGCCTTTCTTTGTCCCCACGTGTGGCATGCAAGCGTGCACAGGATGGGGACTGTCTTGCCACTACTAGATCTCCAGGGCCTGGAGCAGAATAGGCCCTCAGTAAACACTTTCTGATGTAATGGTTAACTGATTAAAAAAAAAATACTGCCAAGAAGGGCGATAACAGCTCTGTAAGCCATATCAGGAATCCAGACTTCATCCCACAGCCAGAGGGAAGATTAGGATGTGTCCCACAGGAGAATGGCAGGATCTGATGTCACACATAGCATGCAAGTTTCCCAGAGAAAATTGGCTGGGGTGTAGAAGGACGAGGCTGATAAGCCCCAGGCAGGACGCTATGCACACGCAAGACTACTCCAAACCCATGGTACTCTGCGAGAGGTTTAGGAGGCAGAATCAAAGGTCTCAGGGGCGATGTAACAGAGGGAGAGAAGACTCAACACCACTGTGGGAGATGTGGAGATGGCTCAGTGGGTAAAATGCTTGCCCTGAAGCACAAGGACACAAGTTCAAATACCAGAACCACCTTGGGGGGCAGGGGTGGGGGGGGATCCAGCCTGGTGGCATGTACTTGTACTCCTAGTGCGACAGAGGCAGGGACAGATAGATCCCAGGTTCTGTGGTCAGCTGCCCTAGCCTACGTGGTAAGGTAAGCCAATCAAAGATTTTTATCTCAAAAATAAATAGGTAAAGTTAGGGGTGGGGGTGGGGATGTGGCTGGCTCCTGAGGAAGATATATGTGATTGACCTCTGAGTACCTCACACACGTGTGGGTGTGCACATAATCAAGGAGTTCAGGTCTGAATCCCTGGCTGGCTGGGAGATGCTAATATGCATTATGCATCAAAATAGTAAGTACCAGAGCATGTGGATATTCTGGTGAAAGATCAAGAATTCCAAACTAAGATGTTTATGGCAGGGGACACCTTTAATCCCAGGATTCCGGAGGCTGAGGCAGGCGCATCTCTGTGAGTTCAAGGCCAGCCTGGTCTATATAGTGAGTGTCAGGCTACTCGGGGCTGCACAGTGAGAGCCTGTACAACACTTAGGAATCAGGACAGGAGGGACAGGCATTTGAGGCCAGCATGTGCACCAAACCAGAAAACATACACACCAAAGACTTCCAAGGTGGGTGGGTGTACCTCATGTGCCTGCTCCGAGGTGGGCACATACACCTCAGGGTCCTGCATGGTATCCAAGTAAGAATGCCACCAGATAATCTAAAAGATGAGTACAACTGAAACTGTAAGTTAAGTCTAAACTCTTCAGCAAGTTGCCATCTGAACACCCTTCTCCTCTGCAGTTTCAGAATGCTTGGTGTGCCAGTGGCTAAGCCTCAGTCTCTGATAGCTGTACCTTCCTGGTGTCAGACTAGTCTTCAAGTTGACTTGCTGAACTATACTGACAGGGGCCAGGGCTAATACAATCTCCAGCCGAAAAGGGAAAAAACTCATTATGAAGCCATCTGTCCCGAGATCCTGTCCTGGTTTCTAAGCCAAAGAAATCAGAATAACTCTGAGGATTTAAATAGCACACCCAGTGTGGGCAAACTCTGTGGATACCTGGCCGACATGCTGGTTTGCTGTGCAGCAACCAAGCCCTCAGACAGCTGCACCAGGTGTATTACCAAGTGGGTCCCCAGGCTGCTGCCTTCATCTCCACAGGTAGTAACCAAGCAGGCTACCACTCAGGACAATAGGCAGTCTGCTGTTTTCACTAATACCATCCCTTCTGTATACTTTGTTTTCAGCCTTAAATGAAGATATTTATGTAAAACAAAATTAAAAGATATCAGCAGTGATGAAATTAATTGTATAACCAATTTGAATCTCAATTATGGTAGGGAGACGTTCCTGGGATCAAGCCTTTCTCCCCTAATTTCATCTAGTCTTGTATTTCTAGTCCCTGTCCTTTCTCTCTGTGTTCTATAGGACAGGATCTCCTGTAGCCCAGACAAGTGTCAAGCTGTTAGGGAAGATTCTGACTCCTGATCGAGTCCTGGGAATACAGGCAGGGCCTCTTACATGGTGCTGCAGATGGAACCCAGGATCTTAAGCATGCTAGGCAAGCACTCTGTCAACGCAAACAGTTTAATCAGAACTTTATAAGCAAACACTCCAATGAGAGACCGGTTGGAGTAGGCTGTCCCAGGGGAGGGAGCAGGCCAATGCACTGTGTTGTGAATTTTAAAGAAAATTGTATGAATATGGATGAAGTGGGTGGCATTCTTATGGAGTAAGGTGACCTCATTTCCCTCCAAAATCACAGCAAACTTGATCTGCATTTTACAGTATTCCTTTACATGAGCCTCTAGGAAAGCCCACAGAGGGGGCATCAGATCCACAATGACACCAGGTCTTCTGGGGACAGAGACCATCCAATATTACACAGGTGTGGGAGAACAAACACCCTGATACTGTAGTTTCTGATATAGTGGGAACGGTTTGGCTTAACCACAGAGGGATGTTCCGATATTCCATCAGGAAACATAGCTACCACAGCAGTTTTTCTATTTATCAACTGTTCACCTGTCCAGTATCAATCAGACCCAGATTTTATCCTTCATTCATATTTATAGCATTATCGTTCAATCAAACCCTTTCCCAGGGCTCAGTATGTCATTATAAGACGTTGAACAAACACTTACCTTCCACTACTGTGAACCTGGATTGACATCCATGGGAGAGAAGCTGCCCAAAGGGGCTTCTCTGAGACCTGGGTGTGTAAATAAGGTCACAGTCTGTGGAGGTGATCCAGGTGAACAGAGTTGAACACTACCACCAGCTCCACGAGGGGCGCTCATGCCGGGCTTCACACACAGCTGAGTGCTGCGCTCAGAGCAGGGTAGGAAAAGCACAGCCATCGGCGGTCACACCACCCCCAGCACCTGCACCTGCTCCCGACTCTCACAGCTAGTGTTCCACCTCAGCTTCCCTGTCAAGGACTTCCCCCTGCTCTGCAGCCATTCATCTCCTGTCACTCATTTGCTCACCAATCCCCCGGCTGTATGCTCATGCTGACCTGGACAGTGGTATCATGGCCAAGAGCAACTAACAGGAGGAAAAGATTTATTTGGCTTATATTTCCGGGTCAGTCAATCCCTGGGGGAAGTCAGGGAGGAACCCAAGCGAGAACTTGAAGAAGCAGAGATCATAAAGGGAATGTTCCTCGTTGAGCTTGATCATGCTCTGCACAGCTAAATTTCCTTAGACAGCCCAGGGCCCCCTGTCCAGAGATCAGTGCCACCCACAGCGGGCTCTGCCTTCTACACCAGTCACCAACCAAGACAACCCCCCCATGCTTGTTCACAGGCCTATCTGATCTGGGACAAACTGACAGTTAACAGATGACCAGGACATGTGGGAACAGGGGCGCCTATGACAGGGAACATGGTTTAGATGGTAAAGTACTTGCCTGCCATCCAAGATACATGGGGTTTGATCCTCAATACCGCTTTTCCAGAGCTTAGTTCCATAGGTTCATATCAGCAGCACTCTGGAGGTAGAGAATCAGAAAAGTCTTAGGCTGTCCCGGTCTGCATAACAAGTCCAAGGCAGGCTGGGGTACATATGACCCAAGAAATAAATAATTCCTTCTTAATCTGAAGCTATGGCTTCTCCATCAGGCCAGACTATACCCTCAAGCTGTGCGCTAAAACAAATACTCTTTTTCAAAAAAAACCCCAAGGTATGGTGGTACATCTCTACAGTCCCAGCTACTCAGGAGGCCAGAGGAGTGACCACAATTTGAGCCTAGAAGTTCCCGACTTAATGGAATCACACACGTTAAAAGAGTAATTATATTACCAGTGAGATAACTAAATCTCAGCAAGGTGGTTTAAAAAATCTTGTTTGATCCTAGTTACATAAAAAATCATAAATGTATACACACAGGGATGAAGATCAGCTAGTGTAAGACCCAGAGGGATTCTCCCCACTTGAGTCTCGGGACGGTGTACACCCAAGGAATCACGAGAGACCATCTTGATGCAAACACATGAGGCTGTTTATTTACAGAGCTCAGGGCCTATATGTATCTCCTGCAGGGAGACAGAGGAACCGACCTTGAGGCTTGAAAGCTAGGGGTTTATATAGAGGAAGGATCAGGGGAAGGGTAGACATTGGCGTGGTTACACATGATTAATCAATTTAAACATTAGCAGCTTATTCATCAGCAAGTAGTACGTGCAGGTGTCGGCACTCTGAAAGGCTGGGGGTGCTTATCTGGGGTAGTAGAATATCTGGCTAATCTTAAACCAAACCATATAAGGAAGACAAAGAAGGCAAAGAGGCATCAGCTGACAAGCTAACCAGTTCCTGGAACAACTTAACAGCTTTTGTGTAGGCATGTCCCTCCTCAGGCCTATTCTGTAATGCACTTTGCCCTACACCTGTAACTCATCGGATTTTGAATCTGATTTTGAATTCAAATTTAATTTTCTTTTCTTACACTAGTATCTCTCTTTAGCTTGTAAAGTTGTTGATTTCCATTTTACTATTCGGAAGTTCAAATCCATTCTTGGTTATAGGGAGAGTCAAGACCAGGGTGGGATACAGAAGTTTATGCAAAAAAAAAAAAAAAAAAGGCCCAACATGCATTCAATTCAATGTGCAGTTGGATATCCTGAGGAAGGAAGGTATGACCACTGATCCCCACCAGGCACACTGCATACTTATAGTCCCAGCACTGAGGCAAGCTAAGACAGAGTTCACCTTACATCATCCCAAGGCAGCCAGAACTACATACCCAAACCCAGATGACTGTTCAGGAAGACTCTCAAACGGGTGCTGGCTTCCCATGATGTACATAACTGGTGTCCAGAAACGCATGTCTTTGTAAGTAGGGCCATCTGCCTTTCTCTTAGGTCTGGCCAGAGATCTTCTCTGCACCAGGTAATATGAGGCGAGGTGAGACACGGCAGGATGGTGGGGAGGTGCTGCACAGCCGCAAAGCTCTCCCCAGGTCACGCATGCGCAGACCAGCGAAGCCTGAGCACTCCACCTGTCCTGCGTAAAGCCAGATGTCAGGGATGCGCAGACCTCCAGTCTCCGGATCCTAAGCTCTCTCCCCTCCAGCCACTCCAGAGCCTTCCCGCCAAATCTACGTCCAATCAGAAAGCACCATCACTTCAAATTGAGCCACATCCAATCACAAAAGAGATGTGGGGCCTAAGCCTGCCCCCGAGACGCTCTGGACCAATGAGCATTTGGGGAGAGAGCTTAAATACCCGGTGCATCCGGCCTGGACCGTTGGGCGCACGAGCGGCGGTTGAGGAGAAGCTCTGAGGATCGGCCGAGGTGCTCTGCTAGGAGTTCAGCATGGTGAGAACAGCCCAGGTCGGGGTGGACCTCACGGGAGGGAGAGCACCATCTCATCAGAGTCTGGGGTCCTGTGAGGGTGAGCAAGCGAAGCGGCTGGGAAGCCCGCTTCTCCTCTCCCAGGTCCCCGGCAGGGGGGTGGGGGCGGGGTGGGGGTGTCTGGTCTCAGAGCCTGGCATCTCCTCATGGCCCAAGCTCTCTCAAGAGGGAGATGCACCTTGGGGTGCAGAACCTGCCTGGAGTCCCAGCCCAACAGCGCCTGACGAAAGAGGCACAAGAGTTCCAGCCTTAGCCTCCTCCAATTCCAGTCACAAGAAGAGAGTGTAGAGACGGGTTTTTTGGAGAGGGAACTTTTGTGTTTTCTGATACCAATGCCCTTGACTGAGAAAACAATGAGCTTTCTGGCCTAATGCCCACCATAGGAAAGTGAAAGTGACCAGACCAGAGCACTTCAGTTTGGAATGAGTCCCTCATGGCCTTTGCTGGTCCCTAGCTTACTATGTAGGGGAAGATCCCCTTGGACTCTGATAGTCCTGCCCTCTCTGTTAGAATCACAGTTGTTTGCCACCAAACTTCCCAAAGAAGTTTTTGTATTTTGTGCCTGCAGCTCTTTGTCATGTTAGGTGGTTTACAAGTGGAATCATTTGTGCCCATTAGAAGGTAGATCTGAGCTATGGTGTGGCATGCCACAGTCCCAAACACTATGCAGGCAGAGGTAGGAAACTTGGATGCCCAAGACTAATCTGAGGTAGTGAATTTGAGGCCAGCACAGGCTACAAGACCTTAAGGGGGGAAAACGTAAAACTCTGAACCTTTCTTAAGTTTTTGGTTTGTTTTAAAATGTATAGGTGTGTCTGTGGGAAGTATGTGTTCATGAGTGCCATTTCCCAGAGAAGCCAGAAGAGGACAGTGACTATCCAGAGGCTGCAGTCAGGGGCAGTCCCTGAAAGGGGAGAACTTAACAAACCATCTCTCCTGCCCTAGGCAGGAAACCTTTTAAAATATCTATATTCACTTAAAAGGAGCACATGCTAACAAATACTAAACGAGATCTAGGTCTAAACAGCTGAAATGTGTTTGTTTTTGTGACAGGGTTTCATGGTAACCTCAAACTTGTCTCCCTGCCTTAGCCTCCTAATTGAGCTAGTTACTGTCTTATATGGCCACATCTGGCTTGATCATTTTTTTCATTAAGAAATGTATTGAGAAGGCACTTCAACCCCATCCTTTTGTTCTTATGGTGAAACCCTTGCCGTGCATGGAATTTGGCAACATTTTCTAATTTGCTTTGTGTTGCTGTGCTGTAAAACACCAAAGCAACTTTCAGGAGGAAAGGGTTTATTTGACTTACAGGCTATGTAGTCTGTCAGGGGAAATCCATGCAGGAATGAAGGCAAAATCTTTGTGAGTTCAAGTCAGCCAGGGAAATATAGTAAGACCTTGTCTTAAAACAAAAAAGAGAAAGAAAACTGTCAGAAAAATAGAAAGCAAGATTTTCTAGATGGGCAGATAGAAAACACAATGACTACCCAGGCTAGGACTGGGTACCTTGGGACCAATTCTGTCTTTTCTGACTAGAGTATATCTTATCCTTTAGACAGGCCACTATTAAAACCACATAGATTTTTTTTTTCCAGAGAATTACGGTGACTGTCCATGATGAGCTAATTATTGACATTGCATGATGTGCAAGTCTTAAACTTTAATATTTTGATAAGTGGCAAACATTTATACTCCAGGACAAACTCCTACTTTAGAGTATGGTTAGTCTAATGTGATGGCTTACATTTCTAATTCTAGAACTTGAGAGGCAGAGACAGGAGGATTGTCACTAGTGAGTTTAGAGCAGAACAAGCTGCTCTCTCACTCTCATGCTCTCTCTAGTGTGTGTGTGTGTTTTGCGATATGGTTGGACTTCAATCTACCTACTCTTTCCTTCTGAGTACTGGAATTCCATAATCCGGCACAGCCATACCTGGTGGCAATCAGTTTTAACAGAGATAAAAGGAATGCCTGAGCATTCTTGGAAATAAAGTTTGAAAGCAGAAACTGAGGTACTCAAAATTGTATCATGTGTCATGCAGTTTCATGTTTCTGTTCTGGTCTCCAGCGTGAGTGTATCTCTATCCACGTGGGGCAGGCAGGTGTCCAGATTGGCAATGCCTGCTGGGAACTGTACTGCCTTGAACATGGTATTCAGCCTGATGGTCAAATGCCAAGCGACAAAACCATTGGCGGCGGGGACGACTCATTCAACACGTTCTTCAGTGAGACTGGAGCCGGCAAGCATGTGCCCAGAGCAGTGTTTGTGGACCTGGAGCCCACTGTGGTTGGTAGGTGCCTGGGCCCTGGGTAGAGGCTTTCCTGGGAGAGTGGGGTGTCTCGGGAAAACCCACTGATTGCTGTGCAGAGTAGACAGGCTGTATATACATATAGTATGTAGTATTGTGACTTTGTTGGGTAAGAAAATTAAAGTTGTATGAGCTATATGATATGTGTACTCTTAGTGATATATATTTCCTAGGAGAAACTGTTGACATTTGTGCATAATGGAATTGAACAGTCCTTGTCTGAAAGACTCACAGTACGGATGGTCTCTCTATCTCTCTCTAGATGAAGTGCGCACAGGAACCTACCGGCAGCTTTTCCACCCAGAGCAGCTGATCACTGGGAAGGAAGATGCAGCCAACAATTATGCCAGAGGTCATTATACCATTGGCAAGGAGATTGTTGACCTGGTCCTGGACCGCATCCGAAAACTGGTAAGAGGTTGTAGAAGAGGCTTCATATGATGGTTGTCCCGGTCAAGAGAGTCACAGGTAGTGGGGGAGTTATTTTGGCAAAAAGGTTAGGCTCAAGAGTCTATCATGAGTTTACCAAAATATCTTATTGTCTCTGCTGAGATGTATCTATAGGTCTTCATTGCATTCAAACACAGTGCGTATGTAGGGTAGACAGTCTGAATTTGCATCAGTTTGTAGAAATGGAAGTCCTGAATGCAGGGTGAAAGTCAGAGTGTGGCTTTGTAGGCACTGGCTTATGGACTCTGGTTTTCCCACAGGCTGACCTGTGCACGGGACTGCAGGGCTTCCTCATCTTCCACAGCTTTGGAGGTGGCACAGGGTCTGGGTTTGCATCTCTGTTGATGGAGCGGCTTTCCGTGGACTATGGCAAGAAGTCCAAGCTGGAGTTTGCCATTTACCCAGCGCCCCAGGTTTCTACAGCGGTCGTGGAGCCTTACAACTCCATCCTGACCACGCACACGACACTGGAACATTCTGACTGTGCTTTCATGGTGGATAACGAAGCCATCTATGACATCTGCCGGCGCAACCTGGATATTGAACGTCCAACATACACCAACCTAAATCGTCTGATTGGACAGATTGTGTCATCCATCACAGCCTCCCTGAGGTTCGATGGTGCCCTGAATGTGGACTTAACAGAATTCCAGACCAACCTGGTGCCATACCCTCGCATCCACTTCCCACTGGCAACCTATGCCCCAGTCATCTCTGCTGAGAAGGCATACCATGAGCAGCTGTCAGTGGCAGAGATCACCAATGCCTGCTTTGAGCCAGCCAATCAGATGGTCAAGTGTGACCCTCGCCACGGAAAATACATGGCCTGCTGCATGTTGTACAGGGGGGATGTGGTTCCCAAAGATGTCAATGCAGCTATTGCCACCATCAAGACCAAGCGCACCATCCAGTTTGTAGATTGGTGCCCGACTGGATTTAAGGTAGGACTGGGTGCTGTGAGTGACAGTTATATCTGCCAGTGAACCACAGGCTCTGCCTCAGGGTCATAGCTTTGGGCAAGCTCATGGCCCTTTCCATGTCAGGCTCCAAAGAAGGCGTTTATAGTAATTAAGTTGCTAAGTGACTTTATGCTTCTCCAAATAATACTGGGTACCCTTTCTTAAAACCATCAATTACCAAACCTTAAGTGGACAGATAAGTTTTTTTCAGTTAGTGAGATGTTGAGAAGGTGAGGAGTGTCTTTTACCATCTACCAGCTATACCTTGCTCAGGTTTCCTCCCGGTGGAACCTCTAATCCAACAGTGGAGAACTGGCCATGGGTTGTACAAGTTAGGGACTGTCTGTCCCTAAGAGTAGAGTCGACCAATACCAAGGGGACACCATTAATCTTTTAGTTCTGAGGAGTTGGGGTTTTTTGTTTGTTTAGAAAACTTAAAGCTTGTATTATAAGACAAGAGGTCTCTGCAGAGTCGAGATAGAGTGTGCCCGAGATAGACTGTGCCTCTTAGAGGTGATGTTGGTTGACAGGGCTGCAGAGAGGAGTGAAGGATACATGTTCTTCCTTAAAGTAAGAATAGAGGTCTTGATCAGGGGAGGGCCCATTGTATCTTTGTCCTTGCTACTCCCAGCTCAGGTCTGCCTATGAGCCTAGCTGCAGCCAATAGCCATGTGTTCATGAGGGTGTAAAAGGGTCCCCACCTTAGCACATTCCTGGATGTTTATCATCCTTCACCTCCACCATGTTCTTCTTGGAGTTTACTGCTTCATGGGTGTTTTCTAGACTGTTAAGACTTTTGTAAGTTTCCTTTTAACTCCGTATACAACATAGTTTGGATAGATTTACATGACACACCAGGATTATAGGACTCTCATTCTTTGTTGTACTGTGTGGGTATATGATGATTCAATATGTTCTGTTCCCAATTTGGCCACTAGTGGTTCAAGTAAGTACTTTACAATCTTTGAAGATGTTGCTTTGTGAAGGTGATTATTCATTCCCCAGAGTAAGTTTAAGCAGGATCCACAGTTCTCAGTTTACATTTCTGAGGTCAATATAAACTTCATTATTTTTTCTCCTTCTCTGGCAGGTGGGTATTAACTACCAGCCTCCTACCGTGGTCCCTGGGGGAGACCTGGCCAAGGTGCAGCGGGCTGTGTGCATGCTGAGCAATACCACGGCCATCGCAGAGGCCTGGGCCCGCCTGGACCACAAATTTGACCTCATGTACGCCAAGCGGGCCTTTGTGCATTGGTATGTGGGAGAAGGCATGGAGGAAGGGGAGTTCTCCGAGGCCCGGGAGGACCTGGCAGCGCTGGAGAAGGATTATGAAGAGGTGGGCGTGGATTCTGTGGAAGCAGAGGCAGAAGAAGGGGAGGAATACTGAGCGCATGGGTCTGGCTGGCAGCCGTCCCTTTACATCTTCCCCACCATTAACACTAAAGGATATGTTTACTTATTAAAGTTTCTAAATGGAGGTATTTGATTTCCTGTGTGCTGTACTGTCTAACAAAATTCCTTTCAAGATACATGCATTTTCCAAGTAAATGTCTCTGAGGAAAACATACCATTTTTCCTAAGAAATGATAAACATGTCTGTAGGTTCAGTTTTAAGTTCTAAGGACATTAGGATAAGGAGCTTTATTTGTAAAGTACTGCTTGACCAGCACAGAGGTGGCCTTCTACCCTGTCTTGGGCTGCTGGGGAGGGGTCCCTCTGGGCCTCTGGTGTGTGTCCTGGGACTGTTATAGTGCCCTGCCTGACACTTCATTTCCACTGACATCATTAGCTTTCTTACTCTGCTTGTTGCACTGCTGTTGAGGTATTCCAGAGGCACCTCCATCACATGGCCCCAGATTGTACTGAGGTCATCTTCTAGCTAGCCCCAATTCCTGGTATGGAATTAAGTGGCGAGAACTAGTTTTGGTAGGTTCTTCTATGCAAGAGCCAAGAGTTTTCTTGGATGACTCTCTTTTAGTCAAGGCTGCCCAGGACCATATCTCAGCACAAACCATAAAAGAAAGCTTTTGAATGTGGGGAAGACTGTATTCAGCACCCAGTTCTCCAAATCAGAACTATGTAAGACTGGCTTCAGGCACAAAGTGGCCCAGATCTGAGGGAGTTTGGGGCCCAGTAAGAGGGAGAAGAGAAAGGGGTGATCTGCCCAAAGCATGCCATAGTGATAGGCTGCCAGCTGAGACTGAACATGAGAACATCTGTACTCGAAGAGGATGGAGCCCTGGTCTCCACCTGGCAGAGGTATGCTTGCCACCCATCATGCAGTAAGTATCATGGCTGTTGTTTATACATTGGCCAGAGATGGGCATGAATGTGGCCTGGATATGAATACAACCTGCTGGGAACAGCAACAGCTCCAGAGAGTATGGGGCCCTAGGGCCAGAAAACAGGAATAGGCAGAATTGGGGCTCGGGTACCCAAAATTTCCTTTTTCTGTTGGCTTCTATAGGGAGCTCCTACTGGTTTTCTGGGTTTGTTAGCCTAGTTTCTCAGATCTCTACCTTCTCACCAGCTACCTAATATTCCTAAGCCAGAAATGTGCCCTGCCAGTCAGTCTAAGTCTGAGGTTTTGTGTCTTTTAAAATCTTAAATTCCATTCTTTTTTTTTAAAGATTTATGTATATGAGTACACTGTTGCTGTCTTCAGACACACCAGAAGAGGGCATCAGATTCCATTACAGATAGTTGTGAGCCACCATGTGGTTGCTGGGAATTGAACTCAGACCATCTAGAAGAGCAGTCAATGCTCTTAACCACTGACCCATCTCTCCAGCCCTTGAATTCCATTCTTATTTAGCTGGGGTCATGTTCATAGGATAACACCTGTGTGGAGGTCATAGGTTAACTTGCAGGAATTGGTTCTCTCCTTCTGCCATGTGGGTCCTAGTGGTCACACTGAGATCTTGAGAATTGTCAAGTATCTTTAGCCAAAGAGCCATCTGGGCTTTTGTTGTTTTTGTTTTGTTTCATAGCCCAGGCTGGCCTTAAACTCAAGATCCTGCTACTTCCAAGTGCTGGATTACTGAACTACCCTTCCCATGTAAACCTGACACTTGTAATAAACCCCAGCTTTGTGGCTCCCCTTTCTTCACGTCATGGATAATCGAGGCTCTCTCACCTCCTTCCAAGTCCTCAGCCTTCACTCCTCCTGCCTGCTTAGAATTGCACATGTGCATGTGGACACACACACACACCCGAGAATGCTGTTTTCCACCTCCAACTTAGCTGCTCTCAGTGAAGGCCCAGCTGTGTCCACCTCTGCTCACACTCAGGTGTACTGTGGTAAGCAGAAGCACTTTGGATGTATTACCCAGAATGAATGGACATTTTCTGTCTGCACTCAGCAGGGAGCTCTTTAAGGGCCACACATACTGAGTGGATACCCAGTCAGCGCCCACTCCCTTTATTCTAGCCCACAGCACCCTTACCCAGGGCCTTCATCCCATGGACCCAGGCCACAGGGCTACCCTAGCCATGTCATCCAAAAACAGACGAGTCCCTTGCCCCCAGATGTACTGCTTTCTGGTTTCATGGGCTTGATCTCACCCTTTCCCCCGTTTTTCCCCCTTAGGTATCTATTTCAACTGGCTATCCTCACACAGTTTCCTGAGTTTTAAATAATTGATAATTTTGATGACTAAAAATCTCACAGGGTTAATGAGATTTAGGTGAGAAAATAATAGGGATGGGTGTGTTACAGGTTATGTCCAGTTTCATAAATAAATGCTATTACAGCCTGAATCACGAAATTCTTGAGAATAATCAGTTGTGGGGGAAAAATCATATGACGATGGAGTTCAAAAACAAATGAGAAATAATGATTTATAAACAGGCAGCCTCTGTCTTTGGAAGTCTAAGAAACTACCAGAACAGAAATGGGCCATCATGAGAGCCGAACTCAGAGAGTTAGTGGCTGATTGACTCTTCTAGAATGTGGTAAATTGAGAATAGCCATGTTGCATGCATGGAGGAGAGTATGGATGAAGGGAACGAACAGAAAACAAAACAAAAAACCCAAACTGACCAATGCAGAGAGACCAGTCCTGAAGGAAGTCTCGGGTAAAAGCATCACAAATGCCCACACCTGTGGGACCACATGGACAGGAACAGCTCCTGGCCTGTAGTAACGAGGTTCTCTGGGCTGAGTCCCCTTGGGACCCCAATAGCAGCTCCTTTTCCCTGTTTAATACCCCAAATAGCAATCTCTTCTTACAGGTAAGTGTTGAGATCCATGTAGCTAAGAAGCCATACTTTGACGATGAATCCCAGTAGGTATTCATGATTTAGGAAAACATTATTTTCCAGGAGCCTGACTTTTCTTAACAAAGATGATGTGTCTACACAGTAGAATAGAGATAATTAGCAGGAATAATTAGTGGTGCTAATGTGTAGGAGCCACTTTATGGGGCATTAGGATAATGTAATTTGCCTGTTTACTA
The DNA here is from genome assembly GCA_902729485.2 of Mus minutoides. Classification (NCBI taxonomy): domain Eukaryota; kingdom Metazoa; phylum Chordata; class Mammalia; order Rodentia; family Muridae; genus Mus; species Mus minutoides. The sequence goes on from LR750737.1 coordinate 171,103, forward strand.
ATGAGTGATTATTTTCTGTTTTGTTTGAATAAAACTAGAAACTGATGGCACATTTAATAACTTGCAGAAATTCAAACTACTACAACTCTTTGTGCTGAAAAAGAGGCTCCCAGACTCTGAACATGGCTTGAGCTAACAGAAGTGTCATTCTACAAAAAAGCTTACCAGCCAGCCACCTGAGGCTCCTTGGGCACCCACTTCATACAGACACACATACCTGCCTCTGATTAGAAATATATCTTTAGCTGGGTGTGGTGGTGCATGCCTTTAATCCCAACACTTGGGAGGCAGAGGCAGGCGAATTTCTGAGTTTGAGGCCAACCTGGTCTACAGAGTTCCAGGACAGCCAGGGCTATACAGAAAAACTCTGTCTCGAAAAACCAATATATATATATTGGTTTTTTAAAAGAAAAAGGAGGCCTCTGTTCCACAAACAGGAAAACTTAACCTTTCCCGATGCTGCTACAAGAGGTCGTTTTTATTAAAGTTACCTTTGCTGGGGGAGGGGGGCGTCCTTCAGATGTCTTTACTCTGTTGCCTTTTTTCATCAGGTTTTAAATCAATATGCATTCTTATTCCTCCCCACATGACAGTGATTTTAGCATCAACAAAAGCACAAATCTAGAAATTCAGAGGCATACCAAATGTCACTTCAGAATGTAATTATTGTTGCAATCATCCTTAATTTAGCTAACAATCTTAATTAGGCCAATCTCCATTACAAGTACATTTAGGGAGCTGGAGAGTTGTCCCAGCAGTTAAGAGCCCTTGCTCTTGTAGAGGACCAGGGTTCAATTCTCAGTACCCACATGGCAGCTCACAGCCTTCTGTTACTCCAATCCTAGGGGATCCGGCACATGTTGCACAGACATACATAGACAAAACACTTATGCACATAAAATAATCTTTTTAAAGGGATGTCTTAGGGGAAGAGAGGCAACTCAGCAGCTGAGAGCACTTGCTGCTCTTGCAGAGGACCCAGATTCAATTCCCAGCACACACACGGTGGCTCAGTCACTCAGAGCCCCAGTTTCATGAGGCTTTCATGCCTTCTTTGGACCTCCTCAGATACCAGGCATGCACATGGTATATATCTGTATATGTAAGTAAAATCATATTCGTACAAAAACATTGTCTTAAAAATGATTTTAATATAATGAAAACTCAGGATATCTTTTATTCATGAATATTTGTGTTTTGTACTACTTTAAGACTTCATATTTCACTAGAAGAGGGTAAACAGCATATATGTCCATCCTACCTATCATGTGATAATAGACTAGCAAAGAATGTTTGGAAGAGGTGAGAGATAACTTGGTTGGTAGAGTGCTTCTCTAGCACACATGAGGCCCTGGATATGGTCCCCACCACCACATAAAACAAATTTAGTGTGCAAACCTACGATCCCAGAATTCAGGAGGTAGAGATAGAAAGATCCAGTCCAAGTCATCTTCAGATTCACAGGAAACTTGAGGCCACCCTGGGCTTAGAGACTCTATCCAAAAATATTGAATATATTTGGAATGCTTAAAAGAATAAGACCAAAATAAGAATGAAAAAGTTGACCAGTAAGGTCCTATGGGCCCCCAAATGTTACTAGTTACACTATTGCTTACCCTCCAGAATTTGACAGTGAAGCTTTGTTGCTAAAGATACTACATAATTTGGGTAACAGAACACAAAAGTTATTAAACTGGTACTGATCTGGAAGTTTCATCCCTACTGGTAGGTTTCATAGTGTTGGAAGGATCTATGCATGCTCTCAGAGGAAAATAGTAATTTTACTCATCCGTGAACCCTGCAAGCTACAATAATGACTGGACTGATAAGACATGGTAGTCTTCAGTGTAATAGTGGCATGAACATGGAAGTAACCAAACCACTTTCTGATTGGATTTAAGTCTTGCTGCATACTATGAAACCCATACCTGGCACCACTGTTGGGCTAGACAGGTCATAGGCTGTAGGGCTAGACAGGTCATAGGCTGTAGGAAAGAACCTACCACTGTTATTCTGCAAAATGGACGTAGTATATTAAGCTGACTCCTAATGACTTACCATGTACCCATACCACACCATACCCATAGATTAATGTGTCCCTCAATCCTTAGCTGTAGATGGTGATTAACAGACCCATAGCTGGCCAAGGTGCGAAGATTAAAAGACTGGAATGCTTAGCCTGAGATGGAATATCTACACTGTGCCACTTCTCCAAAGGCTCAGGGATGATAGCAGAAAGTGGGTGGAGAGACAGGGAGAGCCAGGGGCACTGAGTAACTATCCATGATACGATGTCATCTGGATGTAACAGGACAGCTGCACGTGTGAAGCAGTTATGACAGCATGTATAAGTCCTTTGTATGCTCAAGTCGAACTAGATCCCTTCATGGAGAAGGACAAGAAGTCCCACCCCTAGCTGTGGAGCTATCAGCAACCAATACTGAGAGTGGAAGCCAGCTTCCTTTAAGTATATTACCACTTGTAAGCTCACCATCCTACAGTGGAAGGTCACACATCCATGAATACAGCACAACTTGGACTTGAGGAAGGCAGAACATAAGGGGTGAAAGCAGAAATGAATCTAGGAAGAGTTGGGGAGGGGTGAGTATGGTCAAAGGTCAACTCATTGTAGGAAGTTCTTGAGCTATAAAAGTATGTGATTTAAGAACTAAAGAAAGAAAACATATATGTACATTTTCTTTGATATAGTAGAAGACCAGTTGCCAGACTGCAATGTTCCTGTGACCCTCAAATGATCCTGTGATTAACCCTCTCCTATGCTCCCGTAAACAACCCAAAACTACTCACTCACCAAGCAAGACAGAGAGAGTGTTCCTCTGGTATGCCATTGCCTGAGGTGGGCTGGAGGGAACAGAAACAGGTTTCCTAGGAAAAGCCATTCAACAGTCAAGATGGCCCTTTGGGAAAATCATAACATCTTTCTAGTGAGGTGTACTGGGAGTGTTGAACAGCACAGGACGGTACATTTCCACTTTCTCCCATATTTAGATTCGCACATAGAAACTAAGCAGTTGTTTAGGAAACAAGAACAGCATGTGTATGAAACCTTCAGAGGTTTTCATTTAAACCTGTTTTAGAATTGTTAACTTCAAGTTATGGGAGAATTATATTGGAAACCAATACCCTGGTTTAACTTTTTAAGGGCATCTATTGTCATGAGAGGTCTTCTGTCTCTAAAAGCAGTGACCCTTCTTAGTCAGGGTAACTGGCCAGCTAACCCCAATTTCTTTTAGCTGTGGTCAGGGGCAGGACACATCCTGCAAAGACCTTAGGAGAGCCCGTCGAGGGTACACTGGGCATACTGACACTCGCCTGGCAGTGAGCTGCTTCACAGATTCCAGACCTCTGAAGCCTCATTTCCTGGCTAGTTGGTGAGCACTCTGCCCAGAGCACGGATGACCACTCCACACATCTTCCCATTACTGTGTGAGTGATGGTGGTAACCATGACTACTGACAGCTTTGCTCAGATGTTATCCTTGGAAACAGGTAATCTATAAACCCAGGAGGGTTTTGCTGGCTGGATATTTCTAAATATATTTGCCACCTGGGGAGAGTAACAGCTTTGTTTCAGGAGAGATCCTGTAAGCAGAGATACACAGGCTTTGTTTTTCCCAATTGAATAGCAGCCGACTTTCCCCAGGTATTTGAGTCTCAATTGCTGCCTTTTAAAAACTTACTCTTGAAAGCATCGTGCTGTCTTCCACTCCTCTGGACCACAGTTGCCGAGTTTCTTCATGAATGGAAACACAGTGTGTATTTCATAGGCATTTTTGAAGGTGGCATAGCACAGTAGACTAAAGTCCACTCGTGTTCAGCTGTTGACAGGTAGGAAAGAGCACTGTGGGGGAGGCAGGCACAGACTGTCCCCACCCCTGCTGCCCACAAGAGCCATTCATCCTGACTAAATTCCCTAGAGCTGTGATTCTCAACCTTCCTAATGCTGTGACCCTTTAATATAGCTCCTGGTGTGGTGGTGACCCCCAACCATATAATTATTTTCATTGCTACTTCATAACTTTAGTTTTGCCTCTGTCATCATTTGTAATGGAAAGATCTAATATGCAGGATATCTGGTATGCAACCCCTGTGAAGGGGTCATGAGTCATGACTACAGGTTGAGAACCACTGCCCCGAACAATTCACTTCTCTCCTATTCATCTACAAGCAACTCCTATCAGCAGGGAACCTTGGGTGAGTCCTTCAATGTTGTAAAGAGCAGAGCTGCCTTTTCTGCCAGCCATATGAACACCATTTCTGTAAACTATAATGCACAGAGAAAAGTCTACAAGCATCTAACCTGATGCTTATCAGATGCCGGATTGAACCATCCTCACGGCAGGTGGAGAAGGAGAGAAATGCCAAGTGGCAAAATTTGAAGGAGGTTTCGGTTAGTAATAATTTCACTATATGAGTTAACTATTATAGGATACAGTTATTGAGAGGCCCAGAAGAATGCTGGCAGTTTCTACACCTCTTACCATCTAGCACTGGTTCTCAACCTCTGGGTAGCACTCCCTTTGGGGTTGAATGACCTTTTCACAGGAGTCGTCTAAGATTATCAGAGAACACAGATATCTAATATATTACAATTCATAAAATAGCAAATTACATTTATGAAGTAGCAATGAAAATAATTTTATGGTTTTGGGGGTCCCCACAACATGAGGAACTGTATTAAAGGGCCTCTGCATGAGGAAGACTGAGAACCACTCTAGAGGGATTGCTCTCTTCCCAGCTTCATGGGCAACAGTAACCTCTTGTTCACTCACAGAACCAGGCTAAATTGTGCGGTCTCTGTTCTTCCCATGAGCCCTCACTGGTGTGTGTGTGTGTGTGTGTGTGTGTGTGTGTGTGTGTGTTCACATCATGCATGTGTCTACAGAGGCCAGAAGAGTTCTTCAGGTCCCCTGCACCTGGAGTTACAGGTGGTTGTGAGCCACCCAGTGTGGATGCTGCGAACTGAGTTCTGGTCCTCTGCTAGAGCAGCAAGAGCTCTGAGCTGTTGAAGTTGAAGTCTCTCCACACACACACAACTGCAACTTCTATTTCTTTGTTTAATAAAATAGAAGTGGCCATGCTCTGACTCTTGACTAACTGGGTATGTTGTGATTGAGCGTGTGCCACTGTATCCCTGGGTTGGGTTAGCTGCCTGGTGAGTCTCTAAATTGGTGAGTGTGATAAGGAGAGGCTTGCTGAGTGGTTTGAGGGTGGAGAAAGGTTGCTGGAGCCCCTGAAGTAATTAGAAACAGCAGCATGCTCTGAGTGCCACCTGAGGCTCCATGATAGTGTAAGGAATTCTATCTACAAACCTTCAGGTCAATCATAACACCCATTTCAAGTCAGATGGTTGCTTTATGATATTAACTAGATCTTATCTCTCTAATTGTTTATAGCTCAGTAGTTAAAATTGTAACGTTTGCATCTGGACACTTTCCAAACACCACATTTATAGAATGCCAGTGATTGTTTTGTGTTTCCATAATGCCAAAGACTGATGTGTTCTGAGGGAAAGGGTAGAGTTGGGGCATAGAGACAGCTTCAGTCTCACTGCAGACCTGGGCTTAGCCATGACTGGCACCCTGTCCCCTTTGCAGCATGCCCTGCCCAAAGTCACTTACATGTGCTGCTGAAGAAGAGGGCAGGAACAAAGCAGGGAGCCTGTGTTAGGCATGAGCTCAGCCTTCTTATAAAAGAAGACACTGGGTGCCAGAGCCGAAGGTGTCACAAACTCCATCCCAGCCTGCTTGTGACACCAAAGAGTGAAGCACTCTGGGAGCTTTCAAGTCATTTCACATTTCTTTCCTGCTTTCAGGAGTTATTAAAAAAATAATTTATCATTAACTTAAAAAAAAAAGATTTGGCCAGACTTCAAAAATGTGATTAAATATACTATCTTTTATAGCACTCGAACGTGTGTATGTGTGTGTGTGTAAGTCAGAGGGCAACTTGCAGGAATTAAGTTCTCTTACCTTGTGGGTCCTAGGGATGGAACTTGGGGCATCAGACTAGGCAGCAAGTACTTTTACCTGCTGAGCCATCTTGCTGGCCCCTTCTTTTACAACGTTTTATAGTCAATTCATTTTTTAACAAGTTCATTTTTTAGTAATTACAACAGACTGTCTGATAACAATTCTACCTCAGAAACAGGATTTTCCTTACAACATCATCTTAATGTTTTTCATTATTTAGTTCATTTTTATAACGCTAAGGGTCTAACTTGGACCTTCTCACGTGCTAGCCAAGTACTTTCCTGCTAGGTTATAACTCGGCTCTGTGTAGTTTTGGTTTCTAGTTTGTGTGTTTTGTTTTGTTTTTGAAACAGGGTCTCACTATGTAGACCTGACTGGCCTCAAACTTACAGAGATCCTCCTGCCTCTGCTTCCAAGTGTACCACCATGCCTGGCCTGTTAAGATTTTTTTAAACCTCCGTTTCCTTACCTGATACCCCACAAACATCTATAGCATACAGCTGTGTCTTGTGAGGCTGAGACTATAGCATACAGCTGTGCCTTGTATCTATAGCATACAGCTGTGCCTTGTGAGGCTGAGACGGCACTGTACTATGACTAACAACAGCAGTACACAACTGCTACTTCCGCTTTCCCAGCTGTAATTAAAAGTAAACCTGTGTCCCCGAGACAGCTTCACGGAGAGGACAAGTGACTAAAAACACTGCAAAGAAAATTAAAGCTGTGAATAATTGCCCCAGCATCCAAACGGCTGACTATTCCCTGGGAACTGAAAGGCAGCAGGCTCCAGCAGGGGCCCATGGGAAAGAGTCCAGATTTCCACTCTCTGTTATAGACGGAAAATATCAACACCATCAGCTAGCCTCATTATAATGAGGACAGAACCCTAAGCGGGCCATGGGAACCTCATTATAGCTGTTGGAGGTGTTCCCTGGAGACTTTACTATAGAATCATACCTAGGGTGCCTGATAGTATTACAGAAAACGATGATCTGATAGCCTGAAATGTTTTCACTAATCTTTGTGTGTGTATATATATATATATATATATATATATATGTGTGTGTGTGTGTGTGTGTGTGTGTGTGTGTGTGTGTGTGTGTTTTATGTATCTATATGATCCTTATACACAGTGTGCATGTGTGTATGTGTGTGTGTGTGTGTGTGTGTGTGTGTACATGTATGAGCAGTACCCACAGGTTCCAGAAGAGGGCATCAGATCCCCTGGAACTGCTGTTTCAGGTGAACATGAGTTGTTGGAAACCAAACTTAAGTTCTCTGGAAGGGTAGTGAGTGCTCTCACCCACTGAGTGGCTCTCCTGTGAGTGACGGTCATCTGTCCCACACATGGGGTCTGCCACAGCCACACACTGAGTGGCTGGAGATGACATCTGCACACAGCTCATGCCACTCCGCTTCTTCAGAAAGTGAGGCAAACCTTGTTTTCCAGACGGGGGTAAGTGCTACAAAGGTCACACCAGGGTTGGCACTTGCCACAAAGCCTTAAGGCTCGAGTCTGATTCCTAGACCCTACATGATGGAGGTAGGTAACTTACTCCCGGAAGTTGCCCTCTGAGGGCCACGGTTGAGCCACAGCACATTCTGGCCCTCCCTCCAACACTCTCAAAATTAATGAGAAAAGCTTCTTCTTCTTCTTTTTTTTTTAATATTCCACATCAAGTATCCATCTTACCTCTTGATACAAAATATAAATATAATCTTGAATTTTCAAGGTTGAGCTGCATGGCAGGGGTTAATTAGGCAGGGGTTTCTCATAGTTCCTGACTGAGAGAACCATAGAAGATTTTCTGTCTATGTTTCCAAACCCTTCACACTGATGAATGTCCAGGAGGGCGTGGCAGCTGGAACATTGGTGCTGTTGGGGAGGCAGTGCCAGAGGCCAGCTGGTTACCTCACTGAGGCTGCCAGGAAGCAGAGGGCTTTAGCTGGAACTGGCGATGGGCTGTGACTGCCCCTTGGCTCTAGCCAGGCAGGCCCCACATCCATGGCATCAGCTGAGGACCAACGCCTGATCCTGTAGGGAGCTTTCACACTCAAGCCCTGAAGGACATTTCACACACTAACCCAGAGTTGCTAAGTGAGTTGAGGAATGGGCTTAGAGTAGCGTTTGGCACAAATGTTAGCCGTATTCTCAAGGAGGGAAAATTAAACTCTATGTGGTATTTCCTCAATGTCTTTTCTACAAACGTTGTTGAAGGAAGCTCTGGCTGCTGCAGTAGTCTGTATGCTTAGCGCAGGAAGCCACTTTACCCAGAAGTGAAGGCTCACAGCCCTATGGGGAGTTCACTGATTTGTATTTCACACATAAACTATTGGTTTTCATTCTGATGTACTGTGACAAGGCCTGAGAATCAGCCCCTCGCAGTCCCCATCCCCACCCGACTTCCCTGGTCCTGGGCTAGAAGATTAGCACTCACCTGCGTCCATCTCCCAGGGAGCATATGTTAGAGTGACACAAACAAGCAATTTACCCTAATTAGCACCTGACGAGCATCAGAGGGTGAAGGGTAGCCACACACACACACACACACACACCACTCTCCTATGAGGAAAGGCCGTAAATCCCACCATTTCTGTCAGCACGTTAAGCATTCCACATTTTGAGGAAACTGCTGCTCTGAATGCCCGCCATCTTTGTTTCTCCTCTCCCTCCTTCCTGAACACAAACTGAGGTGCCTACATTTTGCTAGCTCAGCAATTCTGCTTGGTTTAAGTTGTGAGCACCTATCAGAGAATTAAAAATGTTACCAAGTGAAGAACTAAAAGGGTTTATCTAGGGGAGAAAGAGGGAAAGAGGAAGAGAAAACCTTGCTTTATTACAAAAACTCCCAGCTGAGACCCTGTGCTACACTGTGCTTCCTGTTACCCGAGGAGGAGACCAGGGTTGCTTTGTAAGACTTCTGAGGTACAAACCTTTGATAAGATCAGCTGTAAGGTGTAAGGTGATGAGAACCAGGTGAGCACAACTCTTTGATCTGTAACCGCAGTTTCAAGAAAATTTAGTTTCTCATCAGACTGAAACCCAGGAGTCCACAGGTAATATGTCATATCACAGAAAGGCAGCATTTTGCTGTCTGTCGGAGAGATGAATCTATATCTTATTCTGATCCAATTTACAATGAACAGCCATAGTTTGGATCCATAGGAGAGAAAAACTCAAGAGCATCCAGTCTAAGACAGGCCTGTCTTGGATCCAGAGGGCTTCACAATCCCAGGGTCCCCGAGGAAGGGAGCTTTGTCACATCTCTGGTACCCTCCCTCACAGTTCTGACCCAAACCACTCTGAAGACTCTAGGAAATAGAGAGCACCTCTCACCCTGTCACCATGCCTGGCCTGGAACTCTCTCTGCAGACTAGACCTCAGACTCACAAGAGACTCACCCGCCTCTGCCTCTCGACTGCTGGGATTAAGACATGGGCCTTCACACCAGGCCTGGAAACTCGTTTTATACAGAAGTCTCACAGAGAATTCCTCAGGCTATCTAAATTATATCCCCCACCCTTTTTATAAAGTATATTTTACAAATGATGTATTTATATAGAAATATTCTTTCCTTTGCATGGTGGTTTGAATAAGAATGGCCCCATAGGTTCGCGTGCATGTTTGAATGCTTAGCGAGTGGTGCTATTTGAAAGGATCGGTAGGTGTAGTCTTGTTGAAGGGTGTGTCACTGGGGTAAGCTTGAAGGCTTCAGAAGCCCAAGCCAGGCTCAGTCTCTTCCCTCCCTCTCAGTCATTGTCTCGCCCCCTACCCTGTCCCTCCCTGCTGCATGTAGACCCAGACTGTAGATCTCGCCGCTGTTTCTCCATGTCTGCCTGCCACCATGCTTCCCTTCATGACGATAATGGGGTAAACCTCTGAAGCTGCAAGTCAGCTCCAGTGAAATGCTTTCCTCCATCGGAGCTGCCACGGTCATCGTGTCTCTTCACGGCAATAGGACCAACTCTGACATTCTGAGTTAAGTGTGTTATTGTGAGTCTACCTCTGCCAAGCTTGGGTTAGCACGGAAAGTCCTGTCTGTGCTGTCCCATGAAGGGTCAGACACCTTCCCGAAGGAGCAAGGTGGTGGCACAAAAACACAGGTTTACACATAATGCCTGCTCTGATAAATAGTGAAACATTCTGTCTCAGGGACATGAACTGATCTCCTGTGGAGTTCATGTGTGTGAAAGTTTATGTTGAGTTCATGTGTGTGGAAGTTCATGTGGAGTTCATGTGTGTGGAAGGCTGACAGTTGTGTTTACTCAGCAGAACATTCCCTTTTCCAAAGGATTCCATTCTAGTTTCATCTCTTGCTGTGATAAAACACTGACCAAAAGCAACTTGGGGAGGACAGGGTCTATTTCAGCTCTCCCATCATAGCCCACCATCCACCATCAAAGAAAGCCAATGTGGGAGTGTAAGCAAGGTGGGAGTGTGAGCAAGATGGGAGTGTGAACAAGGCAGGAGTGTGAACAAGATGGAAGTGTGAGCAAGGCGGGAGTGTGAACAAGGTGGGAGTGTGAGCAAGGTGGGAGTGTGAGCAGGTGGGAGTGTGAGCAGGCGGGAGTGTGAGCAGGCAGGAGTGTGAGCAGACAGGAGTGTGAGCAAGGTGGGAGTGTGATCAGGCAGGAGTGTGAGCAGATGGGAGTGTGAGCAGGCAGGAGAGTGAGCAAGGTGAGTGCAAGCAGACTGGAGCCTAATGAAGAGGCCACAGCAGAGCTGCCCCTGCTGGCTTGCTTCCAGGCTCACATTCAGCTAGCTACCTTCCTTTTACTCTTTTAAACAAATGTAATTTATTTGCATTATTATGTTTTACCGTATGTATGTATGTATGTATGTATGTATGATCAGAGCTCATAGCACAGGCACCTCAGGTGTTGACTCTCCTGGAGCTGGACTTGCAGGCGACTGTGGCCTCCTGAATGTATGTATGTATGATATATGTATGTATGTATGTATCAGAGCTCACAGCACAGGCACGTCAGGTGCTGACTCTCCTGGAGCTGGACTTGCAGGCGACTGTGGCCTCCTGAATGTATGTATGTATGATGTATGTATGTATGTATGTATGTATCAGAGCTCACAGCACAGGCACGTCAGGTGCTGACTCTCCTGGAGCTGGACTTGCAGGTGACTGTGGCCTTCTGATGTGGGTGCTCAGATCCCAGCGCAGGTCCTCAGGGAGAGCAGGAAACACTTGTCACCACAGGCATCTCTCCAACCCACACCTGCTTTTGTGTAGAGCCCAGGTTCACCTGTCCAGAGCTGGCACTTCTCACAGAGGTCCCAGAGGCCACTCCTATCAAGGCAACTTTTCAGTTGAAGTCTCCTGGTCCAAGTGTGTCAGGTTGACAGTGAAGCCTGAGCTGACTCATGCAGGCTTCTGTCTCACAAACAATGTTTTTCTTCCTGAATGAATAATGTTTGCATGGGCCTAAAAGGCAACGGGGTTTTGTTTTGAGGGGATGTGTTCATACCCATTACCTACATTATGTAGATACCTATATATCACACTTAGGCCAATGAGAGACGATTCAATGCAGGTCATGACAGGCAAGTTGGCCTTTTTTCAGGAACCATGTGAGCGGCAAGTCCCTTGAGCAAAGTCTCTGTAGAAGGATGGGGAAGTGGAGGTCGGGAAGACTTCTTGGAAGTTGCTATAAAAACCAATATTCAGCCTCTACCTCCCAAATGCTGGGAGGCAGCTGCCACCTCTGCTGTACCACAGGGCTAGGGAAAAGTCTTAAATGGTGGTCGGAGCTTGTTGGAGAATGAGGATGGGTAGAGGCAAAGCGGTCAGTGGCGTTGCTGTAAGGCACCACAAAGTACATCATAAACGTTTATTATCCGTGTCTGTATGTACAGTGTGGGATACTCGCGTGCCACAGTGGAGGTCAGAGGAAAAGCTTGTGGAGCTCCGCTCAGGTCACCAGGCTTGTACAGTAGGAAGTGGCCACCAAGCCACCTCTCCATCCCTCATTGTGTAAAATCTGAAGGAGCAGACACTGTCAGTACGCTGTTCTTCACCCCTTGGCTTTTTAATGTTCTTGGGCCTTTGCCAGCTACCAGTCACTGCATCTTTGACCCGAGGGCTTTTCCCAGAACTGAAGGACATTTTGGCTACAGACATCATAGATGGAAGCGCCAGAATGGAGCAGCCCTCAGAAGCAGCCCTAAGCCAGTGATCCTCAGAGGTGCCCTAGCTTGCCCCGCGGGGCAGTTCTGAGGCCAGTGTTTGCATGGTTTCCTGGTGTTTCCCCTAAGCATAGGCTCTAGTCAGCCCGTGATTGCCAGCTTAATAATGCACTTTTTACAGGCTGGCCGCCTCCCCAGTCATTTCCATGCTCTAGTGTTACTGCATGGTCTAAATAGCCTCCTTATGCTCCAATCACATCACAGCCTGCTGGAGTGGGGGTGTGGTTTAGATCAAAAGAGTGAAATCCAGTCTGTAAGAAAGCACCTTTAACTTCAAGTACCGCTTTTTAAAAAGAAACGTGTGTGTGTGTGTGTGTGTGTGTGTGTGTGTGTGTGTGTCTGTGAATGTGTGTACATGGGTTGGGGGTGTGCTTCCCGGCTCATATTTTCTCAGCCAGAGAAGCTATGCCTTGTCAATAGTTCCCCAGATACTGAGGTGGTTTGAATGAAAATGACCACCATAGACTCAGAGGCATTATTGGAGGCGTGGCCTTCTTGGAGTAGGTGTGGCCATGTTGGAACAGGTGTGTCACAGCGTGGGCTTTGGGTTTTCAGATGCTCAAGGCTGGATAAGTGTCACTTTCTCTTCCTACTGCCTGACAATCCAGATGTAGAAGTCTCAGCTACCTCTCCAGCACTGTGTCTGCCTGCATGCCGCCATGCTTCCCACCGTGACAATAATGAACTAAACCTCTGAACCTATAAGGGAGCCCTAATTAAATATTCTCCTTTATAGAGTTGTTGTGGTCATGGTGTCTCTTCAGAAAAACAGAAACCCTAATTAAGGCAGTTTGGGCGAGCTCATGAGTGCTTAGCCCCATGCTGGATGCTGACTGGTTTCATCTTATATGGGTCTTGTTCAGGTGGCCACTGCTGCTGTGAGCTCATGAGGGCAGTCGTCCTGTCAAGTCCAGAAGACACTGCCCTCACCCACCCCCCCAAGGGAACCTGCTCTTCCTAACCTCTGACCTTTACAATATTTCTGCCACCTCTTCTGTGATGGTCCCTGAGCCTTGGGGGAAGGATGTAATGTAGACATTCCATTTAGAGTTGAACACTCCAGCGTCTTATTCTCTGCACTTCAGCTGGTGCTGAGTTTCCGCTTTAATTGCTGTCCACTACAGAAAGGAACCTTGATGAGATCCGAGAGCTCACATTTAACCTATGAATAAAGAGCTACAGATTTAGAGGTCACTTTAATACTTTGTCCATTTAGCAAAATAAGAGTAGTGGGCTCGTCCCTGGGCCCATGAGCTGCCCAGCCATGGGCTCTTGAGTGAACTGACAGTAACAGGCCTGCACTTGACCCTGTGGGGCAGGGCTTAAATCCACCCAGAAAGTAGTTACTCTCATAACGTCTATGCCACTTCTGCACCAGTGCACATAACTTGCCACACCAGTCAACTGTTCAGCTCACAGGGTTCTCATCTGGTAAAGCTGTTGACCCTCAACATCCTTAACCGAGTCTTTCTAATAATACAGGGCTCCCCATCTTCCACGAAGGTGGTATTGCATGCTGTCTTTTAGATCACAAAGGCTTCTGCTGGTCCATGTGCAAACTTAGACCCTTACTTGGCACTATTGAAGACAGTGAAGGGTTTAAAAGATAGATATTTTCCAGTCATAAAGGCATGCCCTCCAAGGAATGTGTCCTGCCTGTTTCCTTCTCTCCTTTTTGTGTCTGGGCCACAAAGAGACTGCCTTTTATTCCAATACAACTGCCAGCCATGTCGAGTTGCCCCCTCACAGGCTCCAAAGGAATGGAGTCAACCAACATGGATTGCTATCTCCAAACGGTGAGCTAAAATAAGTTTTTTCTCTTGATGAGTGGATTGTCTTAGATACTTTATGATAATAATGGCTCATTAGTCTATTTTATAACTTTTCTGAAGTTAGGACAAGGGAGGAAATCCAGCTGTGTGACACCTGTCCGCTGCTTGTGACAGCCTCCAGCGTCATGGTACCCACAGGCAATCATTCTCACTTCACCTTCAGCTGCACATCGAGCCTTGTGCAGGGTTACAGGCTCTTCCAGAATACCCAGAAGAGAAGAAACAGTCTGTCTGGAGTCTTGGTCCCATGACAGTGACCTGTTACTGTCCTTGGTTGATAAAAACGGTGTCCTCTGGTGTATAAGGAAAGACATTCTTTGGAAAAGGATCTAGAAGACAACCATTTATAAACAGCCAACTGCCCAGAAACAAGCATCAGCCAACTGCCCAGAAACAAGCATCCGAGCACCGGACTCTGTCACTTCATTTGTGAAGACTTTGGGGCAGCAAAAGAGCAGATTGTTTCTATAAATAGTAACAGAACCACTGCCAAGATTCTGCTTTTCCAACTGTAACCCCAGAGTTAGCTTTTCTTAGATCCAAGGTCACACCAGATAGTAAACGTCTGTGTTAATGGGCAGAGCAGTAAGTCCACAGGCTAACTAAGGGGCTCGCAGGCACCTATGCAGTCTTTTAAGATTGCCTGTTGGCAGAAGACAGGATTGTTTTTTCTAGAAGCATCTATGAAAACCAGCCCTCTTCTTTAACAGGAATTCCAAAAGTTATAGTCTACTATAAAATCAAAATCATATGGGAGTGAAAATCTGTTTTCTTCCAGAAAGTTCCTTCCAACTTTAACAATGTACTTATGCAACCTCAGACTGTAATGGCAGTGTCCTGTGCTGATGTGCCAATAAAATAAATACTCCAGCTAAAGGTCTGTTCTGGAGACTTGGTAACTGCTGTGACCCAGGCAGGAGTATGTAGAAGCAGATACAACTTTCCCCATCAAGAAGAAAATCAATCTCTCTCTCTCTCTCTCTCTCTCTCTCTCTCTCTCTCTCTCTCTGTGTGTGTGTGTGTGTGTGTGTGTGTGTGTGTGTGTGTGGTGTGTCTGTCACTCTCTGTCTCTGTGTATGTGTGTGTGTGTGTGTGTCTCTGTCTCTGTGTATGTGTGTGTGTCTGTGTTTTACACAACCAGGCAACTATAATGATATCCCTTTATACAGACATTACCTTGAGGGGGGCATCAACTATAAAGAGTGGAAATAAATAAACCCTTCCTGTTGTGGAAGAGAGGATATATTTTTACTTTGTTTTTTAGGAACCAGGGGTGGGGATGGGGGAGGGATATATGTTACTCCACTTCATTTGTGAGTCCAGGGAAAGTTATTTCCCAAAACTTCCTTTTTTTATTCCCTCATAAATGTGCTAGGTGAAATCTGAAATCGAGTCAGCTCTGCTTCTTGGAAATTTGCCTCTTCTTTATCCACACAACCAGGAGATGAAGAAATAAAGTATAAAGCAGGTATTTTTTTTTCTGTCTGGCCAGGTGATTCAAACTTTGGTTTGTTCAGGAGACACTTGAACCCCAGCACAGGAGGGAGGAAAGCCTTCCAGACTCGTCTCCTCTGCCAGTCTTCAACAGGAGATGTATCCATGTCCCTTATGAATATATATGAAGCATATAATCCCTCATGAATATGCAAGCAACACGTCTCACAATGTTTGCCTAAGTGGGTCAGTAGTAATGCTGCATTTCCCAGTAACCTTTTAACAGGATTCTTTCCCATCTGCAACAGGAAGTCTTAACTCCCCCCCCCCTGGGGAGGAGCGCATTTTTTGTTTATACATTTTATCCTACTAAATGAAAAGAATCCATACAGTAGCAGTTGATGGAAATCTCTCTTGTGGGAGTGATGTCACTGCACAGGGTATAGGGGCTTGGCCTCAGCATCCATGGAGCAAAATCCTGCTACAGCAAATGTAAGGTCAAGGCTGTAGGCAGTGAACACGTAACTACTCGACCACATGACCACACAACCACATGACCAAACCACCACACAAGCACACGAGGCTGCATCATATTCCCAGGCCAGCAAACTAGCATGTTTGCAGATAAATAACATTATAAAACGAAGTCACCGAAGTATAGTTTCAGGATGAGAGTTAGACAGGGTTTGCCTAACCCACGGCTTAGCCAACAATCCAATTTGCCCAGACATAAGAGATGATGTATTTATTGTTGTGTGACAGATCACCACAGTTGAGCAGCTTACACTAACACCCATTTATTATCTCAAAGCTCATACAACAATAGGTGGGGTTCTCCATGTAGAGAGAACAGAGTCGAAGTACAGAGTTGAAGTCAGAACATTGGCTGAGCTGGGGGTAGGAGGAGGGGACAGGAAGAATCTGTTTTTCAGTACAGTGATGACAGAATCCATCTCATTTTCCTAAAGGACTGAAACACCCATCTCCTCAGTGGCTGTCAGTCAAAGGTCACTGTCAGTTCCCAGACACCACCTCAGTCTTCATCAAAAGTCACCTCCTTCTTCAAATCAAAGATATTGTGAAAGGTGTGTGTGTGTGTGTGTGTGTGTGTGTGTGTTTGTGTGTGTGTCCTACTGTGTGGGTGTCACATGTGATGTGTGTGCATACTATCTTATATATGTAACATGTGGTGGTGGTGGTATGTGTGTGTGTGTGTGTGTGCGCCCTACTGTATGGGTGTAACATGTGATATGTGTGCATACTATTGTATGTGTGTAACATGTGGTGGTATGTGTGTGTGTATACCCTACTGTATAGGAATAACATGTGGCATGTGTGTGTGTGTGTGTGTCCTATGGTATAGGTATAACATATGATGTGTGTGTGCATATTATTGTATCTGTGTAACATGTGGTGTATGTATGCATATGTGTATGTGTGTATTCTACTGTATATGTATCACAAGTGATGTGTGTGTGAGTGTGTGTGTATGTGCACACTATGGACCAAATCAGAACCTTGCACATACTAGACCAGAGCTTTATCTTTGAGCTTCACCCCCAGACCTTGCTGGAAAGACACTCAGTGGATAAGATTGCGACCTGCTTTCCCAGGCTGCCTGAGATCAGTTTCCCAGTACTCACATTACATCTCTCACAAATACCTCTAACTCCAGCTCCACAAGGCCTGATGCCCTCTTGTGGCCAATAAGGGGGCACTGCATGTACACACACACACACACACACACACACACACACACCTTAAAATGAGAACTCTATCCTCCATTGTTTCACATATTCTGAGTGTTAAATAGCCCACTCATGTTTCTGCAATGCCTACTGATTAATAAGTTACTATAGCAGTTACTTCACTTGCTTGTCTTTGTCTTCATGCTAGAGATAGGGCTGGCTGGGGCCGCCTTCTCATAGTATTGAGTGAGAGTATTTCTAGATTGTATAATTGTCCTTTAAAGTTTCTTTTAGATTCATTTATTTTATGTGCATGAGTGTTTTGCCTGCATGTATGTGTGTTTTGTTTACCACATGCATGCCTGGTTCTCATGAATTCCAGACAGATCCCCTGGAATTGGATTATAGATGGTTGTGAGCCACCATGTGAATCGACTCTGGTCCTCTGGAAGATCAGTTACAGTTCCTAACCACTGACCCACCACCTCTCCTGCCCCCCCCCCCCCCCCCCCCCCCCCCCCCCGCACAATCATTCTTCTGAATTTTATTGCCTTCATCTCTTCAGGTTGAAGAAGAGTTCTAGTAAGCATAGTTTTTCTGGTTCCTTAGACTGTCAGTTTCATAAACCAATTTCAGGAAAATGTGCTGTATACTGAATGTATCATTTTACTTTGAATTAATAATTGATACACTTAAGCAAGCAGTAAAGTAAATTCTCTTTACTCATTACACTTAGCTGAAAAGAAGCACTGGCCTGTCCTGGCATGCTAAGCAGGAAGGTGAACCTCCTGGACCCTCGTAATTTCTTTGAAATGGGGAAACTTTTATCACAGCAGAGAACTAGTTTAAAAAAAAAACTTTAGAAATATAAACCTCAGCATAATTCTATGCATGTTTTGGGGGTGATGTATGAATAGTTTTTTGCCAAAAACTAAAATTGTTATATATTTTTTCCATTCTCTTTTCTTTTAATTGTGTATAACTCTGTGTGTCTTCAGTGTAGGTTTGTGCGTGGGTGTAGTACCTGCAGAGGCCAGAAGAGGGTGCTGGATCCTCTGGAGCAGAGTCAGAGGCAGCAGTGAGCCTCCCAGTATGGTGCTGGTCCTCTGGGAGAGCAGGAATCGCTCTTAGTCACTAAGCATCTCTGTATCTCTTAAATATAATTTAAATGTTCCGTTCCCTCTTCAGGGTTAAATATAATTTAAATGTTCTGTTCCCTCTTCAGGGTTAGCTGCAATCCCACATAACAGGTATGAGCAGCATGACAGCGAGGAGATCATTATTGTGAGCATTTCCAGGCTCACCACAATCAGCTTGCAGAGTTCCCCAGGGGTTGTGTTCACCAACAGCGTCAGACCTTCGCCCTGGACTTCACCCTGTGAATCACCGTGAAGTCTTTCCCCTCCATCTGGATTCAAAATAAAGCACAGTCGCCAGAAATTCTCAGTGACAGATGGTTTGCTTCAGCCTCTGGGTCTCGGGGAAGGGGGTGGGTGTGGGGGAGGTTGGGGGGGGTACCGGCAGGAGCATTGCATAAGGCAACCTCACCCAGGCAGCACTCACTGCACCAATGGATAAGGAGCCTGCCTCTAAGTTCAGCCAACAACACCATGGTCTATCCCCAGACCTGAGGTATGGCTTGGGCATGCCTCTCACCATGATCAGCTTGGGAAAAAATTGCTTTTCAACTTTCTTATCAAATAAACTGATCACTATAATAGAATACACCTTTTATGCGTTTTGTGAATTCTAGATCACAGTTCCTTAAACTGTGGATCATGATGGGGTCATGCAACTGAATTTAGGGCATTACGAAAAATATCTGACATGAAAAATAAAGGGTTTGTGCCGGGTGTAGTGGCTCACGCCTTTAATCCCAGCACTGAGGAGGCAGAGGCAGGTGGATTTCTGAGTTTGAAGCCAGCCTGGTCTACAAAGTAAGTTCCAGGACAGCCAGGGCTATACAGAGAAACCCTGTCTTGAAAAAAAAAATAAATACATACATACATACATACATACATACATACATACATACATACATACATACATAAAATAAAGGGTTTGAACGCCCCAGGACCCACAATTCAAAATCTAAGGTGGCTGCTTTCTGTGAGGTGGTTCTGGCTGCTCAGCGTACTGCAGTCTTGGCTAGCTCTGCACTGAGCATGCATCATAGCTCACAGATCCTGATCCCAGTCCCAGCTTATGAGGGGGGACAATTTGGGACTTCCTCCCAGGAGGCTGAGCATCTTCACAGGAGAGCTGGACCTTTCATGGCTGTGTCTCCCATAAACATGATGTTGAAAGAGAAGACTCCCTACAGTTTCAGACCCACCTGCTCTGCTCCCAACAAAAAAAGGTTCTGTAAACTCCTCCAAGGTCTGCTTTCCCAACTGGGAGGGAGGGAGGGAGGGAAGGAGCACCACACTGCATACAGGGGTTCAGGAGACAGCTTTCAGGAGCTCTCTTCTTCCACTAGCCTGCTTCCAGGGACTAAATCAGGTCATCAGGGCTGGCTTCACCTGCTGAGCTATGTGCTCAGCCACATGAGGCTTTACTCCATGTCTTCCTGCTCTGCTCTTCCCATGTGTGTGGCCTTTCTACACCATTTTCTTCTATTGCAGTAACTATTACCAACACTGTAGCTCTGTCCCATGACTTCTATCCATGCACATCAGCTTTTATTTTCTGCCCCTTTGTCTGGCATAGCTGATAAAGTCCAGACTCCTGTGGATGATAACATCCAGACAGCGTCTTTCAGACATACATGCTAAAGATATGCAAAAGGTATTTGTTAATTCGTGAATTCATTGATTGAGATGGTGTTTATTGCACCACTGTATCTGCTGATATTTAATTAAACATCAATGATGCCTTTTTTTTTAAAGAATTACTAGAAATGAATTACAGCAAACAGCAAATACAAAAGAATCTCCCATAATAATAATTGGGGTTAGAATAGTCTTTATCAAGACAATATCAAACACAATTATTATGGTTATGGCAAACTTGAGCATGACATGTCACTCAACAAGTCTATGGACCTCTGTCTTTCTGGGGATGGACGAAGAAGCCACAGCCTACAGTGGTAGTTAGGCACAGCCCACAGAGGGTTAGGTACAGCCATGCACCAGTGTCTTATGTACAAAATCCTCCTCAGTATTTTAAACTGTGTTGTATTCCTAAAGCCCTTTTCAGACACCAAGCAATACAAAAAGAACACGAATGAAAAGAAAAATCAAGAGTTACCAGGTAGCAATACACTTTCCCAACTTCTGGATTCCTGGGAAGTCATCTCCAGTTCATTCGAACTTCAGACAGTCTGACTCACTCGGATCTGTCACTGTGGCTAGGCTGAGAGATGCTTAGACTAGCCAGGCTTCTCTCAGGGGTGTCTGTGAGGCAGATCCAGAGCTGAGCAGGCTGTGGAAGGAAGCGGGTTGTGGCAGCATGCTGCTTAAGGGTGTATCTGGTCCCGGTCCATCCTGTTAGTCCTTTCTGCTTCTTGCTAATGGGAGTTGAGCAGCTGTCCTCTGCCTCTGCCAGGATGTTCCTACTTTACCATGGCCCTAAAGCATGGAGCCCAGAGAACATGGACAGAAGCCATGAGTCAGGATGAGTTTTTACTATGTATGAATGGCTTCCTTCTTGTTCTAGTCATAGTAACAAAAACTCTAATGCAGTTGTGACAGGGCTTTCCTCCAAATCCTGTTACTGCCACTATTATGGAGTCACCAGGATAGTAAGAGGCATCCCTATATGCTGAGGCCTGAAGTGTCTACACAGGGCAGACTAGACGAGACAACCCCCAGCTGTACATGGGTGCCTCGAGAAATCTCTCTCTCTCTCTCTCTCTCTCTCTCTCTCTCTCTCTCTCTCTCTCTCTCTCCTTCTCATCCTCCTCTTCTCCCCCCTCTTCCTCTTCCTCCTTTCTCTCCGTCCTCCTCTTCCCCCTCCTCTTCCTCTTCTTCCTCCTCCTCTTTCTCTTCCCCCTCCTTCTTCTCCTTTTTTTCTTTGACTGGTTTTCACTATGTTTCATTGGACAACAGAGAACAATATCCCCACTGTCCTTGATCACAGGAGACAGGGAGGAAGGGAAATGGGAAACACGGCTACAGGCAGAACTTGTCAAAGAAATGGGGGAAGCTGCCCATATCCGTCTACTACAATCCTAGCTTTAATAAGAATAAAAAGGACATATTGTTCTTTTGAGTCCCAGAAAGAAAGGGGGCAAATGCTTGGAAAAAAATGAGTTTTGTGAAGTCAAATTTGATTTAAGGAAATGTATTGGAAAATGGCTAAGATTCACCATGGTGTTCTTTCTCTTTTCTTGTGGAAAAATATTTTTATCCTTTGCCCTTAATTTGGTCAAATAACACTGTTCTGTTGAAAAAAGATGATGATACACTTGCACAGAACTCACAGAGACCCCACCTGCCTCTGAATGCAGACTGAGACATGTATAGCATTTCCAATACTAAAGGAAACACTAGACAGAGCAAAAGACCCATGACTAATCTGTGTGAGTTCAAGACCCAACCCTGTCACTTGCCATCTATGTGGCTTTAAACAAGTTACCTGGCCTCTCTGTGCTTAAGTTTCCACAACTAAAAAATAAAGGGAATATCACCCAATAGAAATTATGTTAAAGGTTATAGGAGTCCATAAAAAACCACTGGGTGAGTACCTGCCACACACTAACCATTATTTAAGCTGTTTACTACCCCTTGAACCTCATTTCAAAATCATACTTGATTTGATACAACAATCACTTCTTATTTAAAATTAACTGTGAGGCTGGAGAGATAGCTCAGTGGCTAAAAGCACTTGTTATCCTGGCGGAGGACCTGGGTTCAATTCCCAGCACCCACATGGTAGCTCACAACTGTATTTAACTCTAGTTCCAGGAGATCCAGAGCCCTTTTTGGTCTGTGTGGGCACACATGTGTGGGTACTCAGGCATACACATAAGCAAAACACTCATATACACACATATCTAAAATAATTTTAAAATTAATTGGAAGCTCAGCAGTTAGTGGAGAGTGACAGAAAACTCTATTAATGGAACATTAAACCACACACAAAAAATAGTTTGTGTACACACGAATGTCAGGGTCATCTCAAGCTTGATGATGACCTGAACTTGGAATGCTCAGCTGGACTCTGCAGTGGGTGTCTTATTCTCGGGTTCCTTGTAAAGACAAGAAGGGCTGCTCAGCTCTGGGCATGAAGCCTGGGCAGGGAAGGAGAGTGGGAAGAGGCCTCCCCTGACATGCTCACCTAGTTCTTAAGAGGGTACAACGTGTCCCTCTCTTTACCCGTGCAGCCCATTGTGGGCATTGGGTGTCAGTGTGCTTATGTGCACAGTGTACTTACAAAGGTCAGTGAGCAGCCTTGGGGAGTCAGCTCTCCTTCCCCTCTACGTGGCTCAGGCCAGGATGTCAGTTTTTATTAGATTTGAAAATGTGAGGATGTATTGACTGTAAAATGATCAGCCTTACTGAGATAAACAAGCCTACAAGATCCCCGAAGCTGGCAGTCAGCTTAGCTATCATATATGTTACATTCCCTAAAAGAGGTGTGCACAGTAGGTGCCGAAGAGAAAACTGTGCCCCATGGTTTGTACTGATGACTTAACACAGTCCTCTGCCACGCCTGGGTCAGTCATCTCTGTGGAAAGCAGTTCCACTGCGCTTTGTTGTTTTTGATAGACATGATGTTGTTGTTTTTGATAGACTTTCTTTTCTGTTTTCAAAGCTGCCCATGAAAACTCCAACCCACAGCTCCAACCTCCAGACCCGTGATTATAAATTAGTATAATCATAAATAGAAAGGTATCTCGAGTGGAGGTTGTTAGGTTTTGGTTTTCCCAAAGCATAATTTTAGAAGTCATTTCACCATGCTCAGTTTCCAGAATTGATGCTATGACTTATTCCAGATAGCTGCTTTGGCTTCGTGATGCAAACAGTAGATTTCCTTTCTTCTAAGTTTTAAAATATTTGTTATTTTCACCTTATGTATATGAGTGTCTTGTCTGCACATATATATATGTGTGTGTGTGTGTGTGTGTGTGTGTGTGTGTGTGTGTGTGTGTCATTTGCATGCCTAGGGCTCACATAGGACAGAAGAGGCCATCAGATCCCCTGGAACTGGAGTAACAGGCAGTTATGGGTGCTGAGAACCAAATTTCGGATCTCTAGAAGAGCAGTATGTGCTCTTAGCTGTTGAGCCATCTCTCCAGCCCCGATTTCCTGGTAATATAATTTACTCTGGTAACACAAAATTACCACAGTTGCTTAGACATTGAGGCAAAGATAATATCCATCTGAATTTCAAGGTTCTACTTCAACTACATGTTTATTATTTCTTTGGGGAGTGACTAAAATAATATTTAAATATTAAATAAACCCTGTTACTAAACGCCTAATCAGGGCAGAAAACTAAAACAAGGACTCTGAGTGGTGCACACTGCTCCAGCTTCTGCAGGCCCTTCACTAAGGCCCCTGCAGCACCTGAGTATTCAAACTAAATCCTTACAGTAGAGCAGAGCCCAGAGAAGACTGGATGGCGTGAGCATCGAGGTCCTGTGACGCTGACCACTCCCAAAACTGATCGTGAGCAACTACATGTTGTAAGAGGTTTCTTTAAACAGTATATGAAATCCATTAATAAACTCGGCGGCACGTTCAGAGTCTGAGTGTGCTTTCCCTCGGCATTTCAGCCCCACATAATTGATCGTCTTCAGTATTTACCCAGAATATAATAAGATAGGAAATTCTTGCAGAGAACTCGTCCCCTGTGTGTCTCCTCAGGTAAGAGCTGCTGAGTCTGCGTCAGTAGCACTGATTCAGATGTGAGGGAGAACTGGTTCTGATCTAAAGCAGAATGAGACTCTTGAGCACTGTGTCTCCCTTTCCCTCCTTCTGAACCCTCCCATACACCCCTCCTTGCTCCTCCTCACCTCTCTTTTCAACAATTGTTATTGCCTGGGTATATGCAGATGTGTCTACATTCCTGCTCAGTTTAATCAATTGTCATTGCATGGGTATATGCACGTATGTCTATGCTCCTGCTCAGTTTAGCCAAACCTGCTCAGTCTGTATAATGTCACTTGTATGTATGTGTCAGGGCTGACCACTTGGTATTGGATAGCCAGTCGGTGTGCTCTTGCCTGGAGAAGACTTTTTCTCCTGCCTGCAGCACGCTTTGGTTCCTGTGCCTCTTTGTGTAGGCTGGAGGTCTTCCTTTTATACAGTACTTATCTCTCCTGGCAGTCACACATGCTCTGAGTGGATGATATTCACTCTTTAAGGTAACTTATGTAAATGTGCATGATGAATTGATGGTTCTAATTTAAGGTGAGGCTTAACTTATGGCTAGGGCTGGGTGAAAGCCATTTCATTGTCATGGCATTGCGGTGCTTTAAGGAGCCAACAGTGAAAGCTACTACTTGCCTTTAGTATTTGTGTGCCAACATATTTAATATTTGATTATAAGAACATTCGGTGATTGGGGCTGGGTGTTTGGCTCAGCTGTTAAGACTGTGTAATGTTCTTCCAGAAGATCCAGGTCAAGAGGTCTCTAACTCCCAATCCAGGAGACTCAAGACCTCTGGTCTCTAAGGGCAGCTGCACTCAGGTAAGAGAGAGAGAGAGAGATAGAGAGAGAGAGACTAGAGAGACATTATAAAATAAGACAAATCTCTAGCTAGGCCTGTGGCTTATGCCTTTACCGAACACTCAGGAAGCAGAGGCAGGAGGATCTCTGCAAGTTCTAGGCCAGCCATGACTACATAGTGAGACCTTTGTCTCAAAAAACTAAAATGGGGTTACAGGATCTACAAAACACAGAAAAGGTTTAACTTCTCATAGGAGAAAAAACTTAGCAGAACTCTTTTTATGCAAAGTTTAACAGGGTGACCAGAAGGTAACCCCAGCTTTAACCTCGCCCACAGTCCAATGGGGACTAAGGATGGGTTGCTGCTGAAAGCAACCGTGTTCTTTTGGAATATCTCTGTGAACCAACAGCCACAGGGTAGGGGCCAGGCTTTGATTTTCCAGCCATGCTTGGATCTGAACTTTAGAAGGATTACCCACATACCCCAAACTGAGTATGATACCAGGGGGACCGACCCACATAGTATGGCATAAAGATTGCACCCCACATTACAAACTAGATAGGCTCTGGTGCTGGTGAGCATCAGCCAGTGTGTCCTGGGGTTCCATGTGCAGTGGGGGGAGGAGGAAGAGGAAAAGGAGGAAGAGGTGGAGGGAGGAGAGGAAGAAGAGAAAGAACAGGCAGCAGGGTGGGCAGAGCCTGAACTCCATGTGGCCAACTTCAGACTTTGTGAGATGAGCAGTGACTGCAGCCTCCATGTCTGCATCTGCTTCCCTTGCCTGGAGCCCGGAGTTAATCAGATAGACTGCATTTATCTTGCAGGGTTATTGAGTTCCAGACACATAATTAACAGATTGGTGCTGAGTAAGGAGAAGAGGAGACCCCAGAGGACAGAGCTGAGAAAGCCAGTGCAGGGGCAGGGCAGGCAAAGAAACAAATTGCCCTGGAGCACCTTGAAGTCACCCACGCTGCCACAGCAGTCGGCTGGCACATGCTCACAACCACACCGATGGGCCACGTGTCATCTGCCTTTCAAGATCTGACTGTGTGGCAATGGACAAGATGCCACTGAACTGATTTCAAGACTCAGCAAGTTTTAATCATAAAAAAAAAAGCAAAATAAAATGACCCTGGTTTGAAGATGTTTTCCCTAAATTGCCTGGTCTGGCTCTCTTTCACTCGAAAGAATTCTGTTTAAACATCTCAATCTGCAACAGGCCCTTAACTTCAAGAATCTGGAAACTGGGCTGGAGAGATGGCTTAGTGGTTAAGAGCACTGACTGTTCTTCTAGAGGTCAATTCCTAGCAACCACATGGTGACTCTCAACCATCTGTAATGGGATCAGATGCTCTCTTCTGGTGTGTCTGAAGACAGCAACATTTTACTCACATAGAATAAATAAGTAAATCTTTGGAAAAGAATCTGGAAAGAAATAAGTCATTTCCACAACTTGTTTGATGAACCTGTAGCATCTCCTGGTCTCTACCTCAAAATATTAGACCACAGCGGGCCGAGGCGATGATGGAGAGAGTGCCTCCCAGTGGGCCGAGGAGATGATGGAGAGAGTGCCTCCCAGAGGGCCGAGGAGATGATGGAGAGAGTGCCTCCCAGAGGGCCGAGGAGATGATGGGGAGAGTGCCTCCCAGTGGGCCGAGGAGATGATGGGGAGAGTGCTTCCCAGTGGGCCGAGGAGATGATGGACAGAGTGCTTCCCAGCCAGTGTGGGGGCCTGAGTTTGGATCCCCAGAACCCTAAAAGCTTGGCAAACATAGCAGCTTGTGATCCCAGAAGCCAGGAGGCAAAGACAGAGAATCTTGGTGCAAGCTGCCTAGATGGACGAGCAGAAACAGAAACAGTGAGCTACGGTGTCAGCAAGAGCCACTGAGAAAGAGAAAACCATGCATACACACATGTGCACACACCAGAAGCACACAAAAGAGGATGAAACACCAGCCTGAACAGTGACTAATTCCTAATTAGTGCCTGTTCCTAATGCCTGCTGGGATTCTGCTTTCCAGCCAGTTATCTTCCTGAAGGAATTATTTCTGGGAAGAAAAAAAATCCCAGATCAGCAATTAAATTCTTGATGGGAAAAATATACACTACCATGAGAAGTTAGAGTTCTGCATAAGACATCACATCTACAGTGTTCAGACTGGAGACAAGAGAACCAGACCTGACTTCCCACCTTCCCACTCTGGTGGCAAAGGGAGCTTCCTGTCACCTCTTCCCTCAGAGCTGCCCTGTTTTCTTGTACTCAGCTGACTGCCACTATGGTCACCCTGGAAGCATGTAAAATATTCTGGCATCTGGCTCTCATGAAAAGATAGTAAGTCAACTGTGGCCATGTGCTGCCCAGCCTGTCAGACAAGTTCTTCCTCTGACCCAGCCTCAAAGCACTGTGGTTAGAAAGTACTTGGATACATTTTACAAAAATAGAAACATTCACACTTGATTTTCAGCAGTTTAAAAGAGATCAAGTACAGAAGTGGAGAGACCACTCTGAGGTTCTGCTGACCTGAACCCTAGCTCAAGTCCCTGCAACTGTGTTGCTGCTCAGGTCGTGGTAACTCCAGCCTCAGGGGATTCAGCGCCCTCTACTGGCCTCCTCAGCTACCTGCACACTCATGCCACACATACACACAGAAAGACATTCTTATGCATGTAAATAATATTTTTAATCTGCATGACTAAATTAAAATTTCAGTAACAACTGACAACCATGTTTGAATGCAAACATAGCTGTCTCTTGTTGAGAACGTCGTGAAGTGCAGGGCGGTGAGGGGCCAGGGGAGGGAAGCCGTCCCAGCAGGATTGTTCAATGAGCCTTAGGCATCCATCAGTATGATACAGATAAGGCTAGACATTCTGCCTACACTGGTGGGTGGAGGAGAGATCAGTGTAAGTGGTTTAATCAAGACTTTGCTCAGTGCCATAGTATGGCTGAAGGGGCCCCTTCCCTGCTACCCTTCCTGAAGGTTGTCCTGGAAGCTTTTGCTTTCCCGTTTGCTTCTGGTTGTTCATTTTAGTCAATATCATTGCATCGTGCAGTGTTTCTTTTTGTTTGTCTTTTTCAAAGTTTTACATTTATCATTTCCTTGGCTCCAGGAGGAGGGCATGCATGCCACGGATGTAAGTGGAGAACTTAGAGCGAGCATCAAGCTTTGAGAGCAAGCACCTTCACACACTAAGCCACCTCACCAGCCCTGTCTTGTTTCTGTTTTACTCTGCTTGTTTCTGAGATAAGGCTCTTACCATGTAACTCTGGCTGGTCTTGAACTCGTCGTGGCCTCAGACTCACAGCAATCCACCTGCCTCAGCCTTCCAAGCTCAGCTCATAGGCACACACCACAACCCTGGCTCAATATTTCTAAAAGCAGTGAGCACTCCCTGTGACACTGGGTCCCAGCCACTGGGCCCTTCCTTAGAGGTGATGGCCGTCACAGGTTCTTGCAGACATTCCTGGTTCTCATACAGACATTTTAGTGACTATGAAAACAGACAACCACACACTTTCTTGTTTCAGTTTTACCAAGGAGCAGCCTGCTGGACATCCAGTTTTCGAATCATCTGTTTTCATCTAGCGAGTAGGTCAAACCCGTTTGGCTGGCAGGCTCCAGCAGGTGCCAAGTTGAGAACCCATAGCTGTAGAAGCTTGACCCCATGGCTCTTCGGGCGCGTAGCAGAAGAGCCACTGGTTTTGCTCTGTGGCAACTTTAACACCATTCTATTGAAGGCTGGCTGGTGTATGCCTGTGGCTTCCCTTTGAGGTGTATCTTCCTGCTGGTTAGAATGTTACACCCTCCCTCCTGTTGAGTTTCAATTATTAATTATTAATTTGGTGCACATACAGGATAAGCTGTTTTATAATGATGCACCCACCGGGGCTTCACCTCAGGTTGTGTGTATGCAAGTGCAGGGGAATTAATTTGTATTTACTACCAGTGTGGTTTGGCAGGTATTGGTGTTTGTCTTAGTTAGGGTTTTTATTGCTCTGAAGAGACACCATGACAAGGTAACTCTTATAAAGGAAACGATTTAATTGGGGCTGGCTTGCAGTTTTAGAGGTTCAGTCCATTATCATCCAGGCAGGAAGCTTGGCAATGTACAGGCAGGCACAGTGCAGGAGTAAGAGCTGAGAGATCCCACATCTTGAACAGCAGGCAGCCAGAAGGAGACTGTCTTCTGCACTGGATGGGGTCTGAGCATAGGAGATCTCAATGTGTGTCACCTACAGAGTGGCATACTTCCTCCATCAAGGCCATACCTCCTAAGAGTGCCCTTCTTATGGGCATTCAATCATGTGAGTCAGTCAGTGGGGGCCAAACCTGTTCTAACCACCACAGTGTTCAGGAGAGTCTCTGAGAACCACTTTCAGAGTTCTTCTCCACTGTGCCTATCTGTCTTGGAAGCATCAGCATCATGACCTCATCTGGGATTCCTGCTGCTTCCTCCAAAGTCTTATTGTTTGAGTGGTCAGCTGACCTCAGGGGAAATCACATTTTCTCCTTCCAGATCACAGCATCCATGGCGCCTACCTCCAAACCTCCCAGAAGCTGATCTGTCAATCAAACATCCCATGAACCCCCAATAACAAAGAAACAATGAAAACATGATTAACACCCTACCACATCCCTGTCTAAGAACCCAAGGCCTCTGGAGATGTTCCTCTAACGTTTTCTATCTTTCTGTTGTTCACAAATGATTTGCCAGTTTCCCAGCCAATTAATCCAACAAGTATTTCTTTGGTACCCAGAATCCAGGTTGCCAGAAATCAATCTTTTTGTTTATAAACTGAATTGTCTTTGTTACTATGTGCCTTACTGTTTCCTCTGTTTACTTTAGGTTGAGATCCTTATCATTAAAGTATGTTGCGAAGCACCATGATCTCACAGGAAGACTCTGAGGATCAGCAAGTAACAGTCTGTGAATGAACTTCTCCCTCAGCCTAGGTCCCTGGCTGGACTTCTCCCTCAGCCTAAGTCCCTGGCTGACCTTCTCCCTCAGCCTAGGTCTCTGGCTGGACTTTTCCCTCAGCCTAGGTCTCTGGCTAGACTTCTCCCTCAGCCTTTATCTCTGACTGGACTTCTCCCTCAGCTTCTGTCTCTTACTGGACTTCTCCCTCAGCCCAGGTCTCTGCCTGGACTTCTCCCTCAGCTTCTGTCTCTGACTGGAATTCTCCCTCTGCCTAGGTCTCTGGCTGGACTTCTCCCTCAGCCTTTATCTCTGACTGGACTTCTCCCTCAGCCTGTCTCAGACTGGACTTCTCCCTCAGCCTCTGTCTCTTACTGAACTTCTCCCTCAGCCCAGGTCTCTGACTGGACTTCTCCCTCAGCTCTTCCTTCCAGTGAAAGCTCCCATTATCCCATTCACTGCAACCTCCACACTTGCCCGGTCCACAGCCAGAAACTGACATGTCTGTCTCTCACACCTTAACATTCTAAGGGGAAAGTCAAAGCGATAAGCTGTACAGAAACAAATGGGGGATGAACCCTTCATGCTCTCCCCCACCCCCAGCTTCCAAGCTCTGGATTTGGAACAGCATCACTCTCGCCTGGAGGATTGTGGTAATCTCCTGCCTAGTTAGGAAAGTTTCAGCTAAGGTATCTTAGGCATCTTTTCC
Organism: Mus minutoides; assembly: GCA_902729485.2. NCBI lineage: Eukaryota > Metazoa > Chordata > Mammalia > Rodentia > Muridae > Mus > Mus minutoides. The sequence continues at coordinate 201,489 of LR750737.1, forward strand.
TTTCTAAAGTTCTACCTCCCCATCCCCCCACATGCTTTCTTGTGAGGTCTTTGCTCTGTCTTCAACTGTGTTATAAGAGGGTCCTCCTATCATGAAAATGCCATTCTCAACAAAATTTGCTTTAGTTTACATTTATTTATTTATTTATTTATTTATTTATTTATTTATTTAGTGTGTGTGTGTGCGTGCAAGAGAGATTGTCTCTGTGTATTTGTGTGTGTGAATGTGAACTGAGTATTTGCATATGTATATGTGTATATGAATGTGTGTATGGGTGTCCAAATGCATGTAAGTATGTGTGTTTGTGTGTGTGAGTGTATGTGTAGCAATGTGTAAGTGTTCTGTGTGGGGGGATGTATGTGTAGAAATGTGTCTCTGTGTGTGTGTGTGTGTGCGCGCGAGTGTGTGTGTGTGTGTGTGTGTGTGTGTGTGCATGCACACATCTGTTCCCAGGCTTACTCCTGGGTTGTTCCCTGTGTGTGTGTGTGTGTGTGTGTGTATGCATGCACACATCTGTTCCCAGGCTTACTACTGGCTTGTTCCCTGACCTCTTGCAGTCCTTCCCTTTATTTTAAAATTAAATCTGTTCCTGCAGCTCGCACCTCCTGCTTTGTGCGTTTCCACAGCAGTCACCAAACCTTGTCCCTTGCCCATCCTCTGCTATTGGGAAAGTGTCACCAGGATGGGGACTTTGGTGACATTCTGTGTGTCTAGTGCCCAAAACAGTGTTACATTCAGGAAGTAGCACAGTGGTTGTTTGCAAGATGAGAAAGAGGCTGGCTCGGTGTTCCTGTTCCTCCGGCAACCACAGAATTTGGAAGACCGGGTGACCGGCTAACAAATCATCACCATGGAAAGAACCCCACGGCTACTCATTGTTTTTTCCACCCAGGAAGCCTCTGGCAAAGTCAGATAGAGTCTGAACTGTTTCCATCAACACAGAATTCCACACATGGTGCTATAATTACTCTCAGCAAAGAGTGACAATCTGTAGCCAGTCTGTACCTGACACTTTGTGACCCTCGGGCCGTGTTTAATTCTTCGGCATAATGTGGAACCTGTCACCTCAGCGTGGTAGCAGCGCACCACCTCTGCACATTCGTGGTGAGAAAGGACAGTTATGAACGCCCCTCCCCACCTTGGCTTTGTACCAATGTCCCTCTGTCTTCTCAAGGTGCCCATAGCAACCACAGCGGCCATCACACTGAAAAAATCAAATTACTCTCTAATTGCCTTAATTTGGGGAAGAGTTTTATGGCTATTTCATTTTGTAACATAAATGACTGTCCCTTGTTTTACAATAATCCAGACGCCCAGAGCAAGACTCCATTACCTGTCCATGGTCCCACTCTCTAGGATACCCAAACATTAGCAGTTCAGCACATGATTTCTGCACAAAGGCTTTTATATTAAATGTAAAGATGACTGCATTTTCACCTCATTTGCCCAGTAGCACAGAAAATAAATGCTGGTCCATAATGATACAACAAGTTTAATAATTTCAATAAAATTCATATAAAGCAAAGCATCAAACTTTGTCTTTCTAAATTCTGTGTGCATATATATTCCAGCCATATACAGGAGTATGATCAGTGTGCAGAGATAATCTGCCACAGAAAGTGTTATCCTTTTGGTTGAGTGTTTTAGTTAGATCAGGGAATAAATAGCAGTGTTTACTATGACATTTGTATACACATCCATAGCAGTGTGCTGTGCTCAGATTTGACTCCAGTGCCTTTTCTTGTCCCTACTCCCACTGAGTACCCTCCTCCTCTAAGGTATGCTTTATGTCATAGATAGATAGATAGATAGATAGATAGATAGATAGATAATAGGTAGGTAAATGATAGATGGATGATAAATGGATTATAGATATGTAGGTATATGTAGATATACACCATAGATAGGTAGATAGATGGATAGAAGATGATAGATAGATAGATAGATAGATAGATAGATAGATAGATAGATGATAGGTAGATAATAGGTAGATGGTAGATGAATGATAGATTATAGGTATATAGGTGTATGTAGATATGTACAATAGCTATGTAGGTAGACAGCAGAGATATAGCAGTAGATACAAATTCCTCATGAGGGAAAACACCGTCTTGCTTAGTCTTCTCCTCTCCGAGAGTCTTCCATGGCCCCCTCATTCTGCTGGTTCTCTTCTCCTCATCTCTCACAAAATTACAGGGAGACCAAAGAGACAGGCATACAGAAGGACTCAATGCAAGTACCTCCGTCACTCAGCAATGACAAATATGATAAAGGCACTATAAAAACGAACAAGTCATTTTATCCATATGTGGAATTCTTTCAAAATGATCTCTTAACTCCTTTTTAAAGAGGAATACTTTATGTGTGGTTTTGAGTGCAACCAATAAATATTTACTGGCTGAACCACAGTAGCCCTACAGACAAACCCTCATCTCTTCACAGGGAGCATCGTTCGTGAACCTCAAGTTTCTCAGGTGTTGATTTCACATCTGGATTATGGCCAGCAACTTCCATGCGGTCACCCGAGGGTCACTGTGAGTCCACATCCTGGGGAACCCTTGCCGGAAACTCGTGCACAGCTGTGCCAGTGCGACGGATGGAGACAACAAGTATCTCACTCAAATAGATGTTTAGCTGTTGATAAACATACGCTTATATTCTCTGACTAGATAGCTTTCCCCAATGCATCCTTGCAGTGGGCACAGGCTCCTGTTTTTGTCAAAGTCATCCTCAAATAGCCTTTTCTTCTGTGTTTGGGTAAACAAAACAAAAGAAAAAAATCTATTTGGTGTGGTAGTTTTTCTCTGAATAAACACACTTTTAAAAGTACTTATTTATTTATCACCATGTTGTGTGTATAATGTGTGTGTGCACATGTGTGACACGGACTCAAAGCATGCTGCTGTGGGAGTCGGGTCTCCCCCTCCACCTTGATGTGGCTTTCTGTGACTGAACACGGTCCTCAGGTTGGCATGGCAAGAACTGTAAGCTCTGGTGCCATCTCGCTCACTAGGAATACACTGTTCGTTGTTTTAAGTTAAAGTGTAAGTGCATTTGAATGGGTGTCTGTCCTGCCCTCATGTCCGCATCGTGCACGTGGTGCCCATGGAGGCCAGAGAGGGTGTCAGATCCCGTGGAACTGGAGTTACAGACTGTTGTGACCTGGCATGTGGGTGTTTCCGTCGAACCTGAGTATTCCAGAAGAACAATATGCATTCCTGAGCCCCAAGAAACACACTTTTTTAATTGGCAAAGAAGGAAGAAAGGAAGGAAGGGAAATGAGGGAAGAAATTACAAGCTGTGAGAATTCTGGTTAGGAAGACTCCCAGCTAGGCTTTCCCACAGACGGGCTTCCTGCTCCCCAGAGGCCCACAGCAGATGACAGCAGGACAGACAGCCATGTTCTGCCTTCCTGGGATAACCTGAACCTGCCAAGAACGCCTCGAAGTTTCCGCACACCCCTCCTTTCAACAGGTGACCCAAAGGCCAGATCTGGGCTGTTCAGACGGTAACATAGAGTAGCTACAGGAAATAATTGCGCTCTCCCTGGTGAAAGTCAGCTTAACAAACTATAGTAAGTTGAAAGAGTAGACCCACTGAGGCCTGCCCATTTGCAGACAGACATGCTGACACAGATCTGAAGTCTAAGGTGAGCGAGCAGTCTGCCTACTGTCTCCTCAGCACTGACTGCACTCGGCCCCACACAGCGATTACCTGTACAAATTGACAACATCATTTATACTCCAGGACTCTCAGGCTTCACTGACAGTCTAGACATAAGAAAGAAAGCACGATCCTCTGCCACCGCCGGCACAGTTGCTCTCCTGGGGCTCAGGTTCAGGTTGTCATGATTAGAGCCCGGGGCCCAGGCAAGGCCGTGGCTAACTGATTCATTCTTCTAAGTACCCCACATCCTCCAGGAGCTTTGAGGGCCAGTCACTATATATCTCTAAAGGATTCATAAGCACTAGAGTAGTGAAGCTTAACATAGCCTGGTAGAACTTGCCGTATTTCCTGCTAGATTTGATCATTATTTCCAGAATATAAGTTTTCTGGGGGGTTAGAGGGAGTTGAAGACATGAAGACCCAAGTTTAAGGTCTAGAACCAAAGTGAAACAGTGGAGCCCAGGCTTGTGAGCCCAGGCTTGTGATCTCAGAGGCAGATCCCAGGCTAGGAAGACCCTGTCTCAAAACACAAGGTGTCTGCTTATGAGCAAAAGCATCTGAGGTTGTCCTTTGACCTTCCCTCCATATGTACACATGCACACATGTGTACTTGCTGTGCACTTGAGAGCATTCACACACACACACACACACACACACACACACGGTCACACATGCACATTTGCATGCAAACACACACGTGTACACACACATGTGCACAAGTATGTTTACACACACACACACACACACACACACACACACACACACCAGTTCTTCCTAACCAAAGGACTAAAACACATAGCTTAGCAAGACAGAAAAGCTTCATGTATTAACCACTAATAAATTCAATAAACAGCCAAGCTAATGTCCACTGTTCCACGTTCTTGTGTCTTTTATGTCTATGTTCACAAGCTGTGTAGGAGTTAAGGGGAATGAGAATATGATTCTCTCTACCAAGGAGGGGATTTTATTCCTCCCCCAGAGTCAGTACAAATTCTAGGTTGGTCTAGTCTTTCACTCCACCCAGAAGTGTTGAAGGTCCCCTTCGCCTCCCACAGTGGTGTAGGTTAGCAACTGTAATGCCAGAAGAAAGCATGCGGCTCTTATGGTAGAGTAGATGGAGCACAGCGGCCAGAGAGGAGCACAACTCCAACTCCTTCCTATCATCCAGGACAGCGCTGTCCCAGCCAAGGCAACACCTGACACTAGTGCCCTAAGGAAGCAGTCCAAGCTACAGCACCAGGAAAAGTCCCAGAACCCAAACAGTATCCAGACCCCTGGCTTCATATTCTCAGCATCTAAGATACAGACCCATGCATGAGGGACAGCTTGGCTCAAGTGAGAGAAAACAATTGCAGACTCCAACACAGGGACTCCACAAATGTTGGCCTGAGAAGGACTGGACAGCAGCCATCATAAAAGTGTCCCCACAGTTGCAGGAACAGTTGAAACAAACTGTTAGCATTGATACGGTGATACTGTTAGATAGCACTAAACAAATCAGATCCCAGTGGGATGGGATTGTAATGGTAGATGCAATAAACAAACAGTAAAATGGATAGGTGGGCTCAAAATAAGAAAGAGCAGTATGCTTTAAAGGGAAATGGAAATAATGTGAGCTGAATGAAAGAGGAAAAACAGGCTGCTGTAGATAAATGACTGACAGACAGACAGGCAGACAGATGAGTCCTCAGGTACCTGGGGGAGAAAATATGACAGAACATGTAAATTCATATCATTAGAATCCCAGAAGGATTCTACGTCAAAGCACCTGAGAGAGATAAAAACACAACCTTGCCAGGCAGTGGTGGTGCACGCCTTTAATCCCAGAACTTGGGAGGCGGAGGCAGGCAGATTTCTGAGTTCAAGACCAGCCTGGTCTACAGAGTGAGTTCCAGGACAGCCAGAGCTACACAGAGAAACCCTGTCTCAAAAAATAAAAATTAAAAATAAATAAATAAATAAATAAATAAAAACCACAACCTCACAGAAATGTGTAGACAATGCTCATTGCAGCGATACAGGCCCCCCAAGCAGAGAGCCCAGGTATTCATGAGGACAATACAACACGCTGACGGTAAACAGTGCCGCACTGAGTGTGTGTCTGCTGGACTGGCGTATGTTTGTGGATAACAAGACTGGAGTGCTGATACGTGCTATACACGAGAGACCTTGACACTGTGTGTTAAACAGAGGCCAGACACAATGGCCTCACATTGTGATGCCATTCCTGTTAGATGCCGGGAAGAAACATCTATAGAGGCAAAACCATAGGCTAGTGACTGCATACTGGGAGGTGGGAGGTGGGGGGGGGGCTCAGGGCGGTAGAAGAAGCCTGACATGACTGCCTGAGCAAGGAGCTCTTGCTGGGGTGCAGATGCCCCAACACTGATTGTGCTGTGAGCTTAGAAGTGCTGCTAACACACTGAGAACCTTTGGAGTTTCTCATATAAATTAGTGAATTGTATGCTATGTGCATACTTTAATACAGCCTTAACTGTCAATAGAAATAAGAACAAAAATTAGCATAGATGGGTCATGTGGTCTATGAAACACAACATCCTAGAGCAAAATCATTTACCTGTATATGCTCGACTCCCTGTGAGGACTTCACAGAGAGGGCAGAAAGCAAGCACTCTGGACTGCAAGGTCGGTTTCTGCACACCTCTGTGCACTCGATATGGTTTCCACAGTGAGGGCAGACTTTTTAAAATCATTTATTTATTTTATGTCTATTGGTGTTTTTTCTTATTTGTGCTTGGGTTGTTCCTGTATCTATGTCTGTGTGAGAGTGTCAGATCCTGGAGTTACGGACAGTTGTGAGCTGCCATGTAGGATCTGGGAACTAAACTCTGGAATATCGGTCAGTGCTCTTAACCGCTGAGACATCTCTCCAGCCCTGAGGGCAGATTTCTTAATCATTATTTTTTTTTTCAAAACAAAAGTAGTATCAGCTCCCAAACTTGTTTTTCTTCCTGAGAATTTGGCTCACAGTAAACGAATCCATCTGTTTGGCGATTCGTGTGCACACTTCTAGGTTTCTGTGTATCTGTCTTCCATGTTCTTACTGTAGGAGGAGCTCATGACTGACTACGGTGGGCATGCCTCCCATTGCTCACAGCACACTGCTCAGGTGATTTTCACTGAGTTAATGATCAAGACTGTTGCTAACTCATTAGACAGCCAACCCACGGGGGGGGGGGGTGAGAGTCTGGAGAAAAGACTCAGTGTATGCATGTAAGAACACCATTGTCATCTCCAAAAAATGTGTGTAAGAACAGCTGGGTCTGACAAGAAGCCTCTTGGATAACACTATTTGTCCTCTTATAGTAACCGCTGTGATGGTTAGCATTAATTATCAACCTGACACATTCCAGAGTCACCCAGGAAGAGACTACTCTTTCCCCACTTGCTAGAGAGCAATGTTTCTCAACCTGTGGGTCAAGGTCCCCTTTGGGGGTCCAATGACCCTTTCATGGGGGTCGAATATTAGATATTTATATTATGATTCATAACAGTGCCAGAATTACAGTTATGAAGTAGTAACAAAATAATTCTGTGGTTGTGGGTCAGCACACAAGGAACTGTTGAAGGTTGCCGTGTTAGGGAGGGTGAGACCTCTGGCTGAGACCTCTCCTTTTTTTCCCTCATAGTCAGGGAAAAAATCCCAGAACCTCCACTACCCACCCGTCTCAAGGTCTGACCGGTTGCTTGCCAGTGGGTAGAAAGGAAGTAAGTTTCAACTCACAGACAGCAAACATAGGGAAAATATGAGCTGAGGAGGTAAAATCTAGAGTTTATCCTTGTCAGTGTTTGCGGAAGATATGAAAGAGCAGGAGGATGGGGGAGGGGAGGGGGAAGGGAAGGAGAGGGAGAGAGAGAGAGAGAGAGAGAGAGAGAGAGAGAGAGAGAAGATTCTATAAAAAGAAATGAATTGCCAGAGACCTCGTCCCAGCTGATACAGTGTCCCTATCTTTTTCTTTTTTAAACTGTATATATTCTCAGTGAATTGCATACATGTGTTGTCTTAGTCAGTGTTTTTCTGCTTAAGTCAGGGTTTTCCTGCTGTAAACAGACGCCATGACCAAGGCAACTCTTATAAGGACAACATTTAATTGGGGCTGGCTGACAGGTTCAGAGGTTCAGTCCATTACCATCAAGCAGGGCAGCATCCAGGCAGGCACGATGCAGGCAGGCACCATGCAGGAGGAGCTGAGAGGTCTATGTTTTCATCTGAAGGCTGCTAGTGGAAGACTGACTTCCAGGTTAGAACTAGGATATGATAGTCACGACCACAGTGACACACCTACTCCAACAAGGCCATGCCTCCTAATAGTGTCACTCCCTGGTCCAAGCATTCACAAACCGGCACATGTGTACACTGGGGTATGTATAGCCCTAGCTACTCTCTTTTCTCCATCCAACTCCCCTGAGTACCCCCAACATGTCTCTCTCCCAGCTTTACGTCCTTTAAAAAAAATAACTCACTAAGTCAACGCAGTCCATACATGCATGGGTGTGGGGTCATCCATTGGAGCAGGGCAGCACCAGTGGACACACTCCTGAAGAAGACTGACTCCCTCCACCAGCAGTTAGCCGCTGCCAACAGCTGCTTGGTTAGGGTGGCGCCTGTGAGCTCCTCTCACTCCATGATGAAGCTTGGCTGAGCAGCCTATGCAGAGACTCACCACTGGCCAAAGTGCTGAGGAAAGCCATGGTGAGTCTGAGCAAGCCTGAGCTACACACAGCAGGATCCTACACACACAAGTAGTGAAGGCAGGAACAGGGCAGGGCGAGCAGCCATAGAGCCAGCCTCAGCCAGCTGAGGCCTGGGAGCAACTCACCCACCAAGGGCATTCTTGACTGTTCCATGACTGTCAATCAAGGAAATTTACTTTGATAGACACAAGTGGGTATTTTTTGACAATCACTGTTATTTACATATGCAAATGTGGAGTGAAATACAGTGCCTAATCCAGCTGTGGTTTCACACTGCCTATTTCTGTAATGAGTGTTCAAAAGTCTGAGTCAATAAGCCCTCCCGTGGAACATGTAATAGCTTGTAATAACAGAGGGGCTCCTTTAATTATTTCAATTAAAACCAGAATTGGGATGGAAAAAAGTCCTGATTTCCCTCACAGGGTCAATGGTGAAACATTGAAGAATGTGCTTGGCTTTCATTAGTTTGTAAAACAAGACATCAGCTCTGACCTGACAGTAGCTACTTCAGAAGGAAATATATGGACTTGTTTATCCTGCAAATGTAGATATACGCATGTAGTACAGAGAACCAGCTTGCTCTGCATTGGCAAAACAGCACACTCCGGGCAGTATAAATCATCCTGCCCTCTAAATCATCGGCCTTCGGCTTTGAAAATGAAACAGGCAAGAACAACTGGATTTCTTTTTGGATTGCTTGTTTGGTTTTATTCTGCTTTTTTGCCTTTTGTTTCTCTCTATATATCACTCTCTCTCTCTCTCTCTCTCTCTCTCTCTCTTTTTGGTTTATCCTAAAATTAGTTCCAAATAGTTTACATTTTAAAAGCCTTTTAAATTTTTGATTTGTCATTCTAGGGATTTGGAAGTAGCTGTTTGAACTAAAGCCAATCGCATGTGTGCAGGAAGCTCTGTATGTGTCTAATTCATCTTCTTATAAATAGGGCACTTTCTACTCTTGCAGGACAACTATTTTTCTAACTACTTATTTTTTAAGTGTGTGTGTGTATGTGTGTGTATCCATGAGAACAATTGCCTGTAGAGACCAGAAGAGGGCATCAGACTAGTTGTAAGACTCCAGACATGTGTGCTCACATAGATAGGTTCCTTGAGTCCAACTTGAGTCCTCCTCAAGAAATGAAAGAGCTCTAGCCAATGAGCCATCTCTCAGACAACAAGGTGAGTATTTTAACCATCTGCCATGGAGATGTGCTCCAGTGACTCAGATGGCCAGCAGAGTGTCTGAAATCTCTACCTTCTACACAGCGCTCCCTTATGACATGAGCAATGATGCTGTGTCTTTACCAATCCCTTTCCCACATCTACAGATGACCTGGACGCAAAACCATGCTTTTTCTAAAAGTCTCTAAACATAATGAATTACACAGAGTTATAGAGAAAAACACAAACAGCATAGCTCTGGTTTACTCTGGTTTTCTTTATCAGCCTTGAGACATCAATCACATCAGTTTTTTACTACTCCAGCTCTGACACATTGTTACTACTCCAGCTCTGACACTTGCTGGCTTCATACATCCTCCACACACCTCTCTCTTCCCATCACAGATGCTGCCAATGTATTTGCCGAGTGACTGGCCAAATAAACAAATGTCTGTTGCTACAACTACCTTTGTACTCAGAGCAGATGAATAGAGCCTATCTGTGTGCCTGTCCCTGACTGAACAGAAACATAGATCCCAAGGGAAACACTTTGGACTTAGGGTGAGTCACTAAGTTTTGACCTGACTTTCACAAACTACAAATTGAAAAGAAAGGAAACAGTGTGCCTTTGGAATTTGCTAAAAGCCTTTTGTTGTTTTTATGAAGAATGAATGGCTTCCAGGATTCTTAGAATTGAAGATTGGTCTGGGAAAGATTATTTGTTTTAACATATCTGTGCACTGGCACACATACACACACACACACACACACACACACACACACACACACACACAGGCATAGCAACACAGAAATGCACATACCACCACCACCACCACCATCCTATGACCACATCTGAAGGATTTTGAAGGTTACTCCTTGAATTAGCCTGCTCCCTTACAAAGATGATGGAAGACCGAAGACCTGGAGTTTCATCTTTAGCCTACTTCACTTCCAGTGTGCCCTGATGTCATTCTGTGATTAAATCCAGTCCTATGGCTTTAGCGTCCATACATACGTTTAGAACTCTCAGTCAATAGAACAGAAACATTGCTTTGAGCGCCACATTTAGCGCCTGATGAGCATCTAGACTTTACCAAACACTCAAAACTTCAAAATTCACCTCCTCATTTTCTCACACCCCACTGAAAAGCTACCAGGGCTTCAGCAGTCACCAACGGTGTCTCTTCTGTCAATTGGCCCTTTCCCTTCCACTGGTCAGAAAAAAAGAACATGTGGGCTTAGTCCAGGCCTGTGTCAGAAAACTATAGTCCTATTTTTATAAGTGAAGTTCTTATTTCATTTTTGAAATATTGGTGTTTTACTTCATGTGTATCAGTGTTCTGTAGCACGCACATCTGTGCAGCATGTGTGTGTAAGTGCCTACTGGGGCCAGAGCAGGAGTTAGAACTGTGAATCACCATGTGACTGCTGGGAATCAAATCCCTGTCCTCTGGAAGAACAGTGAGTGTTCTTTTCTGCTGAGCCATCTCTCCACTGCCATATAAATGTTTTACTGGGACACAGAAGTACTCAGTCACTTGTCACCTATGTTCACAATTACCACCATCAATTACAAAGTCCCTTCACACAGTGACTTGCTGACCTCTGTTTAAAGTCACCCAAGCCCAGCAATGACTAATTTTGTCTTCTATATATCTCTCAATTACCTTGCGGTGTCTTAAATCTGAGCCCTGGACCCCTCTCACCTTGACTTGGCCCAGCCCCACCCCTCACCACCCTAGATTGACTCACTTAGAGCCTCCATGTTTGTTAGGCTGTTCAAGACAATTGTTCACACGTCTCTCTTGCGTCTATCCATCTTGTGAACATAGATACTGACGTGCCAGGTTTTGTTCCCAGCTATCTTTCTGAGAACATCTGTGTGGCAGAGATCCTTAGAAGATGTCGGGTCTCCTTCAGGACAAAGAACAGATCTGTTTGCTTTCCAGAGTAATAAAGATAACATCTGCCTTCAGAGCAAAGCTTCTGCAGGCTTGGATGCATCCCTCATAAACTATTGATGATGGAGCTGGAGTGATGGCTCCAAGCTTAATGACCACCGGCTGCTCTTGCAGAGGACCCTGGTTCAATTCCCAGTACACAATATGGCCACTCACAGTCATCTGTAACTCCAGTTCCAGGGGATCGTACACCCTCTTCTGGCCTCCACAAGCACCAGTCTCACAGGTGGTACACACAGATGGTACACAGCCATACATACAAGCAGGACAGACAGCCATACATATAAAATCAAATTTTAAAGTAATCAAAACAAAATATTGTTGAAGCCAAACTTCATGATGCCTTGACTCTATTATAAACTTGCTGTGTGTATAACACATGCCCGGGACTACCTTCCTGTCACCCAGTGGAACTCTGGGAACTCTGGGAACAAAGTGACGCGTTGTGAACTCAAACAAATCCTTTGTTCTCTGGTTCTGGAGTCTTGTGTCCTCTGTAGCATTAGAAAAAATAAAAGCCAAATTTGTCATCAGGCAAGAAGGCAATAAACCCAGATTCTTTGTAATTCCTCATGTGTGTTTCCTTCTTGTCTCTTTCCATTTCCAAAAGGCCCAGTGCACCGTTCCACTGGGCTAAACCCTCTGCGTTCCCTTCCTCCAGCGCTCAGTCAGGAATCACAATCCTCTGCATCCTCTTCAGTATCTTCCTGCCTTTGCTCACACCTGGGCTGTAACCTCCCCAGATCACTCACCTCCTTTCCCCTACACCCAACACCATGACCAAGGACAACTTACAGAAGGAAAGAGTGTTCTTGGGTAAGAGAACATCACAGCAGGGAGACATAGCAGCAGCAACAGAAGCCTGCCTGAGTGCTCATGTCTGCAAGCAGCGGGAGAGAAGGTGAAACGGAAGTAAGGTGAGGTTCCATGATCTCCAACCCGCCCGCCCCAGTGAGGTTCCATGATCTCCAACCCGCCCACCCCAGTGAGGTTCCATGATCTCCAACCCCCCCTCCCGCCCCAGTGAGGTTCCATGATCTCCAAGCCCACCCCAGTGATACAGTTGCCCTGGCAAGGCTGGGCCACTCAAACATCTGCAAACAGCTCTAACCAAGTGTTCAGATACCTTAGGAGACATCCAAGCCTCCACACCTCCCTCCACCCTTGACCTTTAACCTTGCTTTCTCACTTAAAGCACACCTCAGGTGCTATCTCCTTCCCAGAGCAGCTAACTATGGCTGGCCCCAATACCCTGTCTCCAGGTTCACAGATCCCCTAGAAACAACTTGATGGCAGCTCTTGCCACAGTTTTCAGGACCTGTCTCCCCTATTGCCTACTGAGTAAAGAGACAGCATCATCTTCATCTGGATGACCAAGCCCCTGATTTGTCCCCAGCACCTGTTGTTGCTCAAGAAACATCTAATAGTTGGTTCTGAAACAACTCATTAGTGTTGAGCTCCAATCAGTTGATTTGTCCCTTGGAGGGGATGAAAAAATAATTTTCTACTTATACTCTTAAGCCAAGAAAATTGTTTTCTTGTTGTTGTCGTTGTTGTTGTTGTTATTGTTTTCCTTTTCTTTTGAAATATGATTCACTGAGACTCAAAGAACAGTCAAGTAAGACCCCAGACCGTCCAAAGTGTTGCCTGTGCCCTGGACTACTCACCACCTGACCCTCCCTTCAATGACACCGACTCTGGGAGCAGGTGAGAAACACGGCGGCTGACCCTACCTGCCCTTCAATGACACAGACTCTGGGAGCAGGTGAGAAACACGGCGGCTGACCCTACCTGCCCTTCAATGACACCGACTCTGGGAGCAGGTGAGAAACACGGCGGCAAGCTCATCTGAACGCTGCTGCAAGCTTCACACACACACACACACACACACACACACACACACACACACACACACACACACACCATTGGTCCCAAGAAAGCATCTCAGCAGTTACTGATTGGCTGGCATTATGTGCACCAGCAATCCTTGATCTCTCAGGCAGTCCTCAATTAGGTCCTCCTGCAGGAGATGCTTTTGCAGCTGCATGGCCTCCAGCATTTACACAGAGAGGGCCCCGCCATTCCTGCTCTGAATGTTCTAGAGAGGTTTTGTACTTTTCCAGACCCAGGCATACTCTCCAAGCCATGCTGGAATCACCAGATGATGCCTGCTATCAGTCACAGGAGAGAACACTTCACTTACACCCCACAGCTGTCCTCTATCTCCGCCAACTACATCTTTCTTGATGTGCACTCACTCCGCTCATACTGAGTTGTCTCCCAATATCATGGTCCCATGTCTCTTGGTTTTTTGTTTTTTGTTTTTTTCCCACCCATCTTCCTTGACTTGCAATCTCTTTTTTTTTAAAGTTTAGGGATACCTCCAGAAATGCATTGAATAGTGCAAGAGAATTCAAACCATGTAGACATGGGGCAGGTAGAACTGTGTCACCAGACAGAAAACTGGGAAGATTGAGCAGATTATGGAACCCAGGCAGTTCTCATAATTGAAAGCAGAAGGTGTTTGAATCTGCTCCTGACCCTGTTCCTGTCCTGGAGCATGTGACCATGACATCCCACTAAGAGGACATAACAACAGGTCACTTAGCATACCACCCAGAGTTCTGCAGGCCAATGTGGTATCTAGATGGGCTGGCCCCAAGGTTTTAGCCAATAAGCTTCCCTTCCTGGACAAAACCATATATGTACCCCAACTCTTCCTAGATCTACCTGAATCTCCTTATGTATCCAGCTTTATGTCCTGCTGCTGTTGCTGCTGCTGCTGCTGCTGCTATAAACCCTCTGAGTCTGATTTGTGTTGCCCAAATATTCTTGTGTGTGATGCTATCCTCTGGAGGTCACTGACCTGCCAGGAGTCTCAGCACATCTCCCAGTGGCTTCTTCAGGCTGGGATTTTATCTGACTTCTGTTTTTAGTGTGTGTGTGTGTGTGTGTGTATCTTACATTTAAATTTATTTTCTGAGATAGTAGGGAAAACTCTCAATGTGGTTATGGCAACAATGGTGTATTTTAAGGGGATTGTTAGTGACAAGCACATGAACTGAACCATTGTCTATTTTTCTACATTAGCACTCTGGGAGAGTTCAGTATCATAAACACCAATCGATTTGCCGAGCATCAAAATTCTAAGCAAGCAGCACAACAGTGGAGAGAATCTGTGCAAGATTGGGAAGAGTGGCTTTCCAATAAGTGGACGATATAAACTTGTGCTCTGTCTGCCAAAGAGAACTGCCACAAAAGAGGTCTCTCGCACTCAGTCACCAGCTCGAATTTCTCCCCAAATACCAGGGGGATTAAATTAATCTGCATGAGCTTTGGTTGTTAATCCTGTAACATTTATTAGCCCCTCTCCAGGATTGTTTTAGAATCACTTACTTTTAGCTGTCAGCCTCACAGGTGCCAGAAGTGTTCACAGAACATCGATGTCATGGTTGGGAGAGGGACAGCTGCAGCCTGGTTTGTTGTGTGTTGTCCCAGGCGCCCGCTGGCAGTGCTGATGGTTACAGGGGATTGTTCTAGGCAGGGTAAGGTTTCCTCGTGTGCTGGTATTGCACTGAGCCTGGTCAACTGTGTTCTGCCAAAACAAAGTGTAACAGCGACTGTGGCCAAACAGTCACCACCAAACAGCTCCGAGCTTTCCCGGAGCAAGGGCGCTTGTTTTAGTAATAGGGATCAAAATTCAGGTAGCATCCTTCTACAAAAGCTGTTAGCAACTGAGACTTTGTTTTTTAAAGATTTATTTATTTTATGTATATGAGTACACTGTAGCTGTCTGTAGACACATCAGAAGAGGGAGTTAGATCCCATTACAGATGGTTGTAAGCCACCATGTGGTTGCCAGGAATTGAACTCAGGACCTCTGGAAGAGTAGTCAGTGCTCTTAACCTCTGAGCCATCTCTCCAATCCCCATGATTGAGACTTCTGTAGCCGACTTCACTCTCATCCTTTGAGACCTCCACTGTGCTTTGCCTTCTCCAGCCTGGGGCCTCACAGAAAAGCCCCTTCTGAAGGGATCTGTCTCGCTGCCTTCCTTTCTGTGAATGTGCTCTAATTTATACCAGTCTTCATTTTCCAGATTATCACCACATTTTTGCTCTTTTGAAGGATGGTCATTTTAAGATAAAGGTTCTGGGCCTATAGGAAAGGCTGACTTCGAGGTTGTTCGAGGGCCTGCTGTCACGGGGGCTTGTTCTCTGAAAGGCTGACTTGGAGGCCAGTCGAGGGCCTCACTTTTTCTTTTCAGTACAGTCCTGCCATGTGGCCTACCTTGTGTTCAGGTTGTAAATAGTTTTGTCTTACAGGTATATTTTACCTTTAAATTCAAGCTGCATGTATCCATCGCTTTCCTTGTTACTGTAAGAATATTCCTGACAAAACGCATCATATAAAATTGGTTGTGAGGAGGAGAGCATGCGTGCAGGGGTGAGAGCCAGGCAGATGTTCACATTCCGACCGCGGGGTGGCGCTGCCCATGTTCAGGATAGGTCTTCCCTCCTGGCTTAAACCTTTCTGGAAATGCCCTCCCTGACATCCCTGGGTCTCCTAGGAGACTCTAAACCCTATTGGTGGGACTGATGAGCCTTCCCTCCACCCTGCACCCCCACCCCCGACCCCCACCCCCGACCCCAGCAGGTACATCCTGGATGCTAACACTACAGCCCTGTTCTCTGGTGCAGAAAAACACACACTAATCCCTCCTTCTGAGCTCTTGCTTAACTGGATCCTGCTCACTGGGATCTAAGGCATGCACACAGACTCATATGAGACTAGAAAATATCCTGTTGATAGCTGAAGCTATCGATGTAACAGCCTGTTATTTTCACCTATTCTCAGTGACCAGGGACACAACTGCAGCCCTTCTTCACTTATTAGAAAAAATAAATAAATAAATAAGGCTGTCTATAATTAAAGAACTTAGGTTTTAATGCAAATTGAAAATAAGCATAAACTTCCTTTTTGAGACAGGACCTCTACTTATTCATGCCTGTCCTGGAACTCACTATGTAGACCAGGCTGTCCTCAAACTCACAGATCACTTTCTTCTGCCTCCCAAGGGCTGGGATTAAAGACACCTCTACACCCAGTTCTAAACTATTAATTTTTAAATTTCAAAATGACCTGGACTTCTTATCTTCACAGATACCAGAGACTCATCTCATCCGATGATAGTGAGGAGGGAAGCTTGTGTATCTCCTATCAACTGTCACTGTCCACACCACGCACATCTATCCACAGCTTTGCTGTGAAAATTCATATAATATATATATATATATATATATATATATATATATATATATATATATTTCACCTGGTGACTGTGGCTGAGCAGAGGCATCTTAGGTGGGGGAGGGTAATAATTTCCCCTTTTTGATTTGTACAGCTTATTCCCATTATTTCCATGTTCACTCATTATACTTAATTTAAAATGTAATGGATCCCTTTGTGCTTCATAAACAAACACTACAGTAGATCATGCAGTTTGAAAACACCCCCCCCCCCACGCACACAAACCAAAAAAACAAAAAGCCAAGCAAACATGGGCTAGCAAGGTGCCTCAGCAGCTAAAGACGCTTGCTGCCAAACCTGAGGACCTGAGTTCAATCCCCAATACCCACATGGAGGAAGGAGAGGAGCAACTCCCGATAGTTGTCCTCTGACCTCTACACAGGCACCATGGCATGCACAGTAATGCATAAGCAAGCATGTGCAATTTTAAAATGCTTTTTAAAGCTGTCTAAGGCATCTGTGCTGGGAATTAATTTATGAACTGCTGCATATTTATTGCAAGCTTAATTACTAAAGTGTCCTACGTCTGGCTATGCAAAGGGTCTTTCTCCAGAACAAATCATCTTAAGGCAAAATTCCAGTGTAATAAGAACATTCATAAAAACACAGCCCTATCCTGGCTTAATCATCACCTGTAGGGGGACTGGGGTCCCAGTCCAGGGTTTACTGGACCGCAAGAATCTGACCCAGAAACTGAATTCCACAGGACACTAGTGAAAGAGAGTATATAGGGAGAGTGGAACCCCTGAGAGACTCCCAGATGACCATGCTCCAGGCCCAGGTTCAGCTGGGAGACCAGTTGCTGGGAATGGGTCCTCACTGGTGCTGAGCAGGTCATTTCCTAGGAATCTCATGCCCATTGTCTCAAGTCCACTCTGCCAAGCTGCAGACTGACTTCTCCAGAAAGCATAAGCTAACCTAAGATTGTTGTGCACGCAGGCTACAGGGAATCTGTGGGGGTTGGAATCTGTGCAGGGACCTCCTAGGCTTGGGTAGCCTCTAAGGCTAGTGGGTGTGGCCTCTAAGGCTAGCTGGTGAGCACCTTTCTACTGAGCATCTCACTGGTCCTCTTCCTTTGTTTTGTTTGTTTAGTTTTGTTTTAAATCTTCCTTCTCCTTCCAAAGACACGGTAACCTGATTTCAAAGCCTTCCTTTGAAGTTAGAAACTTTGTAGCTTGAGTAAGGTTATGACTCGCTCATCTTTGTATTTCCTAGCATTGAATGAACATTTTCCTAGCAACCGCTCATGGGAGAGAGAGCTTCCTTCTGTTTTAAAATTGTAATTTTGTCTAAGTTAGATACCTCTGCCTTCCTGTGACCTTTTAAAAACTGTTTCCTATAGTTTCTGTGCATCAATTTCAACTGTCTCCCTGTGTTCTAGTACACTCTAGTTATTGTCTTTTTCTTTTCTCTCCTTCCTCCCTTCCTCCTCTGCCTTCTCTCTCTCTCTCTCTCTCTCTCTCTCTCTCTCTCTCTCTCTCTCTCTCTCACACACACACACACACACACACACACACACACACTTTTTCCCCCATGTTCTTCTATCACTATTATTTGGCAAATGTACAAAGAGATATCCTCACAGTGACGGTTTCATACACACACACCATTCGCCTTTGTTCTTATTTTCTCCCCGTGTCCCCTCTTTCCCTTCCTTCCAGAAAAATACCAGCCCCCCCCCCAAGTATATAACCATGCATGATCATTTTCTACTTCACAGATTCATTTGACTTGATTCAATCCAACAGCCCTGTTGAGTAGCTGCACACAGTAAGGTGGGCTTAGCTCCAGCGAGAGGCGAACAGCTAGGCAGAGGCACAGGACAGAGAACAACAGCCCTGTTAGAGAATGCTATGAGATAAATGTGCCAGTTGAGTGTGTCTCATTTCATCTTCTAACGGCACCATCAATTAAGTTCTATTTTTATCCTCATTTCGCAGTGGAGAGAACTCAAGCTTGTAGGGATTTATATAAGACATCCAGGGCCAGCAAGACACTAGGTGAGTGGAAAAGCATGCCTTGTGTGCAAGCCTGAGAACCTGAGCTGGGCCCCTGGAACCCCAGAGTGCACAATAGGAAGAAAGAATTGACTTCTGAAAGTTGTTCTCTGACCTCCACATGCATGCCAAGCCATGGGTATACACACACACACACACACACACACACACACACACACACACCAATAAGTAGATGAAATAAAAAGAATTTAAGGAAGTCCAGAAGAGCCTTTGGTGAGGGGAGGTCGGGGCAGAATGCAGAGAGGAAAGGCCAAAGGGGGAAGGGTGTGCTCCATTCAGGCTTTACTTGTGGTGAAAGGAACCTCAGGATGTGAACATCTGCATGTACTGGCCATCTAGTACAAGACTGAAATCTGGAGTTCAGAGCAGAGAGGCCAGGAGATGCTCTAGAGACAATGACATTGTACGTGGTAGTTGACACCAACAGGGAGATGAACCACACTGTTTAGCTTGGTAAGTGCTATTGTTCTACATTAAGTGCGGAGAATATAGAGAGTAGTGGCCCTAGAGAGCCCAGCTTTGGGGAAGGGCAGACATCTGCACTCACCTTGCTCTCGGAGCTTCACTTCAAAGGGGAGTTTCCAGCATTGACATTCACAAAGAAATGAAATGTGCACAGTCAAATACTGAAGAGTGTCTGCAGATAGGCAAAGTGTGACTTGTAGCCCACCTCGCTCAGAGGTTGGAATTTGATGACCCTGAATTGAAAAGGTAAATAGGAAGTCCAAGAGAAGAGTTTAGAATTCAGTGGGAAGGTCTGAAAGAAAAGAGAAAATGGGCACCACAGCAAACAGGTGTTATCAGTGGGAGACACAGAGAACTCAGACCAACAGTGGGAGACGCAGGAACCTGTGTCAATAGCAAGCTGGCGGCCTGTCTTTTAATGCTTCCTAGACGAGGGCTATACATCAGACAAAGGTGATGTAAGTTCAGCCCTGGCTTTCCAGGTCCTCACAGTCCACTTCAGAGAGAGAAGAAGAGTCACAGTAAAACTGTCGGGAGCAGTAATAGCAAACAACAGAGAATCCTGGGAAAGGAGAAGGCTCCTGAAGTAGCTTAAGGGTCCAGGAACCTGGAGACCTTGACCAGCAGATAATCAACAGAGACAGAACAGCTGTGGACAGCAGGCAGTCCAGGAAAGACAGTGAGTGTGTCCCTCAGTGGTGACTGCAGAAACCCAGGGCTGACAGGGAAGGCCCTGAGGAGGTGGAGCTGAGTTCAAAGCAAAAGGAGCTCTGATTGCCACATAACAGGATCTAAGCATTTTCTGGTAACACATAGGAAGGTTTCAACTGAGCCAAGTATCAGGAACTACGTCACCAGCGTTGTGTTGCTTGTTCTCAATGCTTGGATTGAGGCGGGGGTACACGTCAGAGATTCCACCATTCAACTGTACCCCAAACCCCTATTCAATTTCTTTCTTTGAAAGATAAGGTCTCCCCAAGTTGCCCAGGCTAGCCTGGAACTTGTGACTCACCTACACCAGCTTTCCAAGTGGCTGAGATTACAAGGCTGTACCACGCAGCCCAGCACAACAGCTGTGCTTTGTAAATTGTTAAGGAAAAAGACACTGGCTTGAAGGAAGCCATTCCAGAGCCTAGGGGATGGCATGTGAGACCACACTACCACCACGTGTGGCTTACACTAGAGAAATTGGGACAGCATGACAGACACAGAGGAGGAAAAGTTCCAGAGAAACCTAGAGACTGTGGAGGGGACAATGGATAGGGCCAGAGTAGACTGTTACTAGGCCAGTGATGAGTAGAAACTGAAGGTGTGTACTCTTATTGAGACTGTAGTTTAAATGAAAGAAATAGTCTTATACAGAGGCTGGTAGGGCTGATTGAAATGTAGGTCCTAAGAAGAAAGCTTTTAAACTCTTTCTTTTATACATATTCAGTGTGTGTGTGTGTGTGTGTGTGTGTGTCCGTGTGTGTCTGTGTGTCTGCTTGTGTATGTGTATCTGTCTGTGTGTCTGTGTGTGCCTGCATGTTTCTATATATGTATGTATGTATGTCTGTGTATGTCTCTGTGTGTCCATGTCCGTGTGTGTCTCTGTGTGTGTATATCCATGTGCGTTTGCATACGTGGATGCCAGAAGACACCTTGCAGGAGTCAATCCTCTCCGTTTACCAAGTGGGTCCTGGGGACTGAACCCAGGCTATAAGCTTAGTAGCTATCACGCTTACCTGCTAAGTCACTTCACTACTCCCTAATGTCCCTTTTTTTAATTGGAAATTTTTAGGTGGGAGACACTTGCGTGCCCCAGCCTGCATGTGGAGGTCAGAGGGCAATGTTAGGAGTCAATTCTCTCCTTCCATGATGTGGGTTTCAAGAGCCTACACACTGAGCCATCTCAGCCACCCATCTTGCAAGCTTTCTGGTTAAAATACAACACGCTTATCTCCGAGATGATGACACCCAAGAGCACCTGATACGGGTTGTGTCTGTAGGGTCAGGAGAGGAGTGGCGTTTGGCAGTGTGCACTCCATTAAAACTGTAAACCCACTGAACTACGGTTCTGTAGCTCATGGAATCTGGTGTGGCATGGAAAGTGCTTGGGAAGGGTCCTGTCAGTCAGTAAGGAAGGTGTCCTGAATCTGCCTGGCACTGTTAGGTGGACCGTGTGGGAGTTTATGACACACAAAACCCAGGAGGAAGCAAGGTCAAGAGATCTAAGGGGCGTTAGGGAAGGGATGCATGATGGCTTAGGGGGTAAGAAGGATTGCTGTGTAAGGCTGATGTGACGGTGTGCATTTGATCCTGGAACCCCTGTGGAAGGAGAGCCCCAACTCCTGAGAGTTGTTGCCTGACCTCCCTAACAGTGCATGTCTGTACTTATACGTGTATCACACACACACACACACACACACACACACACACACACACACACACACACACAATTTTTTACAAAATAATTAAGGAAAGATTTAAGGATGTTGGGAAAATAAGATTAAATCTAGATTACATGAAGAGAGGCGTCAGTGTGGGAAAAGCAGAATGTTCTAGAGACAGCATGAGAGTGTAGCCTGGACAAACCACAACGGCTTGAAAACCAGGCATTGGAATGAAGGCAGGAACCGGTGCATGGAAAAGAGGAGCAGCTGTGTGGGCTGGGGAAGGAAGGGGTGTGAGATTCCAGGGGCTTAGCTGTTCCAGCCAGGGCAAGGCTGAGCACTTGACCATCAGAGTGGAGCAGGATGGGGTCACTGGAGTGAAAGATGGCTAAGCTCCCTCAGCCTCAATCTCAGCCATCCTGCCTGCTTTACAGGGTTCCCGGCAGCCAGCTCCAAGAGCAGATGGAGTTTCATCTTGTTGAAAAACAATGTAACTGCACTTTCAGAAACAGAGGGGGGAGTGACTCACAGCACCCGCTCCCACACAATGCTTCCTCTGGATCAGCTGCAGTGTGTGAAGTTGCAATCATGGCTCACATATGATTATCTCTCCTTTCAACACTATAATGTAAGTCTTTTCATGTTCTAATGCATGTTTTATAAGTAACTAGTGCAGTTATTTAGCAAGGGTTTCGAATAGCAATTTTGAAGTGTTTTGTACGGAGATCAAGTTCCTCGCCTTGTGAGGTCGAAAGGGGCGTGAATCTCCATCCAATCTGTGACGTGAATCTCCATCGGATCCCTGACGTGAATCTCCATCAGATCCCTGACGTGAAATGCCATCGGATCCACGAGGGCTGTTATTCACTGTTAGAGACCACACACTTCTGATTATATTGATGATTGATGGTACAACTCTCTCTCTCTCTTTCTTCCTCCTTTCCTCCCCCATCCCTCCCTTCCTCTTCCTCTCTATGTCCCCTCCTCTCTCTCTCTACCTATGTCTTCCTTTGTGTCTTCTTTCTCTCCGATAGGACCTTGCTAAGTAGCCTAGGCTGCCCTCAAACTCTCGGCCTCCCTGTCTCTGCTTCCTGAACCCTGGATTACAGGGGTGTCCCACAATGCCCAGTTCCTCACTCAGTTCTTTCCAACAACAAAGGGTCAAGCTCAGTGGTAGAACACTGACTGGGCCTGCATGCACAAGGCCACCGGTTTGATCTCCTAGACAACATAGAATGGAAAAAGCTTCTCTATGCCATGCCGTACATTAAGGTAGAAAGGTATAGCGTTGACTTAGAAGTTCTCGTTTCTCTAGCAGGCCCAGCTGACATTGCTGGCCTTTCCCTAGGTTAGAAATGATGCATTTTTTATTAGATATTTTCTTTCTTTATTTACATTTCAAATGTTATCCCCTTTCCTGGTTTCCCCTCCAAAAACCCCCATCCCCTCTCCCCCTACCTGCTCACCAACCCACGCACTCCCGCTTCCTGGCATTCCCCTATACTGGGGCAACCCTCACAGGACCATGGGCCTCTCCTCCCATTGATGACCAACTAGGACATCCTCTGCTACATATGCAGCTAGAGCCATGAATCCCACCATGTTTTTTCTTTGGTTAGTGGTTTAGTCCCAGGGAGCTCTGGGGGTACTGGTTAGTTCATATTGTTATTCCTCCAATGGGGCTGCAAACCCCTTCAGCTCCTTGGGTCCTTTCTCTAGCTCCTTCACTGGGGACCCTGTACCCCACCCAATGTATGGCTGCGAGTATACACTTCTGTATTTGCTAGGCACTGGCAGAGCCTCTCAGGAGACAGCTATATCAGGTTCCTGTCAGCAAGCTCTTGCTGGCTTCCACAATAGTGTCTGGGCTTGGTGGTTGTACATGGGATGGATCCTCAGGTAAGGCAGTCACTGGATGGTCATTCCTTCAGTCTCTGCTCCACACTTTGCCTCTGTAACTCCTTCCATGGATATTTTCTTTCCCCTTCTAAGAAGGATCAAAGTATCCACACTTTGGTCTTCCTTCTTCTTGAGTTTTATGTGTTTTGTGAATTGTATCTTTGGTATTCTGAGATTCTGGGCTAATATCCACTTATCAGTGAGTGCATATCATGTGTGTTCTCCCGTACAACCCCTCTGGAAATCAGTTTGGTAGTTCCTCAGAAAATTGGACATAGTTCTATCGGAAGGTCCAGCAATACCACTCCTGGGCATATACCCAGAAGATGCTCCAACTTGTAATAGGGACACATGCTCCTCTATGTTCATATCAGCCTTTATAATAGCCAGAAACTGGAAAGAATCCAGATGTTCTTCAACAGAGGAATAGATACAGAAAATGTGGTACATTTACACAATGGAGTACTATGCAGCTATTAAAAAAAGATGGATTCATGAAATTCCTAGGAAATGATGCATTTCAAGTTTGCCAAAAGATTCATTTACTGGAGTAAAGCGTGACACAAATTGAATTTGACACCTAGGTTCCATGTGACACCTAGGCTTTATGTGATGGTCCTGAGTTTGGTTCCCAGGACCTAGGTCTGGCAGCTCACAACCATTTGTAACCCCAGTTCAGGTGATCCAATGCTCTCTTCTGGCCTCTTTGGGCATCTGCACTAACATGCACAATATTCACACATGTGCGAGTGTACACATGCACTCATGCTTGCACACAGATAATTTAAAATAAATAAGCTTAAAAGAAAACTAAAACGAACGAGGTAGCACACACCTAGAAACTCAGCACTTAGGGGAATCTGAGGTGAGAAGATTTATGAGTTAATGAGTTCCAGGCTTCTGTGGGTTACATGACAAGACTCTCACACAGTGTTCTCTCTCTCTCTCTCTCTCTCTCTCTCTCTCTCTCTCTCTCTTTCTCTCTGATGAGCGTGTGTACGTGTGCAGATATTAGCAATTTATGATGCAACTTTGTGCACCATGCAGAAAGCAACACAACTAATTGAGAACTCTGTTGTGTGGGAGCCGGTGCTGTGAGTCACTTCCAGCTCTGTTTCTGAAAGTGCAGTTACATTGTTTTTCAACAAGCTGAAACTCCATCTGCTCTTGGAGCTGGCTGCCGGGAACCCTGTAAAGCAGGCAGGATGGCTGAGATTGAGGCTGAGGGAGCTTAGCCATCTTTCACTCCAGTGACCCCATCCTGCTCCACTCTGATGGTCAAGTGCTCAGCCTTGCCCTGGCTGGAACAGCTAAGCCCCTGGAATCTCCAGCCCCTCAGAGCGCACGGCTGCTCCTCTTTCCCACTCTCCAGCTTTCCTGCCTTTACTACAGCTCTCCTTTTCAGCACACTCCAATCCCTTCAGTTCTGCCTCCATTCTAAATGTTCTGTTAATCCCACCTTGACAGCTCCCAGTCAGCACAGACGGGTCAACAATGACTGACATAGCTTTTCACATTTCCTTCTCTGAATTTCTAACTGGGTTTTTTTCCATAGGTTCATTACACCTGGACTATAATCCTGACAGTAAATTCGAAGGCATCTTTGGACACTCCTTACAGCAGAGATGGGCAGTTTCCTGGGCCTCGTGCCTCTTTTACATTCACTATCTACAACAATCTTTCGTGGCTATGCACATCAGGGAAGATTACATTTACCCAACTCCCTTTTTAAAAAAAAGATTACCAAAGAGATATGCTCAGTGTAGGCTTTGAATGTGAAGGGTCCCTGTAGACATATATGTTTGCACACTTGACCCCCAGTGGGTGGGGCTGTTTTGGAAG
Source organism: Mus minutoides (assembly GCA_902729485.2). Classification (NCBI taxonomy): domain Eukaryota; kingdom Metazoa; phylum Chordata; class Mammalia; order Rodentia; family Muridae; genus Mus; species Mus minutoides. The sequence continues at coordinate 226,894 of LR750737.1, forward strand.
GTTGTGGAAGCTTTAGGAGGGGTTGCCTTACTGGAGGAAGTGAATCCCAAAGGGGACAGGGCCTTGGGGTTGTCTTTCCTCAGTAAGAAGAGTTCAGTGGGCCACCTTCTGCTGGGAAGGAAACCACAAGCAATCGTCTGGAGAAGAAAATAAATACCATCACTATGTGATCAGACCTCAGCCTGCCTGACTGCATTCAGTTGGAGGACAGTCATCCCTCCTGCTCTGAGGATTGTCCTTTTCAAACACACCACCCACGTCCACGCCAGGTTTCAAGATCAGCGGAACTCCACACACATCGTCAGTAGGGCTGGGATTTTCTTTTTGCCATACGCTAGCCCTCCTGTGTAAGGGCGTTGAAGCACTTTATGAGAGAGTTGCATCTTACAGTCCAGTGTCCTTGCTCCCAGCCTGTGTTGCCTGCCAGCATTTGCAGCTGCAGCGTTAGATCACGTGAACTTACTCTTCCTGGTGTACTACGGGGTTTCCCTGGGACTGGGGGGAGGACACCCGAAGTGAGCTTTGCCAGGTGGCTGCATCTTCATCAGGCTTTGTCCTCTTTTGCTGTCAACTCGTCACAAAGGATTTATTGTGATGTTTAATTAAACAATGTCATAAACGGGACACACTCATCTTCCCATGGCCCCAGTTCCGAAGGCCACACTGGTTCCCCCTTCACTTGTCACCCAGAGGCGTATTTAGTCATCTGTGTGTGGTTAGTGTAAGAAAAAAGGTGACTGCATTAAAAACTCAGGCTTTTCTGCTTTCTCCCAGTGCCGCCAGCACAGATCCTAACATGCCTGCCTCGAAGCCGTCAGCGAGCTGACCCTCAGCACCTCTGTTCCCACGACTCAGCTTCTGAGTCCTTCGGAACATTAGAACGTTTACTCGGGTTTCTTCTACAACCACTGAGAATCTCCGCATTAAGCTAATCTTTCAGTAACACAATTCCTTAAGTCAGAGCCTCAACCTGCATGCCTACTTTCTGTCTGTTTTGATTTTGACAGCTTAACCTAACTTCCACAAACCTTGAACTGTTTAAGAAGAAGACAAAGAGAATAGAAAGGCTGGGCATGACCAANTGGGGGTCCTTACACTTGGGAGCAAGCATTTCTGAGGGATAGGGAAGGTTGGTCAGTGGGGGTCCTTACACTTGGGAGCAAGCATTTCTGAGGGATAGGGAAGGTTGGTCAGTGGGGGTCCTTACACTTGGGAGCAAGCATTTCTGAGGGATGGGGAAGGTTGGTCAGTGGGGGTCCTTACACTTGGGAGCAAGCATTCTGAGGTGCTACTGCATGATGCAGTGACTGTGGACCATGGTGATGGCGGCCAGAGTACTAACCTAGCAACACAAAGCCCTGTGTTTGGTCTCCAGAGTGGACTAAGCCAGGCCTGATGGTGTACACCCATGATCTCAGCATTCGGGAAGTGGGGACCAGAGTGTCAAGTTCAAGGTTATCCTCAGCTTCCTAGTACATTTGCAGCCAGCCAGGGAAATAGGAGATGATATCTTAAGACAAAACAAAGATGAGTGACCATATATCGTATATTTCAAAGTGCTAAATGTTTTTTTAACTGTTTTCATCATAAAAATGATTAATATTTGATAAAACAGATTGATCTCATGAATTAAACATTAAGTAATAAATAGATGTGTTGAAACACTTAAAACTACCCCCCCCCATTACTTTGTACCACTGGGTTTTATGCATCACTAGAAAATGGAGAGGGTGTGAATCTCTGGACCTCCATTTTAGGAGGGATGGGAAAGCCCAGAGGAAGCCCAAAGGCCGGGTCTCTTGACTTTGGATTATGAGGTGCTATACACAGCTGTTTGTTGCATAGTCCAGATCCTACAACAAATGAAAAGTTACCCGTTCTGCTGTAATTGAAGCTCCTACCAGGGGTGAAGGGAAAATTAACCACTTTCCACTGTGAAGATTAGAGGGTGCTCCTCGGAGACAAAACCCAGTCATTAAAGTTTTCTAGTTAAACAAAGACTCCGTGAGTTTCTGTGGATGTGTAAGCAATTAGTGCCACCGCACACCAGGCCCGTACAGAGGACTGCAGGAGGCGTGTGGGCAGGCACCTAAGCAAAGCCCTACTTATCCAGGGCTAGGCTCAAGCTCTCTTCTTTCAAGAGCATCATCAGCCCCAAGGTGCCCCATGTGAGACAGTAGAGCTCCAGACTGGCTTAGAAGAACAGTAAGGGAAGTCATGTGGGTTAGGGATACGGACAGTAGCTCATCATCCTTCTACAGATCACTGGTTGGCTGTGGGTCTCAGTGATTCATAGCAACACGGAGTGAGAAACAGCCCTCATCTGAGAAGCAGGGAGGGGAGAACCAACTGTATAGAGGGCTCCTAGGGTTCTTGCAAGAATGTCCTCAAGGACCTGGCATCTAGGAGGCAGTTGCTATGTTATCAATCTTGCTATAAATGTAGCAAATCACTGTAATTCTACACACATATACAAACATATATACATATATACATACATACAAATATATACATACAGACATTTATACAAAAATATACATGCCACATGTACATATATGTATACTGTATACAAGTACATAACACATATGTACATATCATATATATATACAAATGCACACATACATATACACTTATATATATACACATATATGTACATCTGTATAACCATGCACACATGTACATACATGTACACACATGTATGTGCACATACATATACACATAGCAGGAGAAAGGTTGAGGGGAAAGAGTGGGCACAGGAAGGGGAGAAAGATGGAGAAAGGTGCAAGTTCTGTTGTTAGAAGGAAGCCCATAGAACCCTGTTTCTAACACAGCATCATCTCCTTGTTTGTTACAGAAAATAATATAATATTGAGCTCATCCAGCACCAGATGTCACTCAGAAGGACATAGGACTTTATCTTCTCAGACAATGGACAAGACATTTTCTTGGGATGCATAGTAGGCAAGTGTTGCTCTCTCGTTCTGTCTTACACACTATTTTCTCTAACATTAGCAACTTTTACGACCTTTTCTTGAAAGTCTTCGAAGCTTCCAGGCCACTGTAACATGGGGTCTGCTGTGGGTGTGTGGTGAGGGCTTATGGAGCACTTCCTGAACTCCTCCCTCTTTGGCTAGAAGAGCTGTCTGCTGGCTCACAGCTTGGCCTGTTGGCCCGATCCTCTGTGCAGACAGAGGGAGGTGGCTCCATCTCCTATGGCCTGCCTGTATTCAGCAGCTATTGGAGATAGAGACAATGGTCCTGCACCTCCCTCTATTCAGAAAAGGTCATTCTGGCCCTAGATGTCTCCTGGAATCTGCTCAGGCCTCTACCACGACCTCTGGCATTTTCTGGGTCCTGGCTCCCTTATGGGTTTCTGAGATGTGAACAGTTAGCGTCTGTACATGGATCTGTCCCCTCTCTGAGCCTATGCCAAGGAAAGGGCTGCAGCAGTGACCTTGCACAATAGCAGCCAGCCCTGGAAGGGCCAAGATATCGACGAAGCTTGCACAGTTCACTAACTGTGCACAGCTGCTCAGAAGAACTTAGCAAGAACCTCAGAGAGGGTAGGCAGGGAGTGCCTGCTCACAAGAGGTTGGCTGAAGACCTGGGTTTGTCTCACAATATCCTGGTGGAGGATGGAAGCTCCTGAACTCCAGCTGATGGTCTCTGAAGAACCCCACCTCTGACATTTGCAGTTTGTCTGACCCAGGGTAAGTCACTCAATTTCTGTGTGATTTGTCTTCATCCATAAATTGAAGAGAATCTACCTGTCACATAAATGTGTTTGGATAATAAACCGACGGGACACGTTTAATGGGCTCAGGTTACTTCTACTTCATAATATGCCCTTAAGGAATGGAGGCTTATGCCACCCAGTCTGTGTGTTTATACTAGCCAGGTTCTTTTGATACTGTAACAATACTCGCAAGGGAGACAACTTAACGAAAATGAGTTTATTTAGTTCATAGTACTAAATATTTCTAGTTGTTCACTGTAGGAAGAACACAGCATGGTGCTGTATCATAGCAGGGAAACAGACAGGAGAATGACCACCTCTTAAACAGCACTGAGGGCATGGCCAGCCCACAGTCCCCAGTGACATAAGAGCCTCCCCAAGGGTGACATAAGAGCCTCTTAAAGGTCCACAGCACCTCCTGCGACTACCTTCCTGCAGACCAGCTCTTGAGTTAGCTTTAACTGTCAACTGATAGGTCCTAGAAACACTGACAAGCATGTTTCAGTGAGCAATGTCTTCATCAGATTGGCATATGGGCACATCGGTGGGAATTATTTTGAGCTTTAACTGATGCATGAGGATCCAGTCCACTAGGGGCAGCGTGATTCCCTGGGCAGGTCGTGCTGGGCTGTATAAGAAACCTGGAAAGGCATGAGCCCATGAGTGCCTTTGTTCCATTGTCTCTTCAAGTTCTTGTTTGGGGTTCTGCCCTGCCCTCTCTAAGTGATGGACTGTGACCCGATAAAGCCTTTCCTACTCTAAGTTTCTTTGGGACACAGTGTTTTAATACAGTAACAGAATGAAACTAGAACAGTGGTTATAATTAAACCACAACAGGACAACAGCAGAAGACTACAGTACAAGGTGTCACTTCAATTATGCATCTTACCTCCAGATTTGAGGTGGCAAGTTCCCTGAACACAAAGATGATACTAAAAGGGTAATATAAACCCCATTTGTGTCCATTTTGAGGACCAGGTCTGATCTCAAAAAGGCCATAAGGCACCAGTTTCAGGAATAGACCATAGGTCCCAGAAAGTAGGTCAGAAGACACCAGCTCTAGGAACAGACCATAAAATCCAGAACAAGGTCATAAAACCCCCTCCCAAAGAACAGCCTGGGGATAACCACAAAAACAGGGAAATATCTTATCTCAGAATGGGCCATCTTTGCTGGGCAGCCCTATTTCATCACGTGGTTGAGTGTTCATGACATAGAAATATAGACTACTGGCCACACATGATTGAACATTTGTGACATAGGAATACAGACCACTGATCACCTGTGACCCCCCTAGCACCCATCAATGAAATAATAGATTACCTAATGCCTCTAGAGAATTCCCCTGATTCCCTATAAGAAGGCTTGCGTGCCTTTGTATGTGGTCGCCATTTTGGAGAATGGTTGACCCCTCCCTCCGCATGCTAGATGTTTCTGTGAATGAATGCTCTTTATTTTCGAATACTATATGAGTATGGGGTCTTTCTTCAGCGACTTTCGGACCCTCTCAATACATTTAATGATTACAACTGAAACTGTCTACTCAGGACACCTCAGAGAAAGAGTCAGAGCTAGTGACTCGGACAGAGAGCTGGAAGGGGAGGTTGAGTCCTGTTGGCTCATCAATGACCACGTGTCTCTCTAGCCCTCACCCTTCACAGCAAGACAGCTTTTCTATAGAGAAACTGAAAAAGAAACTTCTTACATCTTTATAGGGTAGTAAGTCTGACATGTTTAATCTACGAAAGAATTGCAATAGAGATGATAATTCCTGCTGAATGTAGACATTTAATCTTCCTTTAATATTACATTTGAATAAAGCACTTGAAGTCAACTAGCCTACAGATGAATCTGAGTTCACAAACTATTTCTACTAAAGGCTCATCAGTTTAAAAAACATCCATTATATATTGCATTTTGAGGTTTGGGGGTATTTTTGTTTTGGATTTTGTTTGTTTGTTTGTTTTGGTTTTGGTTTGGTTTGGTTTGTTTCCATCAGGTAGCTAATATAGAATCACACAAATTCAAACTTTGAGAAGACCTTAGAGAATGTGTGTTTATATTCTCTTGAAAACAAAGGGGGGGTCATCTACGGTCAGGAGGAATTCTTAAATGTTTTATGGGATTTTGATGCTTAAAGCAAGCACCAGATAAATAAACACTCAGTGTTTGACTCCTGTGTATCTTGAGCAATGCAACTGAAGATAGGACTTTGGAAAATCTGAAGGGATCTGAGCTTATATGACTCCCCAGTCTGCCAGAGAGAAGCTGCCCCCAGCTCTCACAACAATGACTGGACAGGCGCCGAGTGAGCTCTCTGCCTTGTGTATTTCTAGACTACATGTGCATAGAAAGCAGAGGATAGAAAATGTCAGCCATTGTCTTCTTCAAACAATGCAGAAGCCATCTGTAGGGTGGGAAGAGGGGACAGTTGAAGAGTCTCTCTGGGGCTCAAGGAAGTGTAAGCGTTACCACCCGTGCAAAGGAAGCTGGTGGGTCCACAGTAGATGAGATATCTTCAAACTCTACCCTTCCTGCTTTATGATGGAAACCCTCTATCTAAGACTTACTGTTGCTACTGCTAATGTCTCCAGTGCTCTCAGGTCACATGCCTGAGCCAGGAAATAGCACAGGGTGTGTGTGTGTGTGTGTGTGTGTGTGTGTGTGTGTGTGTGTGTGTACATGTGTATACAGGGGTAGAAGCTAGACTTGACACCCAGTCTCCATTTTTTTGTTTGTTTCTTGGTTTATTTGTCTGAGAGAGGGTGTGTCCCTGAGCCTGAAGCTCTCCCTTTTAGCTAACCTGGGCTCTCCCAGTGAACCCTGAGCTCAGGCTGTCTCCACCTCCTGGCACTGAGATCTGAATCTCTTTTGCAGGGCTTCAGGGATCTGAACCCAGGTCCTTGTGCTCAAACAGCAAGCACTTTACCTACTGAGTTCTCACTCTAAGCTCTGAGCCCATTTCTCTACTCAGACTCATTCAGGGCCCTGCTATCTGCTGAGCTCCTTGCATCATGGAGTATGAATAAAAGATACAAAGCAGATTCAGAAACACGAGTCACTTTCTACCATACAGATGGATCACTGCTCTAACCTGAACAGGCCCGCTCATCTGCCATCAGAATCACACAAGTAGGTGTGTGTGTGTGAGTGTGTGTGTATTGTTTAATGTGGAGGGAGAAGGCTCATGCATGTGCCGCAGCATACACATGGAGGTAAAAGACAACTTGTGGAGGTTGGTTCTCTCCTTCTACCGTGTGCATTGTGGGGACTGAACTCAGGTTTTCAGACTAAGTCTCTGGAGACAACAATGGTCTTGAAGCATCGAGTCTCCAGTCCACCTCCAGGAACACTGTGCTTGCATAGTTAACAAACATGGCTTTTGTCTCCCCTGAGATTAAGAACATCAGAGTCTTTCCTCAAGAATTTTCCCAAGGCAGTAGGCCAGAAGGCCTCCAGCACATGAAGATGAAGAAATCTGTAGCAAGTGCAGGGGAGTGAATGGTGGTTCCCTAGAACTCTGTGTAAGAAACTAGAAGGTTGGTGTAATGGTTTGTATATGCTTGACCCAGTGAGTAGCACTATTAGGAGGTGTGGCCTTGTTGGAGTAGGTGTGTCACTGCGATCACGGACCTTAACACCCTCATCCTAGCTGCCTGGAAGTCAGTCTCTCGATAGCCTTCAGATGAAGATGTAGCACCCTCAGCTCCTCTAGCACCAGGCTCGTCTGGATGCTGCCATGCTCCTGCCTTGATGATAACGGACTGAACCTCTGAACCTGTAAGCCAGCCCCAATTAAATGTTGACCTTGTAAGAGTTGCCTTGGTCATGGTGCCTGTTCACAGCAGTAAAACCCTAAATAAGACATAAGTCAGCCTTCATGAGCCTCTTGTGACTCGGTCTCCTTGTACCCCATCCTCCCCAAGGAATGCTATTTCCACAGTAGGTCTAAGCAGAGTCCTGTCTGAAGGCGTTGCTGTGGCTGCAGTGAAATAAAAGGTTTTCAAAATCACATGCTGTACAGACTGCTTAAAAACAAAACAAAACAAAACAACAAAGACACAAAAAACCCAAAAACAAAACAACAAAGACACAAAAAACCCAGCTCTATCTGGCAAGGAGTTTTATACCTATTACCTGAACACGGAACATTCATTTGGGCAGAGGCAGAGGCCAGGGACTATTGACTTATAGCTACTGTATTCCATGAGTGAAATGTTCATTAAAGTTCTCCCTCTGATATTCTACTTCTCCATAAACCCCTGAAATCCTTTGCTTTCTTTTTGTTGTTATTGTTACTCGGGTTTTGTTTGGTTAGTTTTTGTTTGTTTGTTTGATTGTTTTTTATTTTATTCTGATTTATGAAGCAGCGTCTCACTATGTAGCCTAGACTGACCTGTAATTTACTAGGTAGACCAGGCTTTCCTCAAACTCACGGAGATCTGCCTGCATATGTCTCCCAATTGCTGAGATTAATGAAGTAAGTGGACATGACTGGATTGTTTATTTCTGAGACAGGGTCTCACTGTGTGGACCAGACTGGCCTGGATCTATCTATGTAGCCTAAGCTGCCCTCAAACTTGACTCTCCTGCCTCCTCTTTCTGGAGTGCTGAGACTATAACCCACTGACTGTCCTTTTAAATTTTTTATCCTTGTGTTATTAGGACCCACAAGGAACCAAACCTGAGTCTGTAGGGCTCCTGCCGAGCTCGGTCTGCTGTTTGGTTACCATTGTGTGGGCTTCACATTTGTGCCATCATGGAGGAAGAGGGATCTGTAAGCGGTTCTGCTTACTAGCAATTCCAACCTCTAGGGTGTCCATTTATGGAGTGCCTGTGGGGAAATGCAACATTAGGAGCCAATTTTTCTTCTCAGAAAGTAGGAAATCTGCATGGAGTTTCTAAAGAGAACTCTGAATGTAGTTCGTTCTGGAACACTAATTACTTCACACTGAAATCAAGAAGTCAGGGCCTGATTGTCCTCACAGATGTGCTGGCAAATTACAAACCATGCCTCGTCACTGCCATCAACCCAGAGAAAACCTTTGCTGGGTGCTTAAAATAATGACTCCTTCCTTGTGCAAATCAATGAATTGTGGGTAAAAATGTAGCACTGTGTGTTTCTTATGATAACTGGTGGCACGGCTTGGGGCCTGAGGCAGTCTTCCAGTGAGATTAAAATGTTATAGGTACTTGCATGGATAGGCATGTGCACACACACACACATGTGCACACACATGTATGCACACATATCACACATATGCACAATTTTTTCTTTCTCTCCTTTTTTATTAATTTCACTTCCTTTCTCAAAAAGAGATTGAAATCATTTGTGATCTTGCATTTTAAACATAATATACTAATTCTTTGAGGATTTTATACATGTGTACAATATATTTTATTCATATTCACACTTCCGAGCTGTCTCTTAGCTCCTCCAAGACCCACCCCCTCAACTCTCCTACACCCTTGACTTCAAATCCACTTACTTTAAAAAACATAATCCACTTAGTCCAGTTTGTGCTGCCTTGTTCTCCTGTCTGTCAATGGACACTGCCCCCCTCCAGGGGGCTACACCCTTAAAGAAAGCTGACTCCATCCACCCCTTAACTGTCAACAGCTTCGCTGCTAATGGTGGAGGTCTCGTGAGCTCCTCCCCCTTCTGTACCAGCATGCTAATTGACTTGATTTTGTACAGGACTGGAGAAAACCACAGCTTCAGTGAGTCCAAGGGTGGTGGGCTCACCTCTAATCCCAGCAGTCTAGAGAAGAGGCTTGCCGAGTCTGCATAGAGAGAACCTTGTCTCCACAAACAAACAAACAAACAAACAAAGAAACCAACGTTTACTGATGGAATGTTTACTTGTCTGTTAGAGGAAAGCAATTACCTTCCTTGACACCCACCAGCAGTCCCTGCTACATCCTTCCCAATGAACCAAGGTCTTTCTGGACACGTGTAAAGAGTGTTCTAACACAGCTGCAGTGATTTATAGCTTTATTTCCCCCTTTCTCCTGGGTATACTGCTGTAGTTTGGATGAGAATTGGCCCCCACAGGCTCAGGTCCATTACCACAGGGCCTCTGACTACAGCATTGTTATAGGAAGAGCCTTGCTGGAGGAAATACAGAGACAGGCTCACTCTAAGAGAGATAAGAAGCTCACTCTACTCTGCCTGTCTCCTACTTGTGCTTGAGAAGGTCTTAGCAAAGCTTCCTGCTCCTGTGACCTTGTGATCCTGTGACCCTGTGACCCTGTGACCCCGTGACCCGTGACCACACCTTCACTACTATTACAGATGCTCCATAAGGAAATGTAAGCCAAAATGAACCCTCCCTTCTGTAAGTTACCTGGGCCGTGCTGATCTGAGAGAGCAACAGAAAAGTAGCAAATCTACACGCTGACTGTACTGTATCACACATTCTCTATAATGGTTTCTGTTTGTCCCATTTCTGTTTGAGAACTTGGTCATCTTTTCACACTTGCAAAGTCCCATGTGTCTTAGACTCAGCAACAAGGAGCACTCTATTCCCAGACTTAGGAAGGATGGACCATTCGGGTGGGTTTGCTGACAGAAGTATTTTAAAGTGAAAACAGACTAGGAGGCAGCTCTGTTGAACATTCCTGATATCTTCGTTACATAGTGGCTTTGGAGTCAGGTGAACCTAGGGGGATCCCAGTAAGAGAAATACAAATTTTGTTTTTGTTTTTGTTTTTGTTTTTTCGAGACAGGGTTTCTCTGTTTAGCCCTGGCTGTCCTGGAACTCATTTTGTAGACCAGGCTGGCGAGAAATACAAATTTAAAAAAACATTACAGATACAGGGCCTTTGCCCCCTTCCTCTTCCTCTTTCTTCTTCTCCTCCTCCTCCTCCCCCTCCTTTTCCTTTTCTTCTTCCTCCTTCTTCTTCTCCCCCTTCTCCCTTTTCCTCTTCCTGCTCCTCCTCCTTTTCTTCCTCCTTCTCTTGCTCCTTCTCTGTCTTCCTCCTTCTCCTCCTTTTCTTCCTTTTCCTCCTGCTCCTCCTCCTCCTCCCCATTCCTCCTTTTCCCCCTCCTTCTCTTCCTTCCCCTCCTTCCTCTTCTTCTTCTAATGATCCCCCTCCTCCTTTCCATGTTCCTCCTCCTTCCCCTATTCCTCCCCCTTCTCCTTTTCTTCTCTTTTTCTCTCAGAGATAGAGTCTCATCACGTAGACCAGACTAGCCTACGACACAGAGACTTATTTCTGCCTCCCAAGTTCTGGGATTAAAGGCATGCACTGCGGTTCTTTGCCTTGATTTCTTCCTGAGGGAGCATTTGTGACTTCAAGGGAATTTGTCAGTTTAATGTTTGTTATTACCCTTTAAATGCTGGTGCTAATAAGAACAGGGAGACTCTTTGGATGACTAGGAAACAATTGTATTTTTTGGATCTACAGTGATGTTCCCTGGAAAAGAATAACTTATTATTTGATGTATGTACACAGCATGACACTCCTGTGGAGGTCAGAAGACATGTTGTGGGGCCAGTTCTCTTTCTACTTTGATGTAGATTCCAGGGATTAAGCTCAGGTCGTCCAGGCTTCTTGGCTCTTGACCACAAGGTGTGTCATTTTTCATTTGTGTTACCGGTCACCACCACCACCAAAATTTTATCCATTTACAGCCTTCTCAAATAACTGAGTTTCAGTAGTTTTCTTTAGTCATCCACTGTTTCATGTCTCTTCTGTGTCCTTCAGCTTAACTTGCTATGACTTCTCATGATGTAGGCGTGTACACATGTTTCAGGTATGTTTGATGGATACACATGTGTGTGAGGGCCAGAGATTTGGATCAGGTACTATTCTTCCCTAGACTCTGCTGACTAGTGAACTGCTGATCCTCCTGTCTCTGCTTTCCAGTGCCGGGAGCTCATGTGTGCACTACAGCGCCTGGCTTTCCTTGGGGTTCAGGTCTTGTTTGCACAGCCAGCTGAGCCATCTTCCCAGCCTTATTATTTCTCAGGATTTTCTTTTGATATCTTTTTTTTATTTGTGGGTTTGTGTGCATTCATGATTTGAGCCCTTTAATTTTTCTTTCAGCGCTGTTTTGACTTTCTCGCACAAAGTACTTCCTGATTTTCCCAGCCTGACACAGAGATCATCTGGTCTGTGTCAAATGCCAAGTGTTCAGGATTTCCAGGTGGTTTCTAAGTCGCTTGGTTCCTGTCTCCAGCTGGTTCTGAGTTTGAAGCCATGTGTGATCTTGTATCTGAGTCCTGCACTGTGCTTCCTCGTCGCTTGTCCTCATGTGTCACCTCCCATCCCTTTAGCGGTCTTCAGAGCACTCGCCTGGACGCTTCTACTTGATCCGGCAGAGGAAGCACAAACCATGGTGAACTTGGTAGGAAGTCAAATGGACTTTTGATCATGAGGTTGAAAGACTGCCAACATCGTGGTGGCGCACGCCTTTAATCCCAGCACTCGGGAGGCAGAAGCAGGCGGATTTCTGAGTTCGAGGGCAGCCTGGTCTACAAAGTGAGTTCCAGGACAGCCAGAGTTATACAGAGAAACCCTGTCTCGAAAAACCAAAAAAAAAAAAAAAAAAAAAAAAAAAAAAAAAAAAAAAAAAAAAAAAAAAAAAAAAAAAGACTGCCAACATCAAGTAGGGGTTTAGCGACGTCAGTTAAATCATGCACAGAGCAGAATTCTGTAACTCAGGAGTAGGGCACTGAAAATACATTATTAAATTTTAGTCCAATTTGAGAATTAACAGGTTGGCAAAAACACGGCAAAGAGGACTTCTGGTAGTTTGTCAATATCTCCTGACACAGCATTACTCCTTCTGTGTAGAGGTGGGGCTGATGCTAAAGTCCTGTTACCCAATTGGTTCTTGACCTGTCTGTAAAGAAGCCATGGGCCAATTGCTGGGCAGAAGTGATAGGCGGGACTTCCAGGTCCCCCAGGGCCTGCATAGAGTTGCAAGGGAGGAGTTTTCCATGCTTATGATGGAGAAAAGTTGACCAGCCATGTGAGATCTCAAAAAGGAGTGGCCACACAGACCACGCCTACCAGCAGGTAGTCAGGGGTTTAGCAGGGGCTAGATGTATGGAGGTATAGTATAGGGTACGTAGGAGATGCACGGCTAAGAATATTGATAAGGGCACACTTTTCCAGGGAAGAGATAGTAGTACCCAGCAATTGTGTCAAAGGGCAAGTTGAAATTGAACAACTGTGTGTCTGTGTCTTTCATCTGTGGATTCAAGGGAAGCTGGGTCAGGGCTGGTAGTATGGTCCGTTCCTGGAACCTAGGCAGGGCAGCAAAGCTACATGCTACACCTCTGTTCTTCCCATCTGCCTCCCCGGGCAGGCAGCAAATGGCCTATATGAATCAATACTCCCTCAGACAGTAGAGCCGCCAGAGAATATGACACAGAGGCGGGCTTTGTCCTTGCCCATGATCACAGCCACAACCATTGATGGCAAACCCTCCGGAACCCAAATAATACTATTGAATATTTAATACAGCCCAGCCTTCTGTCTGTGGTTCCAAAGCTTAGAGACATGCTGTCAGTATATGAGAGCTATAGTAAGAGAACGTTTTTAATTTTTAGAGATACATGCCAAAATAGTGGATGAAATGGTATTTTTATAAAAATAAAAATTTAATGACTTCTTTATTACATGTATCCCGCACAGTTTGGTCCCGGAAGCCTGGCTGAGGTGACCCAGAAAAGCTGGGATCGGGTGAGCTATGCTCTCGGATAGAGGACACAGACTACAGTCTGGATCCGCTGGTTTATTATGAACAGCAGAGGAGGGTTAGCTAGTCTCTGTGGGAGGTCTCTGTGGAGGAACTGTCTGGGTAGCAGTCGGGAGGAAGCTGCAGTTGCTAGCCTTTGTACGCACTGGTCAATCATTCATAAACTCACTTGGACAGGAGGAAGACTTTCGCTGTCCACTGAGCCCCACCCAGGAAGGCTTTGCCACTCATGTAAGTGTGAGGCATCAGGGTCTTGACGTGGCTGTGCCCATGTGAACAACACATACTCATTCAGACTTCATCCGCTCCCTTCCCCCATTTATGCAGAGCCAGAGATGGAACACGGGGCTTTGCGCATGCTCCGTGTGTACTCTGCCCACACAGCCACATCCCTGGCCCTAGCTATAGGCTTTAGACAAGTCATTTCATTGTGCACAAACAGACCAATTCACGGAATGTTTATGAATATTCTCCATGGAAGTCCAATAAAGTGTATGTTCTTCATCAGTGTCTAGAACTGGTCACTGGTAATCACAGGGGGTCACTTAAAAGTCAAAGGTGGGACTAAGGAGTTACTTTGGTGGAAAGCACTTGCCTAATGTTCAAAGCCTTTGATCTCCAACACTCCCCTGCCTGTTAACTGATGCCACCACCACAACCACAACCGCCACCTTCCGTCATTACCTCTACCATCTCCTCACCACCTCCACCTCTGCTTCCTCACCACCTCCACCATCTCCACCACCACCACCACAGAGGAGGAAGGGCAGACCACTGACTGGGAAAATCAATCAAGGGTTGTATCTATGGAAACTGAAAAGCAAACCTCAGCCCTGAATTCTGTCTCCAGGTTGGAAAGGGCAGTGGCCTTTCCCATTTGTATGATTAAAGTCGGCTTATCTAATTCCATGGTTTACTAATATGAACAGAGCATCATCTATGTGCACATGGTGGATTTGTTGACCAGCACAGTTCACGTTGGCACAGTTTAGTAGAAGGCAGTGCTAAGGCAGCAGGTGTGTCCCCTGAGATGCTCTTATCCTCACAGTCCCAAATCAGCAGAAGGACTTCCCGTCAGCTTAAGAGTGTGGTGGTTTGAATATGCTTGGCCCAGCGAGTGGCACTATTAGGAGGTGTGGCCTTGTTGGAGGAAGCGTGTCACTGTGAGCATGGGCCTTAAGACCCTCGTGCTGGCTGCCTGGAAGTCAGTCATCTCCTATTTGCCTTTGGAACAAGATGTAGAACTCTCAGCTCCTCCTGCATCATTCCTGCCTGGGCTCTGTTATGCTTGATGATAATGGACTGAACCTCTGGGCCTGTAAGCCAGCCCCAATTAAATGTTTAATTTATAAGAATTGCCTTGGTCATGGTGTCTGTTCATGGCAGTAAAACCCTAACTAAGACATAGATCTTTAAAATAATTTTCTTTTTAATAATTAAAGTACGTTCTCATTTATGGATTAATGCTGTTGAGGCCACCTCATGCTATTAATTAAAAGGACATTGATTCATTATTCATGAGTTTATAGACTGTCAGGTTTTGTGGGATTTTATTTTGCTTTGTTTTGTTTTTGGTTTTTAGTGCCTTTTTTTTTTCATCCCAAGATATATTGTTCTTGAGATAAAAACTGCTGATTCATAATCGGATTGACTTAGAAATTTGTCTAAGCCAGAGAAGGACATGGGGAAATGGGGACCAGCAGAGGGGACTTGTTTAAATTTTACGAGGAATAAAGTGTCCCAGAAAATCAAACCTCGAGGTTGTTTATAATCAAAAAGGCAGCAGGGATGAATTTGGAAATAACAAAAACACAAACCTGGCCTTGCTGACATCTGCCCTCTGTGTAGGGCGGTTCTCAGAGGAGGGAGACAGTCTCTCCCAGGTTTGTCCTGGGAATGTGGTGTTTACTACTAATGATATTTCAGGAATGCACTGTCGGAGGTGGCAGAGTGACACACACCCAGGCCCTGAGGAGGCCTGTGTGGCATCTTGGTTGTGATAATTGTATTGTGTTCTGGCTCCTGTGACCTAGCAGTTACAATTCCTCCTCACTCTTAACAGGAACAGGCAAACACTGAGCTGAGCTACATCCCAGCCTTTAAAATGAGCCTGAACTATCTCTTAGGACAGAGGCTGGGAACACAGGCAATAAAGCTGTCTTTCCTGACAATGCTGCCATGCTACCCGCATTCCTGGGTGCGAGCTGACCATCCTGCTGTGCATCCAGCAGGCCTTTCCCCTGGAGTCTAACCCACACATGGAAATAGATCAACCTGTTACCATGGATACCTAAAAACATGGCCAAATGATTAAAATTCTTGTCTAAATCATTGTAGTGTCTGACCCAATACTCTGGCCTTGGGAAGTGACACCCCAGGGAAGGGGGCACAGCGTCTGCAGATCACTGTCCCCTTGTCCACTGATCCAGCTCTTACCATTTATCTTCCTGGGCCCCATGTTAGGGATCTGAAGCCGGGGGTCCTGCTGTCCATACATTGTGGATGCCAATGATCCCCACCCCCAACTCCCATGATGCTTTTCAGTGATAATTACTCTGACTTCTAAGGCCTTATTAATTTCTCTCTTTATCCAGACCAAATGTGAAAAATCTCTTTGACTTTTGTTTTTAGCTTAAGCAAAGTGCTTGCCCCAGAAAATCAACTCAAGATTGGATTTAAATCTAAGACTTAATTGGAGCCCTTAGTTTTGTTTAACTCTGTGGGCCTTGTACACATTGCCAAACATTATTCATTCAACCACACTTGTCCGTGTCTGTCACCCTGACTAACAGGTACATGAAGGAGAAGTGGTTGAGCTACTCTTGGGGAATGGTGGCCGGGTCACAGTGCTGGGTGGTGGCACTGGCCACACAGAAGGAAATGACCCAGCTGAACACAGAGATGGTCACCCAGCCAACATCAAGGTGGTTAGTTAGAGTGAAGTCAGAGGCAGTGCCTGAGGTGAGAGGAAAAGAGGAAGGAGGGTGATACAGTTATGGGCGTGGACAGAAGAAAATGCCATCCAAGCAAGGTACTTGGCACACAGGAAAAACTCATAATTGTTGGCCAAGGCCACAACACTTTAAAAACTCCTCCATTTTGATTAAACGATGACAATTTTTCCAAACCACAGTAATTAGCCTTCCCAAGGCTGTTCTCCTCCATCCCTCCCCCTGCAGACCCCCACAATGCCTGTCAATCCCATGACATTCCTTCCTTACTGCTCAACATTCTTTGGTCACTCTTAGCAATGGCTAAAAAAGCTTTCTCTTTGACCATGCCTCCTGTCCTTCCGTTCTCCCCTCCCCCACCCCTCCCCTCCCCATGGTAATCCCTGGTCTGTAAGCAGACATGAAACAATCTGGTTTCTCGACCTAGAGACAATCCTCCAGCAGAACTGCTCAGATGAAACCTAGTCTGCTGTGTGTCTTTTCCTTCAGCCAACTTTTCAGTAATAATATAAGTAACATTGAAATGCTCTACGAGTAACAGTGCACATAAAACATAGCTGCATCAGCCGGGCGTGGTGGCACACGCCTTTAATCCCAGCACTCGGGAGTGGGAGGGAGAGGCAGGCGGATTTCTGAGTTCGAGGGCAGCCTGGTCTACAAAGTGAGTTCCAGGACAGCCAGGGCTATACAGAGAAACCCTGTCTCAAAAAACAAACAAAAAAAATAATAAAAAACAAACAAACAAAAAAACATAGCTGCAAATAACGTAGATCAATAATGTTTAGTCAGATACATTAAAATTGTTGTGCCTAGACTATGACTAATTGCATTTCCAGGAATTTTCCCCCAAAAAAGTGCAAACATGCATATGCCTGCGCAAAGTCTACAGTAAAGGTACTGTGTGTTAGCGATGTTTTCCAGCATTGAAATGACTCTCAGGATTCATTTCACATCATAGTTTGAGAAGCAGGCGTTGGGCAGTCATGTTCAGCCAGCACCATGTAGCATCTGCCTGTTCACATCTTGGCAGACCAGGGAGTGAAAAGACTGGACCCAGAAGCAAGCCTGCACTGTAACCTTCAAAATCCAGCGACCCATTTTCTCCCAGATCTAGGTCTTCCCCAGACAGCAGCCCAGCCGGGAACCAAGTGTTAAACCCATGAACCAGTAGGGACATTTCACAACCAAATTGTAACTGCTCTTAGAAGGTTTTGGCATAATAACCCAACTATAAAGAACCCAATGTTGAGCTGGAGAGATGGCTCAGTAGTTAAGAACACTGACTGCCCTTCCAAAGGTCCTGAGTTCAATTCCCAGCAACCACATGGTGGCTCACAACCATCTGTGATGGGGTCTGATGCCCTCTTCTGGTGTGTGTGAAGACGGCTACAGTGTACTCACATACATGCAAGAAAGAAAGAAAGAAAGAAAGAAAGAAAGAAAGAAAGAAAGAAAGAGAAAGGAAAGAAAGAAAGAAAGAAAGAAAGAAAGAAAGAAAGAAAGAGAAAGGAAAGAAAGAAAGAAAGAAAGAAAGAAAGAAAGAAAGAAAGAAAGAAAGAACTCAATATTAACAAGGATATGAATAAACAAACTGCAATGTATTTTTTAGTGGTGAAAGAAGAATGTGTTATGAATGCATGCAATACGGACAAGTCCCATTGAGAGAAAGGAGCTAGGGGCTAGAGAGGATCCTCCGTGAGAGGATCCTCGGTGGTTCAAAGCACTTTCAGCTCTTGCAAAGGACCCAAGTTTGGTTCCTGGCACCCACATCAAGTGGCTCACAAACTACCTGTGACTCCAGCTCCAGGGGATCCAACATCCCACCGCACTCAAGAGCTCACACATGAAAGCAAAGATAATCAAAACCAAATCATTTTTAAAAGCAGCTTGACATACATCTGAAGAAGGAAACCTTGGTTCCATTTATATAAGGCTTGAGAAAAACCCTATGCACTGAGAACAGCAGGGTAGGATGATTTTCAACAGTGACGCAGACTGACCAGGGGTACAGTGTAAATGCCTAGGAGGAGGAGGAAAATGATAGAGATGTAGGCTGCAAGTGTGTGCAGGATTAAAACTCACTCAGCTGTATGCTCAAGATTCCTGGCGGTCACTGTATGTTTCTAACCTAAAACGGTGAAACTCAATACCAGACGGTGAACCTTAGCTTTTCAGTTATACCGACCAGTCCTCCCGAGGTTACTGTCTGTGTATTTTGGGCCTGCAGAAAACTCATCCTGAGTTCTCTGCTGTTGAGGGAAGAAGTAAGACTTTTGAAAAGTCACGAAGATGGGACTGTGCTGTTCAACATAGTGTCCACGAGCCAAGCCGTGAGCGGCTGCTCAAAACTTGCCACGTGATGGCGCCAAATCAAGCATGCGCTGTTAAGCGTGAAATGAAGAGGGAAGGATAATGTCTTGTGACTCTTTAACACTCCTGTGGCCTGAAATGGCGTGGATATATAAGACTATCTCAAATACCTTTCTTTTTTAAATGTGGAGATAAATGTATGTGTGGTTCATATTTATTCATCGGGCAGACCTACCTAAATTATCATGTGTCATTTGTAGTGGTCTAGAAATGGAGACCTCATATCCCGTTGGTCCATCTATCATCTATCTGTCTGTCTGTCTGTCTTGTCTGTCTGTTCATGCCCATCCATCTATCTATTCTGAAAGGCTCTAGAAACAAACATGGTAAACACTAAGCATGCTCGATAGCCACATTGTTGCCAACATTCTATATTAAAAGGATATACACAGGACTGGGGAGATTTCTCTGTGGTTGAAGTACGCGCTTCACAAGTGTGAGGGCAGTTTAGATACCTACCTATAATTCACAGAAATGCCAGGTAGGCATGGTGACCTGACTATAGCTCTAGCCTCCAAAGGCAGAGTCAGAGAATCCCCAGAGCAAGGTGGCCAGGAAGACTAGCTGTATCAGAGACCTCTGGGTTTGATTGAGAGGCCTTGCCTCATTGATTAAGATGGAAGATGATCCCTAAGTTAACAATGGGCCTCCACGTGCATGAGCACACAACGGACACCAGCGTCCACACATGTGCGCACGTGCATGTGCAACACACACATATGAAAAATTAAGGAAAAACAGATAATGATAACAGGAAATGTAGATGCTCAAAGAAATGGGTTAGGAAACATACAATGTATAAGGTATCCTTTTTTACAACAAAGAACTGTTCAGATAAAAGAAGGAAGCATGCAAATGATATTAATGGATCATTTCCAAGGGGCGGGCCAGAGTAACCTGAGCATCCAATGACAGTCCCTACAAACTACAACCTGTCAAGTAATGAAAATGACTCGTGTCTATAATCATATCAATACATACATGCAGTGCCTGAGTCAAGGCTTGTAACCATATTTAATTCTATTTATAAGTGACCCAGTGCACTCTGGCCTCCACAGAAACCGGTGTGTCTGAGTTTACGGTGATCATCTAATGTAAGTTTATGATGTGTTCTGATACACATAAACTCATGCAGGCACACACAATCACATATTTTTTTAAAAACCACAAGATGTTATTATAATTTTTATATGTGTGAGTATTTTTGCCTAAATGTATAAGTACCACTTGCACGCCTGATACCACAGAGACCAAAAGAGAGCATAGGATTCCTGGAACTGGAGTTACAGAGAGCTGTGTGCCTGATGGAGGTGCTGGGAATTGAACCTAGTGATCTGTGAAAGCAGACAGTGCTCTTAACTACAGGGACATCTCCCCCAAAATAAACATCTTAGAAAATGGAGGGAAGGGAGAATAGTATCAATGAATAAAAAACTTATGGGTAAAAGTTTAATGAAAAATGAGATTATTGGGCCGGGCGTGGTGGCGCACGCCTTTAATCCCAGCACTCGGGAGGCAGAGGCAGGCGGATTTCTGAGTTCGAGGCCAGCCTGGTCTACAAAGTGAGTTCCAGGACAGCCAGGGCTATACAGAGAAACCCTGTCTCGAAAAACCAAAAAAAAAAAAAAAAAGAAAGAAATATAAGTTTTAAAATGTACAGTTAGAATAAAATCAAAACAAACTCTAAACTAGTAAAACATTTTCCTGGATTTGTGTCTTTATATCGCCAAAATTGAACTCACTTGATAAGAAAAAAAATATGAACCTAACAAAAGTTTGGTTGTAAAATGGCCTCTAGAATTATGTGAATAATTTTTATAAAATCCCTTTAAGATATTAAGAGATAGAAAGTTTTTATATCCCAAGGAAATTGGCAGTGATAATTAAAAATATGGTCAGCTATGTCCAGCTCTTTGCCTTAGTGCTATTAAGCTATCAGACTTGATTGGGCAACAAGAGAGTTGATATTGCAGGGAGTGATATTCTCACGTTCAGTCATGCCTGGCACTGCTGTGTTTGCAAATACTAAACTTTTAAGTAATGTCAAGCAATCTCTTATAAGTCTTGCATTGACAGTTTAAACATATTTCATGGAATTAAAAAAAAAAAACCTATAAAGTGTGGCTAGTGAGATGCTCAGCCGGTAAGACTGCTCGCTCTGAGAGCCTTGGGACCTGAGTTCCAATCTCCAGCTCTAGGGCAAAGAGCTGGGCATAGCTGACTGTGCCATAAACCCAGCGCCGGGAGAGGAGATGGGCAGACCTGAGGGCTCACTGCTCACCTCGCTTGTGTGGAATGCTGAGTTTCACATACATTGGGTCAGGGCAGGACCCTGACTCAGGTGATATGGTGGAGAGCATCCTGCTCTGGGCTCCTGATGCCCACACATAGGTGCACTCACACACACATACATCTCATGTGTACTTACATCTCACACACACACACACACACACACACACACACACACACAAATACACTCACACAAAGTCACACATACTCACAAACCTACATTCCAACATTTCACACAACACACAAATACAGACACTTACATACACAAAAATACACAAAACATACCTATACACACAGACCCACATACAAAACCACACAGTAATACGTACTCATGTGCACCCTCATTCACAGACACATACATACAAACCTACATTCACACAATAAGAACACAGACACTCACATACAAAGAATACACATTCATACACACACAATCAGATACACACACACAAACCTATTCACAAACTCACACTCACACACACAAAAACAGGCACTCACACATATACAAAGAATATACAAACACACAATTAGACACAATCAGACACACATTCACATACAACATACACACAAACACAATCAGATACACATTCACATAAACCACACAAACACACTCACACACACACAAAACATACCCATATACACAGACACACATACAAAAACACACAGTAACACACTCATATACACTCAGTGCACTCATTCACACTCACACATACACACACACCACCTTACATAAAAATACAGCATAAGATAGGTGATGAAAACTTCATGGGAATAGGGTTACAGAAGAAAACTGCTGTGTCAGTTAGAATAGTGTACTGGCTAGTTTTGTGTCAACTTGACACAGGCTGGAGTTATCACAGAGAAAGGAGCTTCAGTTGGGGAAATGCCTCCACGAGATCCAACTGTAAGGCATTTTCTCAATTAGTGAGCAAGGGAGGAGGGCCCCTTGTGGATGGGACCATCTCTGGGCTGGCAGTCTTGGGTTCTATAAGAGAGCAGGCTGGGCAAGCCAGGGGAAGCAAGTCAGTAAAGAACATCCCTTCATGGCCTCTGCATCAGCTCCTGCTTCCTGACCTGCTTGAGTTCCAGACCTGACTTCCTTGGTGATGAACAGCAGTATCGAAGTGTAAGCTGAATAAACCCTTTCCTCCCCACCTTGCTTCTTGGTCATGATGTTTGTGCAGGAATAGAAACCCTGACTAAGACACCATAGTCTCAGACATTTCAACGCTGGTCGCTGTCACTGTTTGGGAAGACATAGGAGATATGGCCTTGCTGGAGGAACCGCATTACTGAGGAAGGGTTTTGAGCTTTCAAAGACCTGGACAGTTTCTAGTTTGTAACCCCAGTTTGTTTCCAGCTTGAAGTTTGAGACATGAGCTCTTGGCTGTGCCCCTGCTGCCTTACCCACTGCACTCCCCTGCCACAAGGATGAGGTACTCCTATCCCTCTGGGACCATAAACCCAAATAAATAAACAAACCCTTCCTTCTAGAAGTTTCCTTGATCATACTGCTTTCTCACAGCAATAGAAAAATACCTCATGCCATCGCCTGCAGAAGTAGAGAGTCTCAGGCTCACATCAGGGAAGGTTTGAATCTATTGTTCTGCTGCTGTAACTCCACATGAAGAGCAGTGAAAGAGGGCTACCACCTGCACTTAAGTCAGGATAATTAAAATCATATTACACACAGGCAGCAATTGGATATTGAGCTCACACCATCGCAAGTCAGTCCCATATTAATACCTCTATAATTAAAAGCAAGAGTTAATGTTTTAACGTAGTGTTGTTTGAATAATAATATAACTGTTTTTTCCCCGAAGCACTTGAGTTTCTTGCACACAGCCCAGGTTATCAGAATGGAACACACAGACGTCTGCTGGGTGCATGGTAGGTTGGGATAGAGAGATGCAGCTTCCAGAAGAACTGAGTTCAGTTCCCAGCACTCAAAACTGCCAGTAGCTCTACTTCCAGGGGATCCAGAGGATCCATTGCCTTCTTCAGGCCTTGGGGACACACACACACACATGTAGCATACACACAGACACACAACACACATACATATTATATATTTTTAAGCTTTTCTCCTAAGGATTTGAAGCTAGAGAGGCTGCTGGGTGATCAAGAGTGCGAGTTGTTCTCACTCAGGATCTGTGTTCGGTTCCTAGCACCCACGTGGAGACTAACAACTGTCCCTAACTTCAATTCCAAGGATCTGATGACCTCTTCTGACCTCTACATGGTACAAATTAATACATACAAGCAAACCACCACTACCACCCCACTCCCACAGACGCACAAAATAAAATAAAATTTTCAAACCACACTGTAAGGATAGTGGAGTACATACATAGTGAAGCACATCACCCTCATATGGTCAAGGGCACACACAGCACGAGGTCCTAACGATGTCAGGCAGGCACAGAGATACCACAATTAGATAGGGACTGTCCCCAGAAGTCTCCTATGTGTGGGCCTGGTGCTGTTTTATGCTATGAGAAGGTGGGGCCTTTAAGAGGCGGGGCCTAGGGGGTAGGTTTAGGTCACTGGGATCACGGCTCTGTGATTGGCTAGTATAACCCCCTGGCTATGGCTGTGTGGGCTTGTCTTGATTAGGTTAGCTGAAGTAAGAAGTACCAAGGTAAACAGTTGGTAGTGTCCTTCCCTGTGCTTTGGGTCATGGACAGAGTACAATGGAGAGAAATCCTGATCAACAGGATTTCTCTCCTTACTGCGGAATCAATGAGAGCAGCTGCTGCCTCGAGCTCCTGGCTGTGGCTTCCTCGCCATCGTGGGGTACCTGAGTAAAAGCCAAAATGAACCCTTTCTCTCTTGACGTTGCTTTGTCTGGGTATTTCATCCCAGCAACAGGAAAATTAACAACAACGATATCAACTTCCATGCACATCCACATATGGAATTCATGAGCAAGCTTAGTTTTGCTTCTGGGTTCCTGGCAAGGGAATGCCAGAATTCAAATGTTCCCCTGTGAAAGGACATCAAAATAACGAAAGTGTGACACAGATGTAAAACCCCATCAGCTGGGCCCTGGAACTAAGCACAAAGTACTCAGCTTGAATCTGTGGAAGTGGTGAGAGGCAGTGGTGAGAGGCAGTGGTGAGAGGCAGTGGTGAGAGGCAGTGGTGAGAGGCAGTGGTGCACCGTTGGAATACCAGCTCTAACTTGGACCTCCAGGGAGCCTAACAAATATCCAGTTTAAAGAGCATTCACTGTGCTGTGTAGCTGAGCTCTCCAGGGACCGAGTGATGGAGGTGGGGGGAGACGTCACACCCTGGAGCTCCTCAGACAGCAGCTGCACCATCACGGAGTCTTCAGTGCTGAGAGGCTCGGACCACTTCGGGGACTGGAACTGAAACCTTTGATGGCCCAGGGGTGCGACTATTACAAAGACAAGCCTGCCAGGCCACATGGTCAATTTGAATGCAATGATTTTGCTCCGTTTCTTGTTTTCCTTTCTGAGTACATCTGCATTTTTCTAAAGGCCAATAGGTGTGAGTATATAAAAACAAAAATGGCAGTGCTGGGAAGGTGGCTCAGTGCTTACAATGCTTGTCATGGAAGGGCAGTAGCCTGAGATTCACCTCAGCCTGCAGGTGCCTGTCATCTCAGGGCTGGGGAGGCAGAGACAGGGTTCCCTGAGGCTTGCTAGCAAGCCAGCCTAGCCTAGTGAGGAGGGGCTCAGGTCCCAGTCAGCAACCATGTCTGAATAAAAGCAATCTGGATGGTTCCTGAGGAATGACGCTCTCTGTTGATTCCAGCTTCCACATACTGACTATGAGCACACACGTACTCGTAAACACACACACAATGGAAAGAATGGCTCATTAAACCCTATTGCCCTCTGCTACATGTTCATAGTGAAAGCAAAATCACCAGGAACCTAGAGGCCTCCCCTTGGGATATTGACCCCAACCGCCTGCTAAGCCATTGCGGAGGGCCAGTCTTGGAGGCTCAAAGCCACCATGCTCAAATACAGGAAGCTCCTTTGCTGGCATCCTCCTTTCAGAGAAGCTTGCTGCGTTGTTGTTGTTGTTGTTTTTCAATCTTCTTTGGGTCTTGGAAGGAATCTCCTGATATGTCCCAGCCTGGTCTGGGGAGAGCAATCCTCCTGTCTCTGACTCCTGAGTTAGGAGATTACTTGTACATACCACCATGCCCAGCATCATCTACTACTCCTAAGTCTGTGATGGATTTCTTTCTGGAATCAGTTAAAACCGGCAAACTTTAGAATAGAGTAATCTACATTTAACCTACCTACAAGGAGGGGACGTTTATTCCTGGTCCTGGCTAGCTCTTTTATCTGGAAGCTTCAATACAATGTTCTTGGCCTCTTTAATCCTTTACAGAGTCTGTGTAGCTCGACCTTGCTTGTGTGCTTGAAAACGGCTAGAGCAAAGCCCATATTCATGTTATCTCTTCCACATGTTATAAGCAGACCGCTGCAGCAAGAGACTGGTGTGTGTCCATCTGGCCAAGACAGAAGGATGAGTGTGCCCCCTTCTGAGACGCAATACTATAAGCTCATAGTCGCTGTGTCCTAAGCCACATTATTCCTCCAGTCACAATCAGCCACAAGCACCATGTCTCCATCTCCAGCTGTCTTATTCCTGTCTCTCTCATAAGCAGCTTACAGCTCAGGGACTCGTTCTTGGCCTGTTGACCTTGAACTGTTACTTAACTACAGGCCTCATTTCTACTTCCATCCGTCAGGTCTTTCAGCACCTTCGTTTCTCTTTGGGGTGTTACGGAGGTTGCTTTTCCACTCTGCTATTTTAACTTAGCGAAATATCATTCACCTTCATTCCTTCCTTTCTGTGATTCCTTCCAGGAAGCTACCTTGGCAGTTTTAATTGTTAAGACCCAATCTAGAATCGTCCGGAAAGAGAGTATCAGTGAGAGATCTTTCAATCAGGGTTGCCTGTGGGCGTGTCTGTCAGAGATGCCTTGATTCCTGAACTGAGGTGGGAGGACCCAGTCTAGAAGTGAGAGGCAACGTTCCCCGGGGGTTTGGGCTCTAGACTGCATGAAAAAAGAGAACTGAGTACAGATTTGAGTACATTCCTCCTCTCTCTGACGGTGGATGTCACATGACCAGCTGCTTCCGGCTCCAGCCCGCTTGACATCCCTCACTGCCAGACCATGACCTGGAACTTTGAGAGAGTCTCCCCTAAGTCGCCTCCTATGGGGTACTTTATCAGAGCGACAGGACCATACTAGGACAGTTGGTCGCTTTCTTCTTCCTCCCATCACCTCAACACTTCCTTACTCACCCTTCCGCCTCCAGAAATTGCCCCAATGAATGAACTCTTCAAACGCTCACAGGATCAGCAGCATCAGTGACTTCAGGGCAAGAAACTCTCAGTCTCCACCCTAGGTCGCACTGCGTCAGGAACTCTGGAGGCGGAAGCCAGCAATCTGAGGTTCTGAGCCCTCCAGGGCACTCTGACACACAGTTTTGAGAACCGTAACCCTAACTCACGCAGCTCCCGGGCTTGTGTCTGCAAGATGTTTATCCTCTTCTGTGATGACCCGTTTATTAGGCACATCCTTAGTTGCTTCATGCGTGTAGGTCCTACTATCCCCATCCAAAAGAGTAACTGTTAGACCCTTAAAGGATTTACAATGAGGGCCTATGAGTCTCTTCTTTACAGCTTTATATCACTACCTAATAGTTTGGCAGCTTTGTAACTCTGTTTTAATTCAATTTAATAGGTGTTTTTGCTTGGTACAACTCAAGCAGCTCATGTATAGCACAAGCCACTCATGGACCTGCTTGTCTTAGTGCTTTGTTGTTAATGAATAAATAGGCATTTCATCACAGGATACTATAGGTCACACTAATAAAATATTAGTTTTCACGGCACTTATTTTCTAACAACTTAAAAAGCATTGACTGAGTCAATTACCCTAAATTGTCATCTAGTTTGTTGTCATAGGAAAGTTGGTATTCTTGTCATGAGAACAGGAAATTAATTTCTTTCTGGACTTTTTGCTTCATCTCTGGAAGAAATATGTAGGAGTAGTAACAGTGAGGAGCCTGGTGTGACAGCAGGAGGCAGGATGGAAAAAAATCTGAGAAAACAAAGATTTTTTTTAATTTTATCATGTCAAATAAATCCAATATATAAACATTTATATTTTCCTACCTGTTCATACACCACTAAATATTACCCAGATATTTCTGATAATTAAATAGTTCCGGTATTATTAGCTACTTTTCATTGTTCTCCCAACACTAAAAATTAATTTTCAAGTCAGCAAAGTTGGTAGACATTCATGGCTCAACTATGATCTCATAACAAACGGGTCATGTTTGGGGCAGTGTCACTCTCTGCCATTCAGGATGGGGCACCGCGGGCAGGGAGGGGGGGGCGGCAGAACAAGTCACTCGCTTGAGTTGTAATGAAAAGCATTCAGTTTTTATGAGTTAGTCGGAGGCGTGTTCTCCAGGGAGTGTTTCAGCACTGTTAGGCATCCACTCTGTTTCCCTGAGAGGGA
This sequence comes from Mus minutoides, assembly GCA_902729485.2. Taxonomy (NCBI): domain Eukaryota; kingdom Metazoa; phylum Chordata; class Mammalia; order Rodentia; family Muridae; genus Mus; species Mus minutoides. Next base: position 254,468 of record LR750737.1, read on the forward strand.
GGGAAGCAGAGCTAGCTAGTGAACTAAAGTCTGTGAGATGAGTCATTGCTTAGCTCCATTCCAAAGGCTCGCTCAGTTTCAACTCAGCCCCTCAGGTTGCGTACCAGTCCCCGGCAAAGACTTTTCTGTGTGGTCTGTCCCAAGTGATCAAACTCAGACATGACTTGTCTGTTCTCTGACATCCCTCGATCTGCATCCTCAGACAAAGACTGGTCCCTTATATTAATACTCTAAAATTTTAATCATGATAGTGGGTGATGACAGTTGTCCTTCTTTCTGATTTTCTGATACTTAATTCTAATTATCAATGGACTGGATTAACCAACCCCTGGAAAAATGGTGAGATATGCCTCTGGTAGTGTCTGAGAGATTGTTCCCAGAGAGGATTAACTGAGGGGGCCTAGGACTTGGGGCTGAATTAAGGGAGCACAGTGGAAAACCAGCCAAGCACCCACATTCGTCTCTCTGGGCTTCCTTTTCTGTAGACCTGCCGGTAAGGAGCTCCACTCACACTCTGTCCGCCACGGACCTTTGGCTGGCTCACTTTTCCCACCAGGATGGACTGTATCCCAGAGAACTGTGGGTCCTCTGCAGGAACAAGCGCCCTTAGCCAGGGAGCCATCTCTCCAGTCACTGTTTGAGATGGGATTTCAACTAACTCAGGTTGCTCTTTACCCTCCATGTATGACCGAGGCTGACCTTGAGCTCCTGATCTGTTTCTACTGCCCAAGGGCTGGAGTCATGAGTAAATACCCAGCACACCCAGCCATACTTCTTGTGAACAGCAGTGCTCCACTGTCTTGCAGAAACTCTCAAAGGCAGTTGCATGCAGTAGCCGGCTGCAGTTGCTCACTTTACAGAGTCACTGAAGCCCTCCTTTACTAGGAACTCACATCTCCAGGACTCACATGGTGGAAGGAGAAAATTTATGCCTGTTAGTTGTCTTCTTATTACCACACATGCCCCATATGTACCTACAAAATAAACAAGTGCACAACAGTCCAAAAGCAAGATGAATCGTCGTTACAGTATAGGAGGAATCTTTTTTTTTTTATTCTTGATGCTTATTTTATCCACAGAAATGCATTTTCTTAGATCTCATTAAGAATTCAGAGTTCCATTAAGAATATTCAAGTATTCACTTGGTTTTTATGAGCTTATTAGAGATAGATTCCTCTGTTCCCCTTCCTTCCCCTGAGAACTTAAGGCTATGAGAATGATCTCAGTCCTCACTCAACCAAAGCCTGCATGTGTACCCTTTGATCCTGGACCAACTTGGGCTGTGTGTTTTAGTCCTCATTTGCTATATTGTTTTGATCTTATCTATTTTAATTTTTAAAAAGTTACAGGAAATCAACAACTATGTTATTTTGATGTGTGAGAAAACCAATGCAAACCAATAATTATATAAGCAAAATGTTCAGCTGTTTCTAAGACATACCATCAGCCACGACCAAGTATGAATGGAAATAAACCCACAAATTTACCTTCATTCCAATTAATACTTCATTTTAAAAATAATCCCTATGATATGCCTTTATTTTTAATTTTAAAATTGACTTTATTTGCCGGGCGTGGTGGCGCACGCCTTTAATCCCAGCACTCAGGAGGCAGAGGCAGGCGGATTTCTGAGTTCGAGGCCAGCCTGGTCTACAGAGTGAGTTCCAGGACAGCCAGGGCTACACAGAGAAACCCTGTCTCGAAAAACCAAAAAAAAAAAAATTGACTTTATTTACATTATCTCTGTGTGTGCTTATGCCTGTGCACATGTGTAAGTGCCTGTGTGTAGGCATGCCACGGCATGTGTGTGGAGGGCTGAGCACAGCTTTGGGGAATTGTTCCTCTCCTTCCATTGTGGGTTCTGACTGTTGGACTCAAGTGGTCAGGTTTGCTTGGTAAGTCCTTTACCAGTCAAGGAGTCTTGCTAGCACTACACGCTAGCTTCTTAGACTCACTGGAATCAATCTTGCTTTCTGTGACTTTTGCTACTCGGTGGATATGTGATCTGTAATGAGTGTTGTTTCAGGAGGGCACATATTATCCTAAGGAGAATCTCACCCTAATTAAACCAGGGTTCTCATGGGATGCTATGGCTGAGAAATGAGACTCATGGTGTATTTTGTGTCTTTCAGGGATACAGGGAATGGCAGAGGAGGTACCTATGCAGATTCTAACTCTTTGGAAAATATGCCTGGCTCTGGTAAACATGCCTTTATGTCTGAATACAACCTTAAATTAATCTTAAGTGTTTATAGAAAAATCGCACTCAGAACCAAAGCAAAGTGGCTGGTTATATCCAGAGTTCTGTTTTCTTTTTCTTTCTTTCTTTCTTGTTTTTTTTTAAAGAGTTTTTAAAAATTATTCTTACATTTAGTTTTATTTCTGTGTGCGCATGTGTATATGTGTGAATAAAGGCCATGTGTGTGTTGGTGCCTGAGGTGGCCAAAACAGGGTCATAGATCACCTGGAGTTATAGCTACCCACAATTGTGAAATTGTGAGCCACTTAACGTGGGTGCTGGGGACTGAACTCAAGTCTTCTAGAAGAATGGTAAGAACATTTAATATCCAGGAATTAGAGGCAGGAGACTCTCTTCAGTCCTGTGGAGTTCTATTTTCTGAGAATTAATTCTTTGCTTATATACTTTGACCATTCTTATTGAGATAAAATACAAGATATTTCATAAATTATTTTTACATTAGTAGTGTGGATTAGGCCAAGGTTCTGTAAGAGCACCCCAAAAGCTAAAGGCTCAAAAAAATAGAGTCAAACAAGGCACATGATGTCACCCACTAAAATGTGATGTCATCAAACTAAGTGTAAAGTAGGTCTCGGGAGAGAGGGGGGAGGGCATGGGGGGTCAGAGAGATGCTGGTTGGTCAGGAGAGGGAGGGAGGTCCTCAGTGGTTGGTCTCTGGTTAGTAGTAGCTCGTTTGTGCATCTCACAAAGGCTGGGTGAGAGCAACAGAATCTCACCACAAAGGAAAGGTAAGTGTTTGAGGTGTCACATATGCTGTCAAGCCAATTTGATCATTACATAGTATATTTGTGTATTAAAATGCCCCAGCAGTGTGGATAATTATTATGTAGTAACTAATAATAGAATATTTTCTAAACAATGACGTTTTCTTGTCTCCCTGGTAACAGCCCCAGATAAGTCTGGCAGCTGTGGTCAGTGGAGACCCAGGTTGGTCCTACCTCCGCTGGCTTCTAGGCTGGCTCTGGTGATTACACATCATAAGAGCTGACTGGCACTGTGAGCTGCTGGCTGGGGCTTTCTTTACACAAAGGTGAGGTACAAGATCCTTAAATCACTCACATTCTAGTGACAAATATCTGGTCACATGACCATGCCAGGTCTCTAGAGGGAATCCTGAAGGCAGCTTTCTATGTCCGCACAAGAGAGGGCAGGCAGAATGGAACCTGCTGTGCCCTTATGCTTGACTGTGAGCAACTATCAATAACCAACCTACAGGTTGCCAAGTATCGGAGAAGCTGTGCCAACATAGTGATTTACAAGAAACAAACCGGTCCATTTCTTTCCATAATGAAAATATTCAGCAAGGCAAAGCCCGAGGCAGGCCTGTCTGACTTAATGTCACTACATCAAAAGATTTTAGCTACCAAAAGCTCAGAGGATATAGCCGACTTTAAAATGGACCATGTTCCAAAAGCTGGGAATTCATTTTCTCATAGAAAACTGGCTGGGTTCCAAAGTTGTTTCAAATAGACTGGTTTACCTGTGTGGTTCATCCTCAATGTAAAATAAAAGACAATGTTGCGCTTTAGTGCCCCAAATGGAAAAGCTGTTAAGTAGTAATCATTGTACTACATTTTTTAGTACTTGAAGATCAGAGAACGTACAGAAGACTGTGGGGAGGAAATAACGCCCAGAGTGACTCTTCAGAGAGCTGAGGCAGAGCCTGTGAAACCAGAACATATGGTTCCCTCCTTTTAGAGTTTATCACAAGTCCAATGTGGTTGCTTCTATACCAACTGCCTTCTTAAACATTTACCTTGTACCTATCCATAGAGCAAGGTACTGTTGACGCTCTCATCAGAGGACCTTCTTGTGGAGCCGATATGATGGTTAATGCAGCGGCTCACAGCTAGCCAAAGTGCAGAGAGTAAGTGACCATGGATGGCTCTCCACTAAAGTTACATCTGCATCACCCCAGCCCCTCCCGCGAGGCTAGGGGACCATCACAGAAGAAGGGGCTAGAAGAACGTGAGGTGGGGCAAGACTTGTGAAATAATGTTTTCTAGACAGGGCCGTTGGCCGGATGGGCTGCAGGGAGGAGAGAAGACAGGTTCGTCAGACCCCACCCTAGCTGAGCAGCTATTGGCAGATACCAGCCACTGGAGGAGACAGGGTCAGTTTTTTTTCAACCACGTGGCCCCTGAGAGTTTCCCCATGCTCCAGTGGATGGACCAGCATCTGGGCAGCACTAATTAGATGCAGAGGGGTTTGGGGCATGAAGTAGGGAGTGGGACTTGTGCAGTGAGTTGAAGGGAGAGCGATACGGTATAAATGCAAATTGTATTCGTGTACCAAAGACTGTTTTAGGTTTGTTTGTTTGTTTGTTTGTTTGTTCGCTTGCTTGTTTTTTGTTTTTGTTTTGTTTTTAATGTGATTGCTTCTTATAACAAGTAGAGCTGAGAAACGAAATGCAGGAGGGGACTGGAGAGTTTGCAGCTGCCTGGCGGCCTCGCAGCTGCCCGGCTGCCTTTTCTATGTGTCCATGTGAAGAAAGAAGAAAGGACAGAGTTCAGAGTGGAGAAAGGGAGCCAAGACTGATGCAAATGACCTCTTCCAGGCAAAGATGAGACAGCGGTGGGACTGAGCTTTTCCTAGTCTGGAACCACAGGGAGTCTGATTACTGCCTACACAAATTGGGTGTGGAGAGGGAATAGCCATCCGGGTGAGCAGTTCAGAGAAACAGCCTCTTTCATTTCTCAATCAGCTCCCAGAACATTCATAGAACAATGTTAGGGAAAGAGAAATACCTCAACACTCGAACTGGAAGACTTCTCACTGTACTGATTTATAAAATCAATTTAGGGAAAGCAAAACTTCCTCTTCCACAGGCCCAACAATGTATCGAACGTCTTTGCATTTTTGGGGGCGGGGGTTCGAGACAGGGTTTCTCTGTATAGCCCTGGCTGCCTTGGAACTCACTATGTAGACCAGGCTGGCCTCGCACTCAGGAAATCCGCCTGCCTCTGCCTCCCGAGTGCTGTGACTGAAGGCGTGCGCCACCACGCCCGGCATATAGGCAGTGCATTTTTCAAACATGCATTGGTATCCTTCTTGTGGTTTTGCTTCAATTTGCTGGGTAATCCCTCTACTGCTTTCAACATGGTTTCTGAAGATGCCTGTTCTTGAGGAAAAAGCTTCCTGGGGGTCTCAGGGTGGTGGGTCCTGCCTTAATTACTTCCTGGGGGTCTCAGGGTGGTGGGTCCTGCCTTAATTACTGCACTAGGGATGGCTGTTCTCTGTTGAATCTGGCTGCAACAGACTCCGGCTTCTCTCTTGACAATTGAGTCTTCTATAATCAGGGACCTAACAGTTGGGCTCCGCAGAAAAATGGCCTCCAATTGTTTTCCAAGCTGTGCTCAATCTAACCATGCATGGAAACCCACCAAGTGTCATCAGGGTCGGAAACAGTCAGCCTCTGAATCCCAAGGACCGAACAAAGATTCCTTTACATGTAGAAATAAACACTAACTCTCCTATTGGCTGAAAATTACTTAATCATATGCTCTCTATGGCTAAAAAGAATGCTAAGGCAACCCCAGATTCTCCAGGCAAGTTCTCTCATTTGAGCTGTTATAACATTATTTTGCAAAAGAGATAAAAGTTAGTAAGAAAAGGTGTAAAAGTTGTATGAATTGAGAGAGAGAACAGTAAAGAAGAGAACAGCATATACATATGCATGCCATGTATATTCCTGGTGCCTATGGAGGTTACAAGATAGTGCCAGATCCCCTGGAACTGAAGTTAGAGAGCCACTGCGTGGGTTCTAGGAACTGAACCTGGGTCTGAATTGAACCTGGGAGCAGCCAGCACTCTTTAGCTGTTGGGCTGTCTTTCCAGCCCCAGGCTAGGTTTTTTGTTATTTCCATTCCCTCTTAGGTAAATTCAACTCCTAATTAGAAGATGTTTGTTGAACAGATTACTATACAGCTGCTAGAACAATCTGAGGACACTGTTTATCAATGGAATGCCCTCCTCCCTAGAAAATGAGGAAGTGGGTGCCATGGGCTCTAAGTGTCATTCCCAAATAACATTTGATCCCAGTGTTGCCAGCTTAGGGTTGTGCTGTAACAAGGGACATTATTGTTATGTTATCCTTAGGAGCAGAGCATGTGCTTGGGCCCTGCCTCTGTGGTCCTGTGTTTATCCCCCACAGAGCTGCTCCACATCATGATCACGGCTACATAGGCCAATCTTTGAAATTACATACAATTACATACAGGCCTCAGCCTGTTCATATGTCTAGAAATGAGCTCAAGCTGAGCTATAGAAGGATTTATGGCAGTTGGATAAAAGTCAGCGTTTCTTAGGAACTTGGGAAATCAAATCATTTTCCATCTGCCAAAGGAACAATTTTCCTAGCCTCTGAAAGGGGCACATGGCTACCTATGGTGCCTGTCAACATAGCAAAGCCAATTCTCGCCTCCAGGCTCTCTTTGCTTCTCTTTCTCTTTGCTCTGGACTCTCCTGGATGACTCTGAATATCTTCTCTCTCTTATTTTGTTAATAAGACCTTTGTTAATAAAAATATTTTCCCAACAGCAGAGCACCGTGTCATACATTTCTTCACTGTGCTCACACACATACACACACTCATTGGCTCTGATTTTTTTTTTCATTTTCAGTATGACTTTTCAAGTTTCCCCATATGATCTGACACCCTAAGTCAACCTGACATAGGGAAAAAGAGGCCTTCCTGGTTAACAGCGGAACCCTCCCTCATCACCCTTGCCCAGCAACTGTCCTGCCACACAGAACTCTTGCTCGGAACAGTGGTGACGCATCTGTGCTTAGATTCCTCGGAAAGCATTGTTTTTCACAATATGGGTGATGACACACAGCAGAACTAGCTAGCTGGTTTTTCACTTTTCATTGAAATGAACCAAAAAGAAAAAGAACCTCAAACAAGCATATACAATGTTTCAGTCTAATTGATACAACATGGCTGCTCTGGAGGGGGGGGGGAATGACAAACATCTGTGCCGCTGTTCCCCTATCACCAGGGTGTGAGTCCGTTCTTCCTGGTCCTCAGTAAGATGATTAGTCTCTGGTCTTGCCCCCAGCCCCTTGTCCCACCACTAAGTAAGGGACAGTACCTCTATAAAAGTACAGCGTTCAACCAGAAATTATGGGCTGCCGAATTATGGGCTGCCGTTAATAGACTGCGTACATGCTGGGCTCTTTGTCTTTGTACCCGGCTTGATGAGCTTGGAACCACCTGGGAGATTCACCTCTGTGTACCTCTGTGAGGATATTACCAGGGTTGAGGATGGAGATCCACCCTAGATACACGCTGAAACCTCCCACAGGCTGGGGCTTCCCCTGAATTAAAAGGGGGAAAAGAAGTGAGCTGAGTGTAAGCAGTGAGCTCACTCTCTGATTCCTGACTTCAGAAGCAATGTGAGCAGCTCTGCCTTACATTCCTGCCACCATACCTCCTTGCCATGATGGCCCTTTGCTCACACTGGGAGCCAAGTTAGACCACCCCTCCCTACAACTATCTAATGTCAGTATTTGGCTGTAGGACTGAGAGGTGACTCACATGCAGGCCTAGAAGCACACACCATGAGAAACAATTACCCTTCCCAGTATCCTGTGCTCATTTCCATCATCTGGTTTGCAGAAACCAAGGCCCAACCAGATCAAATTGCTCACAGTCAGCACAGGAGCTTCCAGGATAAGCATGCGCTGTCCAGCCTGGTGGTGTTTTCCTCTTTCAAGGATGGGCTTCGGGTAGCTGGGAGGGATGAAGGGATAAAAGATGACAAACAGCATCCTCAAATGTCAGAAGTTTTCATCCTCAGATATTCTGTCCTTCTGATGTCCATCTTGCTCAGGCTCGGGTGGGTTTCCAAGAGAGCTCTAAATTATTCATGGACTTGCTTTTTATCTATTTAGCCAAAAATCTTATTGAGGCAGCTCTCATTCGTATCACCCCTTTGGGTATTGGAAAGTCAGTTGGAATAACAGAAAGAACAGGAGTATGTCCATGCTCCGGAGCGATGACAGTCCAATGCTCATGGCCTTTAGACCTCTTCTGAGCCCATGTGCTCTCCTCATTCATGCCCTCTTCTTTGTACATACCTGTGTCTGCTAGCAAGTTGGGGGGATCAAATGCAATCAGTTTTCCTTCACATCTGGAGGTTTATGTTCTATTCATCCATATTAACCCTACACAATGTCTAAAATACATGCTAAATGCATTCATGGGTTCATGTAGTAAGATACCTGTGTGCAAAAACTTCTCTTTCCACTTCCAGTGTTCCAGAAATACTTCAATTAAAACCCTCTGCCTTGAACAACACAACCATCCACCTCCCAGGTTTTCCTCTGCACAGCGTTGAAGATATTCGAGCCTGAAATTTCAGGTCCCGTGTTATATTTTATCTCTCTCTTTTTTAACTTTCAAAACTTTTCTAAAGCTGCTTCTTTTCCCCTTGTTTGTATCTGCATAGTGTGACCTGTTGGTCAGGATTCGATCTCACTCATAAAGATTTCTGGAGCCTGGGTATAAGTGCTCTCTTGTTACAAAAGAGAAGAGGAAGAGACACCTGTCCCACTCTCTTTGTTTTCTGAGACTTGCATCCTAATAATAGTGGATTTGTTTGAACTAGATGCTCCCCCGAGAATATTAAGTGGCAACAATTTTAAAGGCAATAATGAAAACTGTGGGTTTTTTTGCCTTGAGGAAAAAAAAAAGTATCCTTTGCTTGGCTCCCTTCCTGAAATCCTACTGGGCAGAGGTGACTTGCTCCCTTCCTGAAATCCTACTGGGCAGAGGTGACTTGCTCCCTTCCTGAAATCCTACTGGGCAGAGGTGACTGGAGAGCCAAGGAGAAGTTCTACCTCTGCCTCGTTTGCTCTCATGACCTGCAAGTGTGTGAATGTCTCAGGATTTTTTTTAATTGTTTGTTTTTATTTGATGTGTATGTATGTATGTATGTATGTATGTATGTATATGTGTGTGTGTGTGTGTGTGTGTGTGTATGTGTATGTGTATGTATGTGTACTGCATGTGTGCATTGCACAAGCTGGCCAAGAAGAGGGTGTCCAGAGTTAAAGGCTGATGTGAGTTGTCCTGCTGGTGCTGGGCCTCTGCAAGAGCACCAAGTTCTCCTAACCTCTCATCCAGCGCTCCAGCTCCGCTTTCCTATTTGCCCTGCCCAGGTCAATATGCAACACGCGGCAGCTGTGACTTGGGCTTTTGGCTTCGTTCATTCATCTGCTGTAAAGCTCTAGTGGCTGTTAGAACTCAGAAGTCAATGCCATTGTTGGAAAGCAAAGCTCGGGAACTACCACAGATTCAGCACCCCCAATCTAAGATGAAGACCCTGAGACCAGAGTTTAATGTGATTATACAGGGATGTTTTCTGATTTTTCAGCTACACAGACTGTCTCCTGTTCAAAGCTGTTCACAGTACCATCTATGGTCATCTCCAGGCTCTGTGTAGATATGAAGCCAATGTGCCTTATGTTAGTATGTAGGTCCCCCCCCCAAGAAGATATGTTATTATATACATGCAAATATTACAGATTTGCCCAAACCTGAAATAGGAAATACACAAGAAACTCACTCACTCTGTCCAGGAAGTGAACGGCAGGAGTTAACTATGTAACAGAATCAGAAACTGTGTGTGTTACGTGCCTACGGCAGGTCTGTCCTAAAGCCTTATGTAAATGCCCCTGAACAATGTGGTGGGAGACAATACATAGCTTTACTCACCCAAGAAAGGGACCCTGGGGCAGATGGAGGTAAGGACTGCACCAAAGTCCCACTTGGCAAACCACTGAGTTTTTATTGGGGTTGCTTACAGGAACAGGACGGCTGGTCAGAGCACCAGAGGCGTGGTCAAAGCACTGTCATAAAGGTGTTCAAGCATTTGGAAAAGGCCAAGCACAGAATGTACTGAAATAGCAAACTTTAGTCACTCTCATTGGTAAGGACATCTCACTTAAAAGCATCCAGATAGTAGTGATTCTTATGACGGGAAAGCGGACACTCCAGGTCCTGCTTCCCCCACATCCCTTCAGCCCATCTTCCCAGGCAACTGTTTTACTCTTAATTTCTATCTCTCCATTTATTAAGGGTTTTTAACGTTTTTACCCATATGTCTATGTCTGTGTGACTGCTTACAAAACATGTGCATTTAAAGTGCAGTTTTTAAAATGTTCCTGTTGTCCCTCATGACAACATGACATGCTATAGTTATTAAAGCAATCTGCTACCTGACACATTACTAACAAACACACCGGTGACAATTCCTTAAAAATGTGGTGGGATGATTATGTCCTGATAATGGCTCTTGTCAGGATAATGCTCAGATTTTAAAATCTGTTGTGCTGTCCTGGCTTTTTGCTTTTTCCCTCCATGAGCTGTAGACGTGGCTGGTGGAGATGGCCAGGCTTCTGACAAGAAGGCTCTGGTCAGTCTAGCAGTGCTATAAGACAGATGGATTTCCTAGCTTGCAACTAATAAAACTATAATTAAATACACGAAGGCAAAGCAGAACATAATTCAATCTTCCTGCTGTGACTCAGAAGTCATACCAGGGTCATCAGTATGAAACTCCAGATACAGTATTGCAGAGGTGCAGGGAGATTTAAGAGTGGCATCTGGCTTGAAAGAACGCAGCAGAGCTCAGATTTGACCATGTGTGCTTATGAGAATGCAACTTCATAAACATCTGGTCCCTGCTTTACTGTTTCCCAGTATTCTGATCCTAAAATAAGCTCTGGCACAATCTTAATCTCAACTGCCCAAATCATTCTCCAGCTTGTAATGAAAGAATCAAGACATTTTAATTTTCATGGGATTATCTTCTTTAGTAACTTCCATCTAAGGAAGGGCCCACTATTTTAAATCCTATTTTTTAAATTATATTTGAACAGGTTCCTTTTAGTTTAAGCTGTTACAGTTTCTACTTGTAGCCTATGCTTTCTTCCCATGTCGTACTTAATTGATTGACAAAATATATATTGATTATTATCTTTCTGGCCTACTATTAGTGGGGGAGGGATCATTAAAACTATTGTAGTTTAGTAATTAAGAAGATTCTTTTGAGACAGAGTCTTCCTATGTATCTCTGGTTGTCCTAGAACTGATTATCTAGACCAGGTTGGCCTTGAACTCTTAGAGATCTGCCTCCCTCAGAGTCCTTCCTGAGTGCGGAGATCAAAGGCATTTACCATCATGCCTAGTACTGAATTTTTAAGAAAACAACAACAACAACAACAACAATTTTTCAATGTTAAAGTCCTAGATGTGAGAGATATTGGTTTTTCTCCAAAGAGTCTACATTGGTTAAGTGCACAACGACAGTCAGATGTTGCGGCAGCCCATGAGGGAGGCTTTCCTGAGGACCGGTAAGAGCCACAGTCACTCGTTTAACACACTGACAAGAGTAGGAGATGTGATTTCTTTTCCTTCTTAGTTACAATCACTGTTAAAGTAAAAGGCATAGCACTTCTGGCTGAGGACCTAGGATCTCTAAATGTCCCCATTTATGCTCTCTGAACAAAATGACCAAACCTTTAAACTAATCAAATTAATACAGGAAAAAAAAACACTATTGTTTTCTTTTCAAAGCAGGAAGAACATATAGGAAGACAAAATTTACAACTGGCTCCGCAGCTACAGTGCTGACCTAACATGCCTTGAACCCTGAATTTGAGCCTCAGCACCATATCAAACCAGGCATATTACACATGCCTCAGCACCATATCAAACCAGGCATATTACACATGCCTCAGCACCATATCAAACCAGGCATATTACACATGCCTCAGCACCATATCAAACCAGGCATATTACACATGCCTCAGCACCATATCAAACCAGGCATATTACACGTGCCTGTGTCCCCCACACTTGGGAGGCAGGGTCTGAAGGACCGTCCTTAGCAACACAGCTGAAGCTACATGAAACCATACAAAGCATTATTAACTCTGCTCCAGATTTCAAAGCTTTCCATAATTTACCAAGCTTAATGTCCTTCTAAATCAAAACCAGAAACTTTTTAGGCTACCATCCATCTTCCCAGACTCCTCAGCTTTACCTCTGGCATTTACAGAGCATAAGACCTAGTCTCCCTTTTCCAGCCTGTTGAACACCACTCAGCTCTTCAGTTATGTCATCTAGGAATCCCTTTCCATCGTCCCCTCTCCAGATAACAATTCAACTTTCTTTAAACTGTCTGTACTTCTTATGCCCGTAATGCCAACACATTGTAATTAACTGTTGTATCTGTTGGAAGCTTGGCTAATAATAAGAGACCTGATACTTCTCTCTCACATACACCCAGAGATAAGTAGTTTGGGGTTCTTAGATCGGCTCTTCTTTTCATGCTTCTGTTGTCTTCTTTAGCAGGACTTTAAGCGTCTACGATGCCACAAGACTGTTGGGTAGCCTCAGCTATCACATTCATGCTTCAGGCCTCAATAAAGCCTGAGGCAGCCAGCAGACCATTACCAAAATGCAAAGGAGCTGTTTTTCTAGACAACTCTCGTCTACACATCATAGGGCTAACCAACCATGCACATCTATAAAGAAGGGTATAAAAATGAAAACATTTCAGCTAGGCACATGTGTAGAGCTCTTGTGGCAAGAATTCTAGAAACTTGGCAAGAATTTGACATTGGGCTAGGACAAGGAAGTAGGCTCCAGATCTTGATCATCTTGATAAGTCCCTGCACACCACAGGACTTTGCTTATTGCCTTGTTTGTTCCTTGACCTAGAACTGACCTTATCCTTTGCATGTACTTAGAATGGTATAAAAGCAGACTGAAAACAATAATAAACCCACTTCAGCATAAGCCCTGGCTGGAGTCATGTTATAGTACCGTCTAATTGTCCTTTTCTTTTTTTTTCTTTTTTTTTTTTTTTTTTTTTTTTGGTTTTTCGAGACAGGGTTTCTCTGTGCAGCCCTGGCTGTCCTGGAACTCACTTTGTAGACCAGGCTGGCCTCGAACTCAGAAATCCGCCTGCCTCTGCCTCCCGAGTGCTGGGATTAAAGGCGTGCGCCACCACGCCCGGCTTGAGACCTGGTTGGTTGACTGACTGAGCTTGCTTGGTCAAGCACAAAACCAGGTTTTGGTTGTCAAGATAGAAAGTAAAAAAGGAGAACGAAATGGATAGCCACCAGCATCTGCCTTACTTTCCTTAAAAAATGTTTTAAATATTTTATTTTTAATTATGTATATGTATGGGTAGGTCTGTGCACATGGGTACAATGCCCATGGAGAACAGAAGAGGGCAGAAGATCTCTCAGATCTGTAGTTAAGAGTTTGTAGTCCACCAGTGTTGGTGCTGGGTATAGAATTTGGGCTCTCTACAAGAGTAATATACTCTCTTAACTGTTGAGCTCCCAATCTTCAGTTCCCAAGTCTCTTTTAAAAGCCTGTTTCCTTAGATGGTGTATGAGTTCGTGAAAGCTTGCCATTAAATAGTGTTCATTTTGTAATCTCAGTACCATGATTTATTTAATTACTAATTGAAAAAATGTATATCTCACATGTTAGGGGAAGAGCAAAGAAAGAAGCAAAGAGAAGAGATGTTACTAGTTTCTCCGTTTAAATCACCATTTATTCATTTGTTACTGGTTGAGCTCCCAGTCTGAGTGAATGAAGCATGGGATGATGGAAGAACACGCAGGATCCTGGCTTTCAGACAGAGCTAGGCTGAGGATGGCAGGGGACCCTGGGGTTCCTTAGGCAAATGATTTGAGGGACATGAATGAACCATGATCTGAGGTTGGAAAGTTGGAAGTTTATTCTGCCTTGGAGTGAAAGTTGAGGGAAAGGAGGAAAGAACCTGTAAGTTACAGTCAGTTAGGTAACTGATTCCTGACAGTGCTACATACAATTTCATAAGTTACACTCAGTTACTTAACTGATTCCTGACGGTGCTACATACAAGTTTCACTTCTCAAATGCTCCCTAGAATCCCTCACAAAGGGGTTTCCTAGGGCTTTGCCTTTAGTGGATTCTGACCCGCTGACACCCCTGTTTGGGGGTGTGAGTGCATCTGCCAGTTTAGGGTTCACAACTGTGTCACCTCCATGACTGTCTTGGTTAATTGCCAATTTGATATAGCTTAGTGTTATCTGGGGGTGGGGGTGGGGAACTAGATTGAGGAATTGCCTAGATCAGATTGGACTATGTGCATATCTGTGATGATATTGTGCTGATTGTTAATTGATATAGGAAGGATCAGTCTACTGTGGGTGGCACAACTCTCTGGGCAGATGGTCCTGTACTGTATCAGAAAACCTGTAGATGAGCCAGCAAGCAGCATTCCTCTATGGTGCCTGCTTTCAATTTTACACTTAAGTTCCTGCCTTGACTTCCCTCAATGATAGACTGTGACTTGGAAGTGTAAGTCAAATAAGCCCATTTCTCCCCTATGTTCCTTTTGGTCAGAGTAGTTTATCATATCAACAGAGAAGTAATGTGTGGACACGTGACTTCTTAGAACCCTGTCTTACAGATTGGTGTTCTCTGGTGGGCTAGTTTGGGAAATGCTGTTTTGGCTTGTACTATGTAAACTTGGCAAAATGACTCTAATAGCCACAGTTCCCAGGGCTTTCTCGAGAGAGATGAACATTCTCTAAGAACTGGGTATAAGTCTCCTGCTCCAATCTTTAGAAGAAACATGGGAACCATACCCTGTTAAGATTTCTAAGCTTCAGGACCATAAGATTATACATTCTTCTTGTTTTAAGCCATCAAGTTTGTGACTGTTTCCTATAGTAGCAATAGGAAACTGTCCACAGAGATGGAGGCAGGGCTATTGTTTCAAGCTACCAGCCAGCAACAGCTGGAGAGATTGAAGAATTCACTCAGGTAAAGTCAGAACCCTGACTTTGACACAGGAAAGAACTTCAGGACAAGCTAATATAAAGCAGAAATGGAATTTTTTATTAAAACATATTTTAACATAGATTTTAGACAGGAAGGAGGTGGCCAACAGAGGGGTATCCAGGAAAACAGTGAGGCACACTTGGGACAGCATTGGTGTGGACAGATCAAAGGAGATTTGTAATCCATTGTCTGCACAATAGGATATTATACAAAGCTCTGAAGTTTTCATTGGCAAAGGGCTGCTAAGAAATTTAAAGGAGATGGCACTGAGGTTCCTAAGGTGACCCTGACAGGCTAACATTTAGCCACACACTGGATGTCAGGAATGTAGAAAGTTGAGCTATCTTATCTCCGCTGTGAACAAAAGTTGGTAGTTTTGCTCAGGAGAGTCCCCAAAAATGTCTGGGAGAAAGTGAGGGCTTGTCCAAGGTCATACAGATCCATGCCTGAAGCCTGATTTATTGGCATTTTAACATTTTTACTTGAAAGTGTTGTGTAAGATAAATATGGGCCCTGTGTCAACAACTTTCAGTATTAATTGTGTCAGAAT
>LR750737.1:271305-308131 GCA_902729485.2 Mus minutoides
CTCCCTGCCCGGCCCGGCCTCCCCGGCTCGCGGCCCTCATCCCGCCCCTATGCGGGGCTCCGCGGCCCTCTCGGTCCCGCCCTCCTTCCTCCGCCCTTCCTCTGCGCTGCTGCGCACCGCCCTCCCTGCCAGGCCAGGCCAGCGTGCACCCTCCCCGCGCGTCTCTCTGCCGGCTCAGCCCTCCGCGCGCCGCCCTGCGGCCCGGCCTCCTCAGCCCGGGTCCGCCGCTCGCCCTCCGCCGCCGCTCGCCGCGGCCGCCTCAGCCGCCGCCTCAGCCCGGGCGGGCCGGGCCTCCGCCGGCCGTGGACCGGGACGGCGAGGACGGGCTGCGAGCGCAGTAAGTACAACTTTCCCGGCCAGCGCCCCCCACGACCCCGCTGTCACCCCCGCGCCCTCACCCGCCGCCCGAAAGTTGGCCCTGCCCGGGGTCGCCTCCTTCCCGGTGTCCTTGGCGAGCGACTTTAGAGGCCACTTTTGTGGGCGAGGGGAATGCGCGGTCGGCCCTCTCCCTCTCCAGATGGAAATCGGATGCTCGCCTGGAGGGAGAGCTTCCCCTCTGGAAAAGGAAAAGTGGCGGTTGGAAGGCTTCTGCATTTTGTCTGAACCGTAGCCGCCCTGCCTCCCGGGTGGCCAGTCCCTCCGGGGAAGCGGGTCGCCCAGAGGCGGCTTGCAAAGTTGGCTGCGTCCTGCACCCTGGAAACTTGCAGAGGGCAATACAGGGAGGCTCAACTTTAAGGGTCGGGGGCTCGGCGTGCGAGGCCGCTGCGCCCCGGTGGTGGGCGGCGGAGACCAGCTTGGGGCTGGGTTGCTCAACTCAGCATCGCCGAGCTGCCCGGGGTTGAGGAACCACTACTTTCCCAGAATCGAAAGGCATCTTGAGCCCTTCGATCCTAGGTAGGGTTTAATCGCAGTCAGTTCTGGTCCTAATCTTTAGAGGCACAGAAGGAAATATGCAGGACACGTTTCCTAGCCGACTCCAGCTTGTCAGGTCAGCCCTGCCAACACATCAAAGCCTAGCGTTAAGGGAAAAAAAATCCCTCCAACCCGCTGACAGCAGGGACAAACACTTAGCTACCTAACTGTAGATTGGGGCTCAGCCATTTTTCATAAGATACGTTTTGTCCCAGGGAAGTATCTTAAATATGTAGTGATCTCTGCGTTTCTGCCCAGTTTGGGGATGTATGTGTGTGTGTGTGTGTGTGTGTGTGTGTGTGTGTGTGTGTGGTGTAGGTAGTTGTTCTTCTTTAAAAGTCTTTAATCTGTGGTTGCCAGGGGTTGTGATCGGACCTTGGAGGCTCAGAAAACTGGCACCTTTCCTGTTTTGTTTTTTAAACCCAAAAACCTGTTCTTTGCTCGAGGCAATCGGGAATGTCAGCCCACTGCAGGGGGAGGTGCTGATAAACCCAGGAATCAGGGCTCCAGACAACTGCACTAGCAGTTTGGGAAGTGGTTTGTGCTTTATCCTCTAGTGGTCATGTTAATGGTTCTTGTGATCGTATATATTTCCATGGGGAGCTACCCCCAAACCTCAAAATTAAACATAGCCAATACTCCATTTAAGAAGAATAGACACGCTTTGATGATTCTTCTACTGAAGGATCAGATTCAACACAGCATAATTTGCAGTGTAAGTAATTAAATCTTTTTGAAAAAAATCTCCCAATCAGTCACCCCTCCCTTTAAGAATCTCAAGATGGTACTTTCCGAACCGGACTCAATTGGCCATAATGGACTGAGACCTTTGCAATCAAGCCCTGTTTCTGGGCTACAGGAGCTTTGGGGGACAGCAGAGAGCCCCTAGAGGGAGCCAAGTCACGGGGCTGACTGTGCAGATAGGAAAGGTTTTCAGTTAGTGTCAGTGTCCTGGAGAGACACTGTTCCGAAGGTGCCTATGCCATTCCTGGGGTTACACTACCTAAAATCTGCATTTTTAAGAGCTGTTTGGAAATTGTAGATTTAGCATCCTACAGGGTTGTTGTGTTGTTTTTCTTTGCATTTTTGTCTTTAGAGTTCTAAAGCTTATGACTTTTAAAATCCTAATCCTCGGTGCTCACTATGTAGCCTTTATATTTGGTGGCATATGTTAGTGCTTGACCTGAGTGCCTTGCTTTCTGAGAAATGGTTAATTTCTTAAGAAAAGGTTTCCTGTTTCTTATTGGACCTTGTGTTGTTTAATAGAATTCGGGAGTAACACTGTTGCTTACTGAGGGGTATCATTGCTCTTTTTGTTGCAGTTAATTTTGGCAGAGCAGCTTTGTCCATTTATAAAATGTTGAGGTCCCAGAAAAATTTGCAAGTGTTCAAAACTTGGCAAAGTTCATTCTAGGTGGAGGTGGAATGGGGTTGAGGTGTGGATAGGAAACATTAGAAATTATAAATACAAGATTCAAATTAAAAAGTAATGTATCAACTACTGGCTCTTCTTGGCTGTTACTTTGTTTCAGCCCTAAATATTCTAATGTAGAAGTAGTTCCCAGTGTTCTATAGACTTGGGAGACATGCCTCCTAGCAGCTAGCCAGGCTTGTCAGCATCTGGGGAGCTAAGACTGGTCCCCGTTTCTCTAGCTTTGTGATCTAAATTCACTGCCTTTAAGATAGGAATACTACTGTTATCAGGAAAGCTATGATGGACTGGCACCTCAGGCGTTCCTGGCACATCTTCGTTTACAATGGCAGGATCTCTCATTTCTCCAGAACTTTGTCTATGCCATCCAGACTTGCAAACTCTTCCTTGCCTGTTCTGAACTCATCTATCCAAACAAGGTGTCTTGCTTACTCTGCACTCTCTTCTGTCCATCAGCTCTCAGAAATAGTTGACCACAAAGTACTGTCTATTTTTCCAGCAAAGTATCTCTCAAACCTGTTTGATTTTCAGGCTCTGCCATGTTGTCCTTTAGTTCAGGCCACTCTGACCTCCCTTAAGTTTACTGGTCTCCTTTGCCCCTTCCTGCTTGTTTTCTTGACAATAGCCTGAAAAAAGAAAGTCACTTCTTCAGGCCTTCAAGATTCCCAAGAATCCTTGGAGTATGGTACAGAATCCCCAGCAGGCCTTCCTGACCTGTTTCCTTCCTTCCTTCCTTCCTTCCTTCCTTCCTTTCTTTCTTTCTTTCTTTCTTTCTTTCTTTCTTTCTTTCTTTCTTTCTTTCGGTTTTTCGAGACAGGGTTTCTTTGTATAGCCCTGGCTGTCGTGAAACTCACTCTGTAGACCAGGCTGGCCTCAAACTCTGAAATCCGCCTGCCTCTGCCTCGTGGGATTAAAGGCATGCACCACCACGCCCTGCCCTGCCCTGTTTCTTAAGGCCCCAGCCCCTTACCCACCTTTCTCAGCTTATAGGCCAGTCCCCGGCAGCCTGGCCTCAGGGCCATTTTCCCAGCTCCTGAGTAATTCCTCATCTTTTGAGGACTAACTCTAGGATTCTTCCTCATGGAAGTCTTCTCTGTACACGGTTTTCACATCTTTTAGACCCCTCTTACTTCTTCCACAATGACAGTCACTCTTAATTTGTCACAATTTATAATTATACTGTATTTTATTGTTTTCTTCATCCCTTGTGGGCAGTGGTGCCTGCTTTCCTCTCCAGTCCCTAGTGTACGTAGTGGTGCTCAGTAGATAAAGTGGTGTAGTATCCACTTTTCATGTAGACCCTTGTTTGAAACTGCATAGAACAGGTTGTCTTCAAACAGAGATCTGCCTGCTTCGGCCTACTGAGTGCTGGGATTAAAGCACTCAGGCCTCGGCACACCCAGGACATTTATGCTCTATGATATTTGTGTTTTGTGTCAGAAAAGCCAAACTAGCCCTTCTATGTTCTAATTTTGTGAATGATCTAGAATAGCCTTTAAGTATCAGGTGAAAACAATGCATTTTTGGTCTGTGGAAAATGCATGCTAATGAGACACTTTTAATTAGTGTTGCTCTTGTGATACTCTACGGTACACATTCTGCTTTTCTAACTACAGCATTAAACCAACTGTGTTTTATTAGCACAGGATTACAGAATGGAAATATGAATTCTGCTGTGCCTGATGTTTTGCAGTGTCACATGGTTGTGGGCCAGACAGATGGTGTGACTGCTCAGGGCCAGATGCCCAAGGAGGTTGGGGAAGGTCTAAGGATGCCCAGTGGTGTTCCCGCAGAGTGTGATTTTCATCACCAAATGCCATCTGAGCCAACACTAGAGAGGAGCAACAGGAGCCACCTAGAGGTGGGGAAGTTATTTTTCCTTTCTCACTAAAGTCTTTTTTAGCCGAAATAGGCATGACCTTCCATGGCCAAGGAAGTGTAAAGCGAATTCGGCTGTTTCTGTAGTGTGGTTGCCCCACATAAAACCCCGAGTCAGTGTCCCATGGCTCAGCGATGCCTGCTGCTCATGCTGCAGGTGCTCTCTGTTCTTACAATCCTTCTGCATTGTCTCCTGACTCTTTCTTCAGTCGGTGTCTCCTTCAGTTTCTACTCCCCCTTAGAGCACATGTGACCCAGCTTCTTTCTTGTTGGTCAGGGAATGCACCAAGGACTTTGGATCTACTGCTATCTTCAGAAGGGAGTCCTCTGCATACAGCCTCTAGGTCCCCCTCCGTGCTGGGATGGTGAACAAGAATGATTACAGATACCTCTGAGCTCCTGCGGCATGCCCAGTCCCATGCTGGCCAAGAGGAGGGTGTGGTTGACCAGGACATAGTCAGGAAAAGGCTGCTTAGGTCTTCATACCTTCATTTTATTCAGAGAAACTAGTCCCCTTCTTTGCTCTTCTTCCCACTGAAGATAGAGCTGTCTAGGCCTCCTATAAGGCCTGTGCTTTACACTGAGACTCAGACTTTCCTGTGGGAAAGAATAGGAAAGTTTTTGGGAGGGCGTCTGGCATGTGACTTGCTTTGTGCAAGAGGTCTCTGTGCCCCAGAACATTTATATCACCACTGTAGATATTATTGTGGTTGGGTACCATTGTAATTTTTTGGTCTCTTAGGTGTATATGCCTACTGGATACCTAGAACTTGGACAGTTGCCTGGAGTGTCTTGGCACCAATACCATTTATTACCTTTTATTTCCAGCCCAAATGTCAGATTCAGGTTGGTTTTAGTTGTTTGTAAGTTTTTTTTTTTTTTTTTTAAATTAATTTTATTTATTATATGTAAGTACACTGTAGCTGTCTTCAGACAGTCCAGAAGAGGGCGCCAGATCTCGTTACGGATGGTTGTGAGCCACCATGTGGATGCTGGGATTTGAACTTATCACCTTCGGAAGAGCAGTCGGGTGCTCTTACCCGCTGAGCCATCTCACCAGCCCCTGTTTGTAAGTTTTATACATTCAGGTTTTATCATCAAGTTCAACATAATTTTAGAGCTGTCTAGGTTTTATGCATTGTAGCTTACTTTCAGTAAGCATTCAGTTTTTACACACACACACACACACACATATATATACATACACACATACATACACACACATATAGGTTTTAACAAGAGGGAAGTTAAAATCACTTTCTTCATATTTTATTCATGTAGACGTATGCATTGTCTTTCTTGCTGATTATCAGTGGCTTCTGTGTGCTAAATCAAATTTATCATTAAGTGTAGTAATTTTATTATTGGAAAATCAGTTAAAGTAAAATGATCCTTTCACATATAATTATATATTCTGAAAAATTAGACTACCCTTACTGGATAGACATTAGTCAGCAAAGTAAAGTAAGAATTTATTCTTATTTATATAAGAATATAAATAATATTCTTACTATAGTTGAATAGATTTATAACATATACAGCTCTGTAGTAAAAATACCATTGTGGAATAGGTTAGGCATAGTGTCAGACTTTTAGTTAAAACTCAGCCATTTAGACAAGAGATTGTATTACTGGACGTATTAGAATCTATTTTGTACTTTAGCTTCCTTATTTTTATGTGTATGATGACTTTTCTTACATGTATTTACTTATTTTAAATGTTACTGTACTGTTTATTTGCTTTGTATAAATGTGTGAATCTCACATGTGGAGATGAGAGGACAGTTTGTGCGAGTCCTTGTTCTCCTCCTCAGTAGGTCCACAGACTTGGTAGTGAGCTGGGCTGGCTGAGCTGTATTGCCAGCTTTATACTTTACTCAGATAAAACTGCTGTGAATTAAGCTGTGCGTGCCTGACTGCAGTTTTACAGGCTTTGGTACAGGTATGTGAAGCCCTTGCCACCGCCAGCACACAGCCTATCCATCCTCCTCCTTCCCAAGTGTCTCTCTGACAGTGCATCCTCTCCCCAGCCTCCCCTCCTTCAAACTCCCCTCTGCCCTCTGTCCTGTAGAAGCCTGCCTTTTCTAGAGTGTGAGCTGGGTGGGGTCATTGCTGTGCTGTCTGACTCATGTTGGTATTTATTTGTCCCACTCGTGTTGGTATTTGTATCAGTGGGGCCAGGGGCGGGGGTAGCAAGGTAGCAGAGTGCTTCTGGCCTTCATACACAAGACCCTGACTTAGTCTCCAGTACTGTATAATCAGGATGATTAGAAATTCAAGGTCAGGGCTGGTGAGATGGCTCAGCAGGTTAGAGCACCCGACTGCTCTTCCGAAGGTGATGAGTTCAAATCCCAGCAACCACATGGTGGCTTACAACCACCCATAACAAGATCTGACGCCCTCCTCTGTTGCGTCTGAAGTCAGCTACAGTATACTTATGAAGAATAATAAGAAAATGAATCCTTGGACCGGAGAGGAGAGACCAACCGGAGCGAGCAAGGATGTCCGGAGCGAGCAGAGCCGAACAGGGACGGCCAGAGCAAGCGGGGACGGCTGGAGCTAGCGGGCCGGAGCAAATGGGGCCGAACGGGGACGGCCAGAGTGAGCCGGGCCGGCTGGAACAAGCGGGGGCTGTACGGGGAGTGGGGCTGGCCAGAGCGTGTGGAGCCAGCGGGAGCGAGCAGGTTCGAGCGAAGCGAGCGGGGTTGACTGGAACAAGGGAAAAAAAAAAAAAAAGAAATTCAAGGTCAGCTTCCATTGCTTGTGAGTTCCAGGGCAGCCTGGCACACCAAGGGCAGTTCTTAAAAACAAACAAACAAACAAACAAACATTCCAGATGCATGCCTGCTGTTCAAATGTATCTCAACTTGCTAATCTGCTGATAGACTTCTGGGCTATAGCCTTTGCTTGTGTGCTTAGCTTTTAAAGAAAATGCCAAATGTTTTCTAAGTACACTTTACCATTTTACATTTGTTTTGCTTCTTTGCAGTGTTTGCCTGGCCTCACTGGCCTTCCTGCTCCCTCCACCTCCAGAGTTGGGGGAAGGGGCTGGGGCCAGGGTGTTTATAAGCAAGTGTGCACCACCATTGCACCTTCTTGGCTGTGCGTGAACACACACATGTCTTGCTGCTGCACTTGGTATAATCAGTCTCTTTTTATTAAGCGTTTGGGTGTCCATTGGTGCATTTCATTGACACATGTCTAATGATTGATGTTGAACATCTCTAAATTCATTTTTATTTTATTTTATTTTATTTTATTTTATTTTATTTTATGTGTATCGATGTTTTTGCTGGCTCGAGTGTCTGTGCAGCATACATATTCCTGGTGTCCTCTGAGGCCAGAAGAAGGTGTTGGGTCCTCTGAGACTGAAGTTACAGATGGTTTCGAGACACCATATAGATGCTGGAAATTGAACCTTGCTCTTTTGTGAGAGTAAAAAATATTCCTAACTGCTGAACCATCTCTCCAGCCCTGTTCATATTCTTGCTGGGGTTTAAGATTGAATTTTGAGAGGTTTTGTGTATTTTGGTGCAGTTACTCATCAAATAGATTTTTCTGCCAAAGTGTCTCAGTCCAAAGCTTGCCATTGACTGTGTGGGGACTTTCTAAGAGAGAGAGTTTTACATTTCAGTGAAATCTAACCTATGAGGTTTTTTTTTCTTTTTCTTATATTGGTGGTACTTTTATAATGTGGTACTCAAGACTTATTTGTTAACCTAAACTCATAACTGTATGTCCCTATGTTTTCTTCTAAAAGTTTTATAGCACAAGGTTTTAGATTTAGACCTATGATCTGTCTTCAGTTAATTTTTACACAATTGTGCATTATGAGTCCAGGCTCATTTTCTACATATAGAAATTCAGTTGTTCTCACACTGTTTATTAGAGTGCTTTTGTCTGATAAGTTCTCCCTTGCCCCATCTCTAAGGTCAGTTGTCTGTTGTTAGTCCGTGGCTACTCTCAGCTGAACGGAAACTGAATCCCATTCTCGATTAGATGTTTGGGGCATGTTTAATAACACTTTTAGTCTCTTTACTGTGACCACGTGGAAACCTTTCCTCCTCAAAGCTTCCTTTTTCACTTTATTTTCTTTGATTTAGGATGTGGTTAGATGAGAAGCTGCTGTTATTACAATGATGCAGTCACAGCAGGTCACAGATCTGTTAGTGCTTGTCAGTCAGAGTCTGCAACCCCTCTGTCTTCCATCCTAAATCGATGCCTTTGTTTTCTTTCTTTTTTCTTTTTTTTTTTCTAGCTTTATCTTTCCTTTCCTCTGTTGTATTTTACTGAGCTTAAGGCAGATGCTAGAGAAAGAGTGCACTTCAGTTGGAATCCCAGGACAGGGTAAGGAGATGGCTCGGCTGTTAAGAGGCTCCGTGCCAAGACCTGTGAAGGCGTTGTCAGCCCGAATGCGGCCAACTTTTGGCAACATTCACAGTCTGAACTGTCTTCTGTCTTAAAATAGCTCTTCTTAGCTGGCGCTGTGCTGCCCACCTGTAGTCCAGAGGCAGGTGGATCTCTGTGAGTTTGAGGCCAGCCTGGTATACCTAGCAAGTTTCAGACCAGCCAGGACTACACTGTGAGTCCTTGTCTTAACAAACAAGCATTAAAACATTCTTCATAGTTGCCATCCTTTCTGCATTTGTTCATTTATAAACAAACCATGCACCTTCCATGTTGGAGATGTAGCAGAGAAAATGCAGAGAGTACCTGTTGCTGTGGACTAGTGGGGGAGGTGGGTGGTAAAGGAGGGAGTCTTTCTACATGTTTTTGAATGTTTTAGCCTCTTCTCTCTGTAGGCTGTAGGTTGCGTATGGGCTCTCTGAGCTCCTCTCAAGGTGCCTACTCATGAGCCTTTTCTCTTTGTGTTTGCGTTCCTAAGAAGTACAGAACTTATCCGGTTCTGAAGTTTAGCCCAAGAGGGATAGTCTCTGCTCTACATTGCTTTTGCTCTGACATTCAAACATGGCTGTTCTTCCTCACCTGTTCCTCCAGAGTTCCAGATCCTGCCTGCCTAGCCACATGGCAGGCCTTCAGGATCAATGTGGCTACTTCTTCCTTAGCTCCTACTTGGGCCCATGGCATACTGTGCCGCATGTTCATGCTTCCTTGTCTCTGCTACTCCACTCTGACTGCCTTATGCACAGCATAAGTGTCCTCCTTTCTCCACAGCCCAAATTTGTCATCTCCCACACAGACAGTGACCACTTACCTGACATCACCCTGCACACATTGCTAACTGGTGAAAGCCCTGCTCCGTGGGTGCCTGCAGGGATATACATAGGACTTATTCTTTATAAGCCAGTGTTTTTAATGTTACCTCTCCAACCGTAACACTGGTGTACTTTGTAGAGAGCACAGCCCCATATGACTGGTGCCTGGTGACGTGCAGCACTGCCCCCTTCCTTGTCACACAGCAAGCGTCCTTCAGCGGAGGACAGGCAGTGCATGGAGCCTGACTGGTAAGGAAAGCAAGGGACTCTGGGCACTGTGAAGGGGCATCTCCTCACCAGCTGGCTCTGGTCAGAACTTTGAGGGATCATTTCTACAGGTTGTCACCTAGGACATATCTGTCTGGTCTTGCTCTTACTCTAGGCTCTGGTCTCCTGCCCTAGCATGGGCAGGTGACTGTCCTGCCTCCCTGCTTCATCTTCCTTCCACTCCTCACCCATCCTGTGTGCCTAACAGCTGGACCAGGACCAAATGAAGGTGCCTTGCAGTGATGCCTAATAAGACACCCTGTTTGTTCATGCGAATAAAAGGTTCTGCCCCTCTTTCGTGCAGTAGCCATAAAACTGCCCGGCTGTGCTCAGTTCCCTGGGAGCTAGCTAGTCTTTCTTCCAGGCCATAGGCATGCCTGCTTCTATTACTTTGTGTGGTAATTTTGGAGCACTCTTCTTCAAACAGGTGAGCTTTTGAGGGACTCTTCTTGGCTCATTTGTTCCTCAGTTCAAAGTGACTAAGTGTGAGCTCACTCGCAGTCAGTCCCCCGTTGCAGTTCACGGAGTGGAAGTAGGCTCTTTGAAGCTTCACAGCCAGTAATGGCCTTGCTGTGGGTGTTCTGCGGGGTATCTTTTTCAAAAGTGGAGCAGCTTTGTCTGCATGAAAGTCTCCCGAGACCAGAGGCTTCTTCATAATATTTTTGTGGCCTTGCAGGACCCCTAAGTGGTCCCTGATGTCTAAGCTCACTCCTGGCCGTGCTTCAAGGCTTTGGTGAGTTCGTCTGTGGCCCACCTTTCTGTTCTTGGCAGTTTCCTGGCCCCTGAGCTCACCTGGGCCATGCTTCGTTCAGCGTGCTCATCGTCCCACACACTCCACTGAGAGAGTTCCTGAGTCTCTCTCTCTGTGCCCTGGCTCACCATTGCTGTTTGGCCTTCATCCCTGACCCTGGGAGGGTCAGACCCTTCTAGGTGAGGGGTAGTGGCTTAGGGGATGAAGAAAACAAAAGGAACGTTCACTGCTCAGCTGCTTGTATTAGTTCTTTTGTCTGTGTTAGCACTTGGGCGGCACTGAGGTTTTCATGTTTGTAAAACACTTCAGAACGATGTTTTAAATGCAGCAGACATAGGCTGGTGAGTGTGAAAGTACCCACACAGAGGAGTTTTCCATCTTCTCAGAGCAGCCTCAGGAGTGAGGCTTCCTGGTCTGGTTCATGCTGTCTTCCCTGCAAGTATCCCGCCATGCTGGATATCTACTGGGTACGCATGTAAGGCCACTGTTTTTCCTTGGGTTTTTGATGTAGTTGTCTGTTGAAGGAATTCACTGTCTTGTCTCAAGCAGAACACACAGCAAGTGCCAGATGGAGAATTAGGAAGCATAACCCCAGCTTCAGCTTCTAAGGTGTCCCATGGTTCTGACCACTTGTTTTTGTTTTGTTTTGTTTTGTTCTCATAAAAATCTTAGCTGCACTCCTTAGTGCCAGATCACTTACTCAGGGTCATGTGGCGCGTGCTCACATGTGATTATAGACTGCACAGTCATGTTATTGGTGACTTTGAGTCTTGTTCCTTTATTGCTTGTTTTCTAGTTGTTGTTTTTTTTTTTCTGTGATGAATGTATATTTTATAACTAAAGAAAGATACTATTTGTGGGATTGTTTTATTGTTTGTTTGTGTTTATTTTTATGTGCTTGGAATTGAACCTAGGGCCTCCTGAATGATAAACATGTTCTCTACCACCCCATTATATTCCTGGCTCAGAAGAGACAGTGGCAGGTTTACCCATGCCTGGGAAGTTGCCAGCCAATTAGATTAGACCATGGCACCTAGGAAAGGGAATTGAGCAAGCAGTTGGGGCCATACCAAAACAGATGTGCCTGTGGCGCATGTCTGCTGGGGTCAGAGGACAAGATTGGGTCTTGTTGGTTTAGTCTGCCATGGACTGACCCTTTGATCCCCAGATTCGTGTATTCTTGAGTCAGTTAAATACAATGTTATCTTCCAAGCAGACTGACTAAGGATTAATTTCAGGTAATGAGTCTGAGTTAAACTGTTCTCAGTAGGGCCTTAACTTCATTGGAAAATCAGTGTTCCTCAGTGTGGCTGCTGGAGGGGAGGGATGGCCTGCTAGGACTGGAACAGTTCACAGACCTCCTCAGAGGCTTTGTTGACTCTCCCCATCCCAAGGATGGTGTGTATGACGAGGTGAAGTCTAAGAGGCGATGAAGTTGTGAAGGCAGATCCCTTATGCTCTTCCATGAGAGTTAACTGTCTAACTACAAGAGAGGAATCTAGTTAACTAGTCCTCTACAGTGTGAGGACCCCCCGAGAGCCAGAACATAGCTCCACCTGACCTCCAGCCATATCTCTAACCCATGGAAATATAACTTTCTGTTGTTAATAAGCCAGCAGCCTATAGTGTGTCCCCATAGGAGCACTAAGAGACTAAAACAGAGCTCGTGTTCCATTGGCTTAGCTTCTTCTCTGAATGAGGGTGAGAAAGGCATCATCTGGAAGTGAAACCATGTGATTTCAATGTCTGGGTGCAAATAAATCCAAAACTGGGATATGCAGCCCCTGAGTGGTCAACACGCTTCAGGGTTAGGGAAATTGAAGGCAGGGTAACGTTCCTGCACATCGCTGTCAGCATGGTGCACGCTCCCTCTGATTGACTGTTTCCCCAGATGGTACAGGTGGGCAGGTGAGCAGCAGGAGGAAGAGGGCAAGGAATTGCCCAGCTGTGAGGTGAGCAGTGTGCTACCAGCCCACAGAGCAAGGGCCTATTGGAAGGAAGCCTGACATAAGCTTCGGTGGGCTGAAGTGACTTGTAATGTCTTCTCTGAAGCATTTTCCCTAGAATATGAGGCCTGAGGTTTAAATGTAGTCCATAGAGTCTGAAAGGCAGGGCACTGCTCTTACACACCTTCCACAGCTCTCTTTCCTAAGGTCAGTTCAGGAATGGAGGACACAAGATAATCCTTGATGCTCAAAGTAATTCTAAAGCAACCCTCACTTCCCTAGTGTGAAGTCCACACATGCAGAAGTCACAACTTCTCTCTGGGCCAGCTCTCTACCCTGGCTGCCTCTGTGAGCTCGGGAACAGGATCTTAACGTGTGCCATTGGTGTTGGTGGATTGGGCAGTGCTGTAGCTCATCACAGGTCCACTCACAGTATGTCTGAGTGCTGTAAAAACCCGTCTTATCTCCCAAGTGCTCTGTTAGGAGGAGGGGCCAGGCATCTGAGCAATTCTAGGATCCTGGAGCCAGAACTAAATGCTTGAGGAAAGATAAGTTAGCCTGGGGAAACTGAGAATTCCCTCAAGTTTAAAAGGAAAATCTACTCAAGATGGGCCCGATGGGAGAAGTCTGGGAGAGGTCTCATCCAAGTAGAACTGCAGGGTGGGGGCACAGTGTTCAGAGATCACAGTCCCGGGAAAACTAGAGGTGGCTGTGTTGTTTTCTGGTTCCATGTACCCTGGGGCTGGGAAGAGTGGCATGAACAGGGCGAGGTATAATATTCCACCTTTGTTTGCTTATTTATGAAAACCGAAGGTGGTGGTTGTTTCTCCTCGAATTGTTTTAAACTAAAATTTCTGCTTATTCAGATTGTACCCTGGATGTGTTGAGATTGAATTAGAGTTAACTTGGCCTTGCTCAGTGTTTCAATACAGTTTATCAGAGCCTCGCTCGCCTGTTTATGTTTACTCAACAGACACCACAGCATTCATGTGATGATGAGGAAGCTCTCTGTGTAGTAGTTGACAAAGAGAAGGACCTCTGCATCTTATAAAGCTTATCATTTAGCAAAAGCTAAACTTTAAACAACCCCCTAGACTGCCCTGGGTATGTGTACACACCAGCGATTCCATCACTGAGGAGACTAAGGCTTAGCACTTCTGTGCTTGTCAACCTGGACTGTATAGTGTGTTCATGCCCACTTGGGCTACAGAGAAAGACCCTGCCCAAAAATGAAGGCTTTGGGTAGGTGTGCAGCTCAGCAGTAGAACACTTGCTCAGGTACTGTGCAAGGCCCCGGTTCAGCTCCATAAAGTATAGAAAATACTTGTGTGTGTCACTGCTACATTCAGAAATAGAGGAGTGTCTTAGAGGACAGCACACACCAAAAACCGAGTTAGAGGAGGAGGGGGGATGTCAGGTAGTGGTGCAGAGGTAGATGTGGTGGGAACCTGGGGAAAGACCACTGCTGCCTGAGGATGTGGTAGAGGCTGGTCCAGGACACACCCTGCCTCTCCTCTCATCCTTGAGGATATAGAACAGGTTGGGCCAGGCTATAATCTGCCTCTAATCTCACTGGCAGTGCTTATCACTGATAGTTTTCTCTGTCACTTCCATGTTCTGAACTTACTTCCCTAACTTGGGGTCTGCGATTGACCAGAGCAGTTAAGAATCAAATTAGATATCAACACAAAACTGGATGGGTGTTGAATCTTGGGAGATAGCATAGTAGAGTCACAGAACAGGTCCAGGTGTCCTGAAGGGTGTGGGCTTTGTAGCCAAGCAGTAGGCTTGCCTCCCACTGATGGTGCACACCTGGAAGACCTGTGGCTTGGCAGCAGTGCTGAGGAGAGCTGTGGTTTCCAGATGGCCAGCGGTTTCCCTGCTTATTCCTCCTCATGAGCTGATTTTCCTCACTGGGGTTCTTCAGAGCAGTAGCTCTTTTGCCACATTTGTGTCTCCACCTAACTAGGTTCTTAACTTTCATAGGCAGTAATCAGATCTGCTTGTTTACAGTTAGAGAAGTAGCTCAAAGCTGAAGTGAGCAGGCCACGGTCATCGGCAATGAGGAAACCAGATTGAGAGACCTTTCCTTTCCGGCCTGCTTATCAGGGTCGTTCTGTTGAGCTCCTCAGAGCCTTTCACATGAGCGATTCTCAGTTCCTACCAGTGAGCAAGCACAGCTGCCTCGCGGTGACCTCCCTTGAAAGGGCTGCCATTGTGGCCACACCGTGTCAGTTGCACAGAGAGCCGCTGCCTGGCTTCCGGGGGCCTTGCCGTGAGCATCTGGTCTTTTGCCTCCCCTCTGTGCTAGAAAGCCTGAGCTCTTAGTGATCTCTCTCATTTGATTTTATTTTCTGGGAAAATATCCCAGGATAACTGCAGTTCTTGTTGGTGACCTTTTAATCTTGCAGAGTCTGTTCCACTGGATGCTAGCTAGCAAATTAGGTGTGTTGTTTTAGTGAATTTAATTGGCAGTGTGACTTGCCAACTTAAGTGTACAAATTAAAATAATATATGACAAAAGACTGAGACTCTTCCTTTACAAACATATTTCCTGCTCTTTCCGGAAGTTACATAGCTGGTCCTTCACAGATTGTCTGGAAACCAGCTGGAGTCTGTACTGACTTTAAAGTCAGGCCTCTTTGAGCCTGGGATTCATGACGTGTCACTATCTAAAGTCCAAAAGTACTTTAAGTAAAATAAAGGCTCAGCTGTGTGTAGGCTTGGCCCAATGGTGACAGTGGTGACAAGTTCCTAACTCTCCCTTCAGTTGGGGAGACCTGGGAGTCATAGGTGTGGTAAACAATGTAGATGTTTCTGGGGCTAGAAGGAAGGATTTTGTTTTTCAGGACAGGGTTTCTCTGTGTAGCCCTGCCTGTCCTGGAACTTGCTCTGTAGACTAGGCTGGCCTTAAACTTACAGAGATCTGCCTGCTAAATGCTGGAATTAAAGGTGTTATTTTCAGATCTGGATGGGGATTCCCTAGAAAGTGATTAGAAAGAAAGATTATAAGTTTGGCCAGCAGTACAGACAGCCCAGCCACTCTTCCAGGTAGCAGTACAGACAGCCCAGCCACCCTTCCAGGTAGCAGTACAGACAGACAGACAGCCACCCTTCCAGGCATGTAGTCAGCCTTATCTGCTGGCTGACCTCACATATGTGGCAGTTGAGGACCAATTAGCTTGTCCTGTAGTGTGTGGGTGAGAGGGGAATCTAACAGTAGGGAGCTCTAGCAGTTGGCTCAACTAGAAGAAAAACAACGAGAATCCACAACTCCCTAGAAACAGGGAGAAGAGTCTTAGCACAGAGACAGCCATGATATCACAGAGGAAATCGCCTCAGATAAAGGATAGAATCTTTGATGATGAACAAATTAACACTGATCTTCCTAGAAAAACTGAAGAAATTATGTAATGGAGACATTTTTATTTTAAAATATTTTTATTTATGAGCCCGTGTGTGTGCACACTTGTGTGTATATTTGTGTGCATGTTTTTATATGCGTGCACACTTATGTGTACATGTACATGCATGATTGTGTGTGCATGTGTGCACATTTGTGTGTGCACATGTGTATGTATGTGTGTGCATGCTTGTGTGTGCGCATGCATGTGCCCAATTGCCCAATCCCTTGGAACTGGAATTGGAGATGTTTGCAGTTCTTGAGATCCCAGCGTTGGTGCTGGGATCTGACCTCTGATAGTTTTGATTGAGCTCCAAGTGTTGTGACCACTGAGTTCTCTCTCTAACCTCTAATACCTTTTTTCCCCAATAAATGGTCAATTTATTCATGATACCATATGAATGGGCTGCCAGGTGCTAAGTATCTATATTAAATTACAACAACTTCTGTAAAACTATATCCACATTATTTGTCCGAGCCCATAGTGACAGGCAGAGGTGGGGCAGAGCCAGGATTCTAAGTCAAGGGCAGCTCACCACTCCTGGTTTTAAACGCTGTTCACACTGCAGCTTTTCTGCAACCAAGGCTGGGCACCTAGTGTTCTGGGTGCCATGTGAGTGATGGGCAGAGGCCATCCTGGAGACCAGGCCAGCAGACAGAGCCAGAAATGGGACAAGGCTATAAACCTTCAAACCTGCCCATGCAAGGTACTTTCCCCAGCAAGGTTGTGCCCCTAAAAGTTAACCTCCCCAAAGAGCACTACCTACTGGGGACCAAGGTTTCCAATACTTAGCCTATGGGCAGCATTTCAAACTCAATTCATAATGGTATATGCAGATAATAGTTAATGAGAGCAGCTTGAAACAACATCCTAAACACTAAAAAACAAAAAGACTAAATGTAATTAATTGGTCAGAATCAGGTTAAATCTTTAGCTGTAGGCATGGCTACCCAGCCCTGACAGTTGTGGATGGTGGGGTAGGTGGAATCAGTCTGGAGAGAGGGTGGTAGAGTATATGTTCCTTTGGCTCCCTTGCGGGACTTGGCTAGATGCAGTGTTGTTGAGTGGTTAGCTCAGGTAGACACAGCTGGCTCTTGCATACAGGCTGTGTACTTACAGGGAGACTTAGTTTTAAGTCACTTAACCACTCTGCTCCTGCGTAAAGCTGTCACTTGCCACATAGAAAGAGCTATAGGAGCTTTCTCTTGAGTCTGGAGACAGCCCAGCATTACAGATACCATCATGTGATTTCAAGCTGAAACAAGTATAGCAAATGGACCCCAAACTGTTGGGTGTTGTAATTACAGGAAGGTCCTAGTTAGTGAGTAAACCTTCGTTCATTCAGGCACTATGACAGGTGATAAGGTTTCAGAAACAGGTCACATACAAATCCTCGGCTTAAATGGCATCAAAACCTAGAGACACCCAGCTCTTCAAGCTGAGTGCTTTACTGAGATGCATTTTATTTTCGATCGGAAACTGGGCATGGCTTCAAGATTAGCATGCAGCATGTAGCCGATCTAGGAAATTAGTTAATTGTTTAAAACAAGCTTGAACATGCCAACGTCCTAAAGTAATTTTGTGTTCACCAGTGGAATATCTTTATTGTTATCTCTTTGAATGTACACTAGAGTCTCTGTCAGCACCTTTTGTCTGCTGCAAGGCTGGTGGTGAGAAAGGCTCTCCTGTGTGCGAGGCAAGCTCCTCCTACCCACATCCCCAGCCACTCTTCTGCAAGACACTCATCTGTGGTAGTTTAGAGATGAACTCTCCTCAGCATTTGAATGTATTCTCCCTGCATTCTTAAGTCCATGTTCTTAGACCATTAGAAAAGAAGAAAAGACACTAACTAGCTGGGAAAGTTTCCACCCCGCGTAGAGACCGGCAGGCCATCTTGGGGTTTCCTTCTGGAAACAGCATTATGAACAGGTGATTAGTCCACATCGCGAAGCAGAGTAGTCAGATCTGAGTGGAGGGGTTAGCTACAGCATCTCTGGCCTTTGGGAGGATTTTTGGGGTGACTGGGGAGTGTTCTTTCCGCCAGTGTTTGGGACATCACTTGTGTTAGTATAAAAATTCAGCAGAGCTGGGGCTTGTTCTGATTAGAATATTTTCTTTGATTTGAAAATTAATCCCTCCTACACCATCAGTCTCTGCTTGTAGGGAAGGAAGAGAGTTTTTCTGGTCAGCTCCCCGCCCACACACACACACACACACACACACACACACACACACACACACACACTTCAGGAACTAGTATGCCAGGTCCCTGTGTTGTCAGGGCCTCCTCTTGTCCTTCTCTGATCCTTCAGAGTTGTTCACATTCCATGAGGTGAGGGCTCCATGGTATAGAAGAGGAGTGGGTGCACGGTACAGCACAGGGTGGAAGCCTGTGGGAGCCCTGGTGTGTTCAGAGGAGGTCCTGCCCTCACCTGTGGGAGCCCTAAGTTCATTAAGAAGGCATTGCCCTCTCTTGGAAGGGTTTGTCTGTCCACTTGGACCCCTTTGTAAACCAGCCTCGGTCAGGGGACTGTGCTGTGTCATGCTGTGGGGTGACAGGACAGCTTTGGGATGTCTCCTCAGTGCTGGTCTGCTTCCTTGTCTGTTCTTCGGGTTTCTTTGTCCTGTAACATTCCCATCTATTTGAATATTTGCTCTCAAAAATCTGAACTGACCCTGTGCTGTTTGCCTTGCCTTTTGTTTTTGTCTGTTTTGTTTCGGTACCTTCTGGATCACACCATGGATGACCATGCTATTCTGTTCCCAGGGCTCACTTCACTTTTAAACATTTAACCCTTTATGTTCCACTATCACACTAGATGTGTGTTCTAGAGTAAAAACAGTTTCTACTCATGTGGTTGTGGTTATTTTTCAATCTCTGCATACTTGATGGTGTATGTTCCCTCCCTCAAATTGGGGTCCTAAATCTATCGTGAATTTGGATGAATTCCGATCTAGCCTGGGGAAGTAGACCCTGACCAAATAATGACGATCCTACAGCTTAGCTGCTAAACTTTGTGAGATTCATTTTGGATGGGTTTAAGCAAATCAGTGGCTGAACTGTTTAAAATAGCCAACCACATTCTGTTCTTGGTCTATGCTATGCGGCTTTTCTGGTTCCCTATGCATTTAGCAGATTGTGCAACTGTTGGGGTGAATTTCAATTCTTTAGGGCGTGTGGGTTGGTGCTTGAGGTTAGAGGCTCAGGGTGTAGTAGAGTGCACACATCTCCTGAGAGTAGTGTGAGTTGAGGAGGGGTAGCCTGGGGTGGAAGCACACTGAGCTCTCCGTCACTGGGCACTGTCTGGCTGCACAGAGCCATGCCCGCTGCCTCCCTGCTAAGTGCTTGCTGCTTAGCCCTGACAGCTGCATGCTCACCAAGCTGCTGGGCTTCTGCTCTGTGTGGCTGACCCTTTCTGCTAGCTGTATGATAGCATTAATATTCGGAAGAAGTTAGAATCTATGGCCGCATACAAGGAGGGACTTGATTCCTAAAGATTTCCTACATCTGTCCACAGGTTTTAAGTGATCTCTCATGTTAGTTTTGTTTTGTTGTCTGCGTGGGACCTAGCAAACATTTACTTTATATTATTTCTCTAGATCAGTGGTTCTGATCCTTCCTAACTCTGCGGCCCTTTAATACAGTTCCTTATGTTGTGATGACCCCAACCATAAAATTATTTTTGTTGCT
Source organism: Mus minutoides (assembly GCA_902729485.2). Classification (NCBI taxonomy): domain Eukaryota; kingdom Metazoa; phylum Chordata; class Mammalia; order Rodentia; family Muridae; genus Mus; species Mus minutoides. Next base: position 290,803 of record LR750737.1, read on the forward strand.
ACTTTATAACTGTAATTTTGTTACTGTTATGAATCACGATGTAAATATCTGTTTTCCGATGGTCTTAGATGACATCTGTGGAGATTCACAGGTTGAGAGAGAGCTGTTGCTCTAGACATTGGTTATGTCCCACAATCTTTGCACAGTGAGCAGAAAAAAATCCATACCAGTCTCTCTAGTGCCTGCCCTGCTTTCAATAAGGCAAGAGTTTAGCAAGTGGTTATTAGATAGTTAGTTTTGTTGTGTCATTGCCTGTTGACCAGTGATCATTGGAGCTCACAGCGGAGAGTTCCATGAGATTATTCTCTCTGTAGTCATCTTGTTGTCCCAACATTTCATATGGAATATGAAGCAGAAGACCCTTTTCTTACCAACATTGCACTTTGCTTTTAGCAGAACCGAGTTGCATGTGAAGTGTGTACTTACAAGTCTGATGTCAAAGAAAAATGAAAACACCCAAAGTGCTCCTATCCTTTCCTTTATTCTTGTGACAGAAACCAATACTTAGGGATATTTCAGGTTTGTGTGCTTATTTATGACTTTATTCTTATTTTGTGGGTTCAGGGTGTATTGCTTATGAAAAAACAAGCCGACACATGCTTGTTTTTATTTATTCATTTTTGAAAATTTCATACATGAGTATTGCACTTGAGTCATTTCTACCCGCTTCTGCCAACTCTGTCTCCTTCCATGTTATGTTCCCCAACTCCCTCTCAAACCTATGGCCACTTATTCTTTAATTATTATTGTTTCACACACACACACACACACACACACACACACCTGCTGAGTCCCTTTAGTGTGCATTGTTTATCTATATGTGTTTGTTTTGGGGCTAACCAGTTGAAGTTGGGTGTGTGTCAGGGGCTGGTCCCCAGAGAAGACTGACTCCCCCTCGGCAGCCAGTGATGGCCTGCAGCTCTTCATCTAGTACTGGGGCCTGTGACAGTTCCCTTGTCCACATTGGTGTGCCAACGGGTTGTTTTCATTGTTCAATTATATAGACCTTGTGTGTGTGTGTGTGTGTGTGTGTGTGTGTGTGTGTGTGTCGGGGAGAGGATCACAGCAGGTGTCTTGGTCTGGCTCTTTAAGATTTTAAATCTTTTCACACTGTAGAAATCTTTCCTCTTCTATGATGTTTACTGAGCCCCAAGTATGGAGTTGAGTTATAGGTGTACCATCCCAGGTGTGGGTTGTGTTGTAGGTGTACCATCCCAGGTGTGGGTTGTGTTGTAGGTGTACCATCCCAGGTGTGGGTTGTGTTGTAGGTGTACCATCCTAGGTGTGGGTTGTGTTGTAAATGTACCATCCCAGGTGTGGGTTGTGTTGTAGGTGTACCATGTCAGGTGTGGGTTGTGTTGTAAGTGTACCGTCCCAGGTGTGGGTTGTGTTGTAAATGTACCAGCCCAGGTGTGGGTTGTGTTGTAAGTGTACCATCCCAGGTGTGGGTTGTGTTGCAAATGTACCAGCCCAGGTGTGGGTGGTGTTGTAGGTGTACCATCTCAGGTGTGGGTTGTGTTGTAGGTGTACCAGCCCAGGTGTGGGTTGTGTTGTAGGTGTACCAGCCCAGGTGTGGGTTGTGTTCTAGGTGTACCATCCCAGCCAGGGTCCCCATAGTCACTTGTTCTCTACATTTTAACCAGTTGTAGATCTCTAAAATAGTCCACATCTCTTTAAAAAAAAAAAAGAGAAGCTGCTTTGCTGAGGGATGAGAACTATGCTTATTTGTAGGTGTAAGGATAATTATTTCCATGGGTGGCAGGAAGACATTTATCTGACTTGTGAGTGAGGTGGTGTGAGTGAGGTGGTGTGAGTGAGGTGGTGTGAGTGAGGTGGTGTGAGTGAGGTGTTGTGAGTGAGGTGGTGTTTGGCACTACAGAGCGTTGGTGGAGCGTGAGCCTGGGAAGCTAACATGGAGTAGAGCTGGAAGCAAGGGAGCTTCTGGTTGGCTGATGCGTCCTCTTTGGTGGCTCCCAGAAAGGAAATGGGAAAGACTTCAGAAGGTGTCCTGACGTGAAAGACTCATGGGAGCATGAGTGTGCCCTACGTTTCCTGAAGTCATCCTTTTTGCTTTCTTATTTCTTACAGTCACACAGTTGCCAGGCCTTCAGTTTGTCTTGGAGAAGTGTTATCAATGCAATTGCAAAAGATGTTACAAAAAGATTGAGAAGCAGTGGCATGATGGGATTTTTTTTGTTGTTGTTTGTTTGTTTGTTTGTTCGAGACAGGGTTTCTCTGTATAGCCCTGGCTGTCCTGGAACTCACTTTGTAGACCAGGCTGGCCTAGAACTCAGAAATCCACCTGCCTCTGCTGCCTCTGCCTCCTGAGTGCTGGGATTAAAGGCGTGTGCCACCACGCCCGGCTCACGATAGGATTTTATCTTTCTGTTTGTGTCTGGGAAGTGGATGGCTGAAGGAATGCAGTGGGCCAGGAAGGTAGAACTGTTGGAGTGGTCACAGGAGAGATGGCTCATTCTTCCAGGAACTGGAAGAAAGATGCCCCAGGGCTATGTGTTAAAGCACATTCCCATGGCACCTGCTCTATCCCAAACAGCCTGGACTTGGTCAGAATTTCACAATGGAGCTCTGCTAATCTGAGCATGCGTGTAAGGAGATAGATCTCTTTGGATTTTAAATGCCTGGCTCTGGTAATGAGCTGGTTGTAAACAAAAAAAGATGATGTAAGTTTTAGAAATTCTTCAAAGGCTCACTTCCCACTTGGGCAAGTTTTCTTGAAAACAATACTAAAAACAGAGGAAGCTTTAAAAAAAAGAGAAGGTGTGTGGGAAGAGCTTGCTTTGGGTAAGAAAACTGTTTTCTATGGATATTAGATCCAGGAAGCTTCAGAGCCTGTGTGTGGCCAAGTTAGGGTAGGTGTTAGCTTATGTAGTTAGTTTCTTCCCACGTGATAGTTTCTTCCCATGTGATTCTAATTCCAGTTTCGTTGACCTTCCTTGGCATTTTGAACCTATCAAGCCACTTCATCCCAAGGTGTCATATCTCCTGGAGGAGAGAGTCAGTGGGGCTTGTGGAAGCCAAAGGCTTCCTCTGCTGTCTGGCACCACCCAGGACACAGGAATTCCATGACACTTTAGAGCCTGCTGTTCTTCTTTAACAATTGGAAACAGGCAGTACTGTACCTTCATGTTGCAATGATAACAGTGTTTAAAAAATAACCAGGGCAAGTGAGATGGCTCAGTGAGCAAAGATGCTTGCCACCAAGCCTGGCGACCCAAGTTTAATCCCCGAGACTCATATTTTAGATGGAAAGAACCAACTGCTGTCAGTTGTCTTGTGACTTACACTCACCCTCCAAGGCATATGTAAACACACACACACACAGAGTAAATACGCGAAACTAATGCCTTTTTAAAAACCAGGAAATCAATGACATTTGTGAAACACCTATGAAGTTCTAGTTAGTCCCTGACTTCTGGAGAAGGTGGCCTTGTGGCTGGAGCTGGCCATAGACGGGCACCTGAGGCTCACGTTTTCTTCTGTCGTTGGAACAGACATACTTTTTCCAATCTTGTACCTGGGCACTACAATTTCTTATTGTACTACTTCTTATTTACTATTTCATGTAATTTTGTGACTAAGACTTTAAAGAATTGAGTTTTGTTGAGGAATGAGGGGTGGGAGTGTCTTTTATTCATAAGAAAGATAGTTTGGGTATGAGTCTGTTATGAGAATGGTAAAATGGCGGACAGTAACTGGCCTGGCCCTGAACGTCCTATAAATAGATGCAGAGACACATCTGTGAAGGGCACGGTGTGAGTGTGGTAGACACGGACTGCTGGGGACTGCCTGCGTCAGCTCTAGTCCTGTAGCCAAGGCTTCTCAGACTCCCTTGCACTGCCTCACATTCTCCAAGCATTAGGCAATGGAGTGAGTGCTTAATGCTGCCAGGCGCTCCCTTCTCAAGGAGCCAGGGGCTCATTCGTTCTCCCAAGGAGAAGTGTGGCAGGGTTTTGTTTTTATTCTCTAAAACTAACTCTCCAGGTCTCCTTCAGCATTTTTAGCCCTCACTTTAGGCAGTTTTCCAAAGGCCTAACTGGTAACTGTACAGGCAATTCCTGTGCTGCTGCAGGGAGTGCTGGGCAGCAGGGGAGGAGGCTGAGGAACCCTTCCTGGAGCACTCTGGGCCTTTGCGTGGTCTTTAAAGAAATAACCGAATTCCTTTTCCAAAGACACAAAGTGTTAGGTGAGACTACAGAAACCCATCCCTCCCAAGTGACTGGGATCAGAGGACAGAGTGGTGAGAGCCCACAGAAGACTGTCGGGAGAACAGCTTGTGTGCCTTGCTTTTTTAGGACAGTAAGTTAAAGTGGGGGAACTCATTATTTTTAAGGTAGAAATTGGCCACCACTCTAAGAACACTGTGCGTGTTTTCAGCCTGTGTCAGCCCCGCAGGATAGCAGGGTGGTTCTGCCTTGCCGGCACACTACCTCACAAGGTTGGCCCTGCTCAAGAGCCCTGCAGGGAGAAGCTAGGCCAGCCTGTGTACTCCGAGAAACCTTTCAGAGTTTCAGGAGGCGTGTGTAGTTATGTTCAGTGGGGACTCAGGGACTGTCCTTTGGAACATGCTGATTTAAAGAACTCCAATGTTAGGTGGCACCATGCCACTGCATTAGGATGCCCAGCCAAGCTTGCATTGACAAATACAAACAAGTTTGGTTTTGAGAGTGGCACTGCCAGTCCTGGGCCATCTGAGCACGGCCTGCCTGCACTTCCCATTGCTGCCTCTGAGAGCAGAGGAGCCACAGGGCGTGGCTAGGAAGGCACGTGGCTTTGTCCTTAGTTGTCTGCGACATCCCTGGTGGCACTGAACAGTCCTGAGCAGCCTTTTAAGTGCAAAGAACCCAGCAATCTCCGTTAGTGCACATAACCAAGTTATGAATTAGGTGCTCCATCATCTCAGCTCTGTCTCTCAAACACGACTTCCTGGTTTCAGGAGAAAAAGTAGCCTGACCTTGTTGTAGCAAGTGAATCACTTATGAGCGAGCTGCTCACTTTTTACAGGTGAATAAACTCTTTAAGGACACCAATCAGTATACCATGCCATAAATTCCTTAGCCCTTCATTCATTAGTGATTACATGACCTTCAGAGGTCTCATTTAAATTAATCTTCTGAAAAAATACATAGCCTCAGAACCTTCTAGTAGAGCTCCTAAGTCTACAGTTCTCTTTCCTTGCTGGTTCCGTTCTCATGCAGAACCTGCTACGGTGTTTTGCATTAGAGAAAACCCTAGTACTTGGCCACAAGTGCCGAGAGTGAGGCAGTGATTGCAACAGGGCCGCTGATCACATCCATGTGATCACCGAAGCCTGTGGAGTGAGTCCCGTCCTGCTGTGTACTGTAGTCCTGCTGTGTGCTGTACTGAGGCCTGGGAAGACTGCTCTGCAGTGCAGCTGATGAGTGACTCTGTAATCACATCACAGCGCAGAGTCCTGTCCACAGCTGCTTCCCGGGTAGCAGGACTAGAGTGGGTTCTGTGCAGAGGGCTGTGTGTGGTTGAGGCTTCATGCGGGGGTGGGGCGCGTGCATGGGGGTTTGAATGACTCAGGAAGGGGTTTATGTGCGTCCCTCAGGTTACCCAGGGGAGGATTAGATGACTTACTTGGAATTTGCGGCTGAAGAGTTTTCCCTTATTGCTGTTTTCTGTAATTCTTGACTAAATACCTTGAGATTCCTTTGACTTTTACCTTTCTTCCCTTCTTTATAAGATGTACCTTTTGCCTGTTGATACATGGATGGTTCCACAGAGCTGGGGTATAGCTGTACACTCACCAGCCTGCCTGGTGGCCAGCATAGGACATGTTCACTGTGGAGAACATGGACTCCCTGTGTCTTTCAGGTGCAGAAGCATCCCCCCTTTTCCTTTAAATTCATTTTTTACACTCCATATTCCATCCCCCCATCCCTCCCTGACTGCTCCACATCCCACCCCTCCTCCCCATCCCTCCTGTCTCCACATGGAGGCCCCCACCCCCACCCCACCTGACCTCTAAACTCCCTGGGGCCTCCACTCTCTTGAGGGTTAGGTGCATCATCTCTGAATGAACACAGACCCAGAAGGCCTCTACTGTATGTGTGTTGGGGGCCTCATATCAGCTTGTGTATCCTGTCTGTTTGGTGGTCCAGTGTTGGAGAGATCTCAGGGGTCCAGATTGAGACTGCTGGTCCTCCTACAGTATCGCCTTTCTCCTCAGCTTCTTTCAGCCTTCCCCAATTCAACAACAGGGGTCAGCTGCTTCTGTCCATTGGTTGGGTACAAATATCAGCATCTGACGCTTTAAGCTGCTTGTTGGGTCTTTCAGAGAGCAGTCATGATAGGTCCCTTTTTTGAGAGCTTCATAGCCTCAATAATAGTGTGAGGCCTTGGGACATCCCCTTGAGCTTGGGAATACACCCAAAAGATGCCCCACCATGCCACAGGGGCACGTGTCCTACTATGTTCATAGAGGCCTAATTTGTGATAGCTGGAAGCTGGAAACAACCTAGATGTTCCATGACAGAAGAATGATACAGAAAATGTGGCTCATTTACACAATGGAATACTACTCAGCTATTAAGAATGAGGACATACTGAGTTTGCAGGCAAATGGATGGAACTAGAAAATATCATCCTGAATGAGGTAACTCAGGCTCAAAAGGACATACATGGTATGTACTCACTAATAAGTGGATATTAGCCGAAAGAAAGAAAGAAAGAAAGAAAGAAAGAAAGAAAGAAAGAAAGAAAACAAAATACCCCCAAAAACAGTCCACAGAACTCAAAAAGGTCAACAAGCTGAAGTGCCCACGTGAGGATGCCTCAGTCTCAGTTGGGAGAGAGAAGAAAGCAATCACAAGTGGGGAGGGAGGGAGGGATCTGGGAGGGAAAGTGGACAGGGAGGGGGAAGTGGGGGGGGAGGGGGGAACCTGATCTGGTATTGGGTGAGGGAAAATGACTGAAGCCCTGAGGGCCAGCAGAAAAAATGGAAATAGGCAACTTCAGGAAATAAGAGGTTGGGGGGGAGAAATCCCCCATAATGCACCAGAGACCTAGGAGATAAGAGACTCTCCGGGAATCAAAGGGAGGGACCTTAGATGAAATGCCCTACATTGGGGAGAGAGAACTTAATAGAGCCCACCTCCAGCAGGAAGACAGGGCATCCAGTGAGGGATGGGGTTGCATCTCTGACCCATAATTGTTCCTGTCTGAAAGTACTACAGGGATGGAAATGGAGAGAAGCCTGAGGAAAAGACGGTCCAGTGACAGGCCCAAAGTGGGACCCATTTTTTTTTTAAGATTTATTTATTTTATATGTGTGAGTACACTGTAGCTGTCTTCAGACACACCAGAAGAGGGCATCAGATCCCATTACAAATGGTTGTGAGCTACCATGTGGTGGCTGGGAATTGAACTCAGAACCTTTGTAAGAACATTCATTGCTTTTAACCACTGAGCCAGCACTCCAGCCCCTGCAGAAGCATCTAATTTTACTATAATATTTGATGGACAACAGAATAGCTTTGCAGTCTCATAACTCACTGTAACACTCTTTATGTTTTCATAGGGCTGGTTTTTTTTTAATATTATTGTCTTACAGACAGAATATCTATTAAATCAGGTTTTCTCCATGAAGACATAATTGTAAAGTCATTTTTCTTTCTGAGGGTGTTGATAGAGAATAATTTTCACTTTATCACAAGTCAGCTTGTTAGGTTTCTACATTTGAAACAGTGATAACGAACTTTGTGTCCTATATTTTCTTTTAAAAAAGAGATACATTACTTTTTATTTTGCATGTATTTGTGTGTGCCTGAGTATATGTATGTGTACCGCATGTGTACAGTGCCTGTAGGGGCCAGAAGCAGGTGTTGGAGTCCCTAAAACTATAATTGCAGGTGGTTGGAAGCTGCCTGATATGAGTACTGGGACCTGAACTTGGTTCCTTTGCAAGAACAGTTTGCACTCTTAGCCACTGAGCCATCTTCAGCTCTTGAAGCATGTAATTTCTATGAAAAGACAGATTTGGTAAGATAGGGTACATTTTACAGTTTATTTGTCTTTTCCTCTGTTCTGAATGGGTCTGCAGGCCTTCCCCAGACCATCCTATAGAGGGCATTAGTGAGAAGGGAGGACTCAGCTCTTTTACCTTCAACAGCTTTCTTGCAAGAAACCTGTGGATGGAGAGTTTAGTGGTGATATCCCGTGCCTCTGGTAATGAGAAATGTTTTTGAAATAGTCTGTGTGTCTGTGTGTCTATGTATAAGCCCACACAGGTGTGTATGTTCAGTCCAGTTCCAATTCCTAATCCATGTTGCTTTAATGGAAAATATTTTTTATTCTTGAATTTGGTTTAAAGGGTTATTTGATGAAGTTATTTCTAAGTAAAGCTTGTAAAGAAGTATTTGGTTACAGTTTGTACCAATGGATTTTAAAAGGCTGGATGTGATACTACATAGGAAAGGGCATGGGAGAACAGGGCATTTTCTGCAGTTCAAGTTGCCACAGTAACTTGCAGCAAGACACACTTGACCTGGCATCCAGGCATCCTGGAGAATTTCAGTGACAATACATGTCTTGATTGCATTCATCATCTTTATTTTCCCCAAGAAATGAGCTTTTGTGACCTAATTATGTTATTTCTGGTTTTAGAAGACCAGGAACAGTTTGTCTGCTTTAGCATTTTGAAACTTCATTCATGGAGTAAAGCCGGGGAGAGGGGACATGTCTCTGAGGAGCTGGGACTTAGAGAAACAAGATGTGGTGAGAAATGGAGGAATTGTCATATCCATTTGTTAATGTGAATTTCTAATATTTAAATACTGGAATCTTGTTTTCATGGATCACTGATCTAGGAACACCATTACTTAATGTCAGCTTGTTAACAGTTTTCACTTGTGGTATGCTGTGCTGGAGTCTTACTTGGGAACAAGTGTGTGGGAACAAAGAGAGTGGAGGTTTTACTTGTACAGTAAGGTTAATCTGACCCTGTAGTCAGACAGGTGCCTATATACAATAGGATATGATTTCAGAAAAGAAAACTTTTCTTCTGATTTTCTTCTGCACTACATTCTATAAGATGGTAATCACTAGCAAGATCATTTTGAGTAAAACATAGATGCTTTAGAAGTGGTGGTAGAGCTTATGGGTATGCAGGTATTCGAACCCCACATGTACATGGTCACCTACTTTAGAATGTGTGGAAAATGGAAGAATCCGTGGCCTGAGTGTTCACAAATAGCAGAGTTAAGGGATCAGCCTTGGTGCCCATCAGTGTGTGGATGAATGCATGGATGGATGGATGAAGAAAAATTCACACACACACACACACTGACACACGTACACACTGACATACATTCACATAGGCACACACACAGACACACATGCACACATACACTCATAGATATACACACACACTGACACACATACATGCACAAACACATATGTACATACATTCAAGCACACATGTACACACATACACTGACACACATATACTGACACACATACACACAATACACATACATGTATGCACATACTGACATACATAATACACACATGTGCTTATACACATATACATGTGTGCACACATGCAGGATGAGGTTTTATTCTGCATTAAACAAGAATGAAATTATGTCATTTTCAGGAAAAAATAAAGAACTGAAATCATCATGATAAGTAACAAAACTCACAAAGACTATCACATCTTTGTCTCCTGTGGGATTTGAGGGAGGAGAGACATGCTGAGGACTCTTCCTTAGGGTGGACAAAAAGGGTCATAAGGGATGGATATGCTCAAAGAACATTATATGCATATATTGAAATGTCACAGGAACACCCACTAATTAGTACAATTAATGTGCCATAATTAAAAACCAAGAGTCTATGGCTAGGAGAATTCTTTTAAATTGTATACAGAATCCATTGCTGAGAAATAGAGTTCACCCATCCTGTGCCACTTAGCATTTTTTGAGAAGCCCCTGTATTGAGATGTCACTCTGTACCCTACACATGCGTTCAGTTGCTTTAAAAAAGAACACAGTGCCCAGCGGTGGTGGCGGAGGCAGAGGCAGGCAGATTTCTGAGTTCAAGGTCAGCCTGATCTACAAAGTGAGTTCCAGGACAGCCAGGGCTACACAGAGAAACCCTGTCTCAAAAAAAACAAAAACAAAAACAAACAAACAAACAAACAAAACCACTACAGCATGTAAGGTTGATCATACCTCCCAATTTTTATTATATGATTTTTGAAAACCTGTTTTTTCATGGAGATAAATTTATTGATGTGAGCTGTTTATGAAAATGAAATTCTCAGAGTTTCTATGGGGCCAAACAGACTGAACTCCTGAGCTTAGACTAATATGGAGTTGAAGTTTTTCATCTTAATATTGCAATGCATGCCTGTGTGTGATGGAGCCCTGCTTCTGACGGGGAGGGGCAGGGACCCAGGTGCCCCAGCAGCGCCCTTGGTGTGTTTGATCTTGTGTTGCTGTAGCACAATGCTTTAGACTTGGCATTCTCTGATGAAAGAGACTCACCTGTTCACAGTTCTAGGTCAAGCTTCTTTGTTTTGTTTTGGTTTTTTTTGAGACAGGGTTTCTCTGTATAGCCCTGGCTATCCTGGAACTCACTCTGTAGACCAGGCTGGCCTTGAACTCAGAAATCCACCTGCCTCTGCCTCCCAAGTGTTAGGATTAAAGGTGTGCTCTGTCACTACCCGGCTTAGGTCAAGCTTCTATAAGCATCATCTTTCTGTGTAATTACCTGCTAACTAGGAGGCACCAGGACAGAAGAAGAAAAGGGAGACCCTGTGTGAGGGGCCCACTGCTGAGACAGACAATGGCATGAATCCTTGCATGAGGGTAGTTCTCTCTTGGCCTGATCCCCTCTTAGAGGCCCACCTCTTGATGCTCTTAAATGGCAGTTGAATTTTAGTGTATTAAATTGAGTTGAAGGCATTTTGGAGGGGACGTACAATCAGATCCTAGCAATCTTTGTTTTAGACTCTGCCCTTTCCTGTACCTATAACATCCAGTGGTGTTTAAGTGTTCACATGTTGCCATTGATGTGAATGGAACAGTCTTCATGGATGACATGCCAGTCAGGAGAACTGTTTCAGTCCCATAGCCATATTAACTTGCTGTTCACTGCATCCCTCCCCACTAGTGTTCTGGTTAGTGGATGCACCTAGCTTGCCAGGCAGGAGATTTTCAGGAATGCTTCTGAACCTAGTTGTGTAAATGGATTAGAGACCTTTAACATCCTTCTGTGACTAAAGTTAGCTGTGGTCTCTGTGGGTTGTACGAGCCTGGAGAGGTCAGACTGTGTTATCATGACTCAGCCTTGGATGGAGTTCCTACGAGGGAGAGCCTCCTGGCTGTCTTTCATGAGGTGAAGTTACTCACAAGTGCACCACTTTTAGGTTTAAGTAAAACTTGGCATTATAGCACTTGAAAGAGTTTTTAGTTTAGTTTTGCTTAATTATATTCTCTAAGGCAAAAATTGGTTACTGCAGATTGATCTTTCACACTTCCTGCTCTTTATTTTCCCTAAATTCTGGAAAACATACTTTTCCCCTTAAAGGCAAACATTAGTCGTATTTTTTAAATTTCTCATTTATAAAACCTGTAGTTTAAAGTATATAGGAAGTGTAAAGTGTAAACTGATATAATAGTTCCAAGCGTCTAGAAAGTCTAAAATGAGAATATAGGAGTTCCAAGCCTATGGAAACACTGCAGTGTGGATTAATATAGCAGTTCAAAGTATATAGGAGGAGTGCAGTGTGCACTAACACAGTAGGGTGGAGCATATAGGAGCAGGCAGCTCCAGGGTGTCAGTATACTCACAGTCACACTGCCCTGCCTCTTTCAGAGCCCAGGGGGGTTGTACTTGCTCCTTGGGAAGGGTAGGGAAACTTTTTTTTTTTTTAACACTTGGACTGATTCTCCATACCTTGTAAGTCCAGGATTCTCCATTTTTAGTGATCACCTATTTTTCTTTGAAGTCACCAGTGTAGTCTGCAGTCACACACACACACTCACACATGCATACAAATCAGACCAATCAAAGATCTGAGAATTAGAAGAAAATCACACCTTGAGGAAGAGCAGTCTTAATTATTTCCTGACTCTCACCCCCTTTCCCTCTCTTTCTCTCTCTTCCTTCCTCCCCCTCTCTCCTTTCCTGCTCTGTTTATTCTTTCCCTTTAAGATGTCTCAAGAAGTGCCCATTCTGTCATTTTAAACATTGTTATGTCGTATGGAATTATTAGTCTGAGTGAAGTCACATTTCATGTTAATGAGTGAAGTGCCCTTTATTGGCAGACCTGAGTCTTCCCATCAACATATTTTATATATAAGAACATCAGTTTCATTGAAAATTAAATTATATATGTGTGTACAATATATGACTTGGTTTATAAACAATTCAATGACTGAGAACTATTGTTATTTTTATTAAAATATCATGACCTTTTGACCCAAATCTCATTCTTGTTCTAGAAATAGTCTGTGCATATTTTTATGCTAGAAGACTTCCATTATCTTATCCTAAAAGATCTGACCAAGCACTCAGTAGGTAGAAAGACGTGTAAGCCATTGCTTTTGTAGGTAAACCAGGACTCATAGTCACTCTCTCTGCACAGCCCTAGTGACTCACAAGCATGCACAGAAAGCAAGACTGTGGGGTGCTGCAGAGCAGTAGGGGGTGGGGTGAATTAGGCCTGGCCTTCTTCCTCTCCCTCACTGTACCTTTCTGCAGGGTGACCACATAAAACAAAGTGTAGTTCTGTAAACTAGACACCTTAATCATTACCCTCCAGTGCTGCACTGGCAGTGAGCTCTGTCTGCAGACAGTTCTGCATGTTCTGTACTGCTTAGGCTTTGTCTGTCCAGCTCTGTAGTGTGTTCTGTGGACAGACAGTAATTCTGACAAGCAGTCCCAAGAACCAGTTGCACAGGACACAGATCCCCCAGTTCACTCCAGTTCTCGACACTGGAAGGCAGGAATCAGGGTCTTCACTGCCCGGCTTCCCTTACACACTCTGGCTGGATGTGCTTTCTCTGTGCTTGCCTGCTCTTTGGGTAAATTGATGCCTAAATGGGTGAAGTACTATTTTGTAAGATTCAGGCATGGCGTTTACATGCATTTAATCGTGAGACTTTGTGTCACTCAGAGACACTAGTTTTGCACACAAGCTTCATATACTTTTAAAAATTATAATTGGCCGGGCATGGTGGTGCATGCCTTTAATCCCAGCACTCGGGAGGCAGAGGCAGGCGGATTTCTGAGTTCGAGGCCAGCCTGGTCTACAAAGTGAGTTCCAGGACAGCCAGGGCTATAAAGAGAAACCCTGTCTCAAAAAACCAAAAAAAAAATTATAATTGGTGACGTACATGCTAGATTTTATCTTTTTATGTTTACTAATATTGTATATAATGCATGTATGTGAGTTTTTTAATATTAATAATTTCTTTAATCTTAAAATTAAACATTTAGCAATTCTCATTCTCAAAAGGGTCTTGCTATTTTAAATTATTCTCCTTTGAAATAGCAGATAAGTACTTTACATTAAAAACTACACTGCAAACCACTTAATATTTCTCTTGTTACAAAGAAAATTTTATAGAAGATAAATTATTGTAGATCATTAAACACTACCACCTTCAGACAAATGGGGCAGTAATTAATTATTGCTATTTCTATTCTATTTCACCCCAAAGAACATTTGAATCATCCTCTCCAGAGCATAGTGGATTTTTTTTATAGTCAGTGAAGTAGAATTCTGTATAGCACTGTTTCCAGTCTTAGGGAGGCTGAGCCCTCTAGCACAGCAGCCTTCTTCTGTGTTTTCGCACTGTGGCACATTGTTAGCATCTACTCAGAAGCTGAACTGTTTTTGCCTGAGGGCATTTTGAGACTGAGATTTAATGCTGAAGAAATCATTGCATGATATGGACTGGAGAATTCCTTCTAGACTTTTCTTCTGGGTTAAAACCGGCTGTCTTCATGTGTCAGGAGTGAGTGAAGGTCTGTGGAGTGGTTACCATCTTTCTTCACAGACCCTTTTGCTTCCGTTCTGTGTAGTGTTCTCCTGTGGAGCCATCCTTCCTCATCTTCTTTCCTACTGCAGCAATCCAAGGCCTCAAGTTAGGGAAAGATGTCACCAGCCATTGTAACTCGACCCTGCTCTCCAAGAACTTGTTTTGAATGAGTATCGGGATCGAAAGATTGGTACGAATGAGCCTCAAGCTACAAGATTTTCACTCTCCAAAGCTTGTTACTTCATGGGTCAGACACCCATCAAGGCATGAACTTTAGCCAAAATCAAATTAAACATTCATGAGAAATTAGGAAGGAAGGTAGAGCCAATCACCTCTTCTCCATGAGCAGGTTCTTAGAACAGCTAAGGTTCCCTTCTCTGTGTGTGTCAGCTCTGACAGAAGGGCAGAGGCAGGCAGGGCAGGAGAGGAGTGTGTTCTCAAGCCTCACAGGCCCTGCATGGGTGTTTGGGGTAGGAGCCACTTCACACTGTATAGCACAGTGGGTCCCTCACTTGCCAAGAGTCCAGTTCCTTGTGCCTGGGAATGAGCTCTGCACTTCCTGCTTGTAATGTTCTATTTCCTAATGATCTCCTTTCGTATTATCAGTTGAAGAGTGGGAGCAAATCCAATACCCGCATTCCCTCGTTAGCTAATATGAGGCTTTTAAAGCTTTCACTACTGACTTCTACCCACCTGAGAAAGTTTACACCACTGTGACTAAAAAGGAAGGTAAAATAGATGCAGAAATTAACCTTAATGAAAAGAAACTATAGTTCTTTCTTAAATGATTCTTGAATAAATGTAATTTTACCATTTATTAAAGACTAACTAAAATGTATATGTAAATGATATGGGTGTGCTGTCTGTGCTGTTTAAACACAATACACAGGATAAGCATGTTATAAATGGGGGTCAGAAAGCATGAAAGGTCTTTGTTTTCTATGGTTAAGCCATTCTTTTCTGTGAGAAGTGTTTTTGCATGGTGAGAACACTTAACATAACACTCTTGCATCTGAGGCGTGTCAGATGGTTTTCATGGCTGGTTCATTGCATGATGACATGTGCACTGCTATTTGTGTGTGTGTTGTATGTTTAGAACTTTGGCTGCAGTGAAGTCATATGACACAACATGAACAAGCACTTCCCGAAACAACTCACCCTCGTGCATTTGACTTGAAGCTAATTTGTCATCATAGTGCACCTTTGATTATGATCAAAATTTTCATGAACCCCACACAACACCATATGGACTTTAGCCAGCATCAAGTTAAAAATATTGGGTCATAGCCCACTACTTAATGAGCTTTGGTTTAGTCCAATTCAGCTATTCCTGAGTGTCCACAGGAATACATCACCATCAAAAAAAGTGAGTACTGGCTCTAGCTGGTTCAAAAAGCTTCGTCATCTGCTTCCCAGAAAACATTTTCTCTCCCTGATGTGCAATTCTCAATAGGAAAAGATTGTTCTGCTACACCCCCTTCTTATCTGCCTTCCATCCCACGATCTTGAGAGTCCAGTAAACAGACTTGAATCTAGACTGTTAACTAATCAGGTAATCTAGACTGACTGGCACTGCCTGATTATGCACCACTCCTCTCCCTCCCCATCCATCCCTGTCTCAGGAGGTAGGGTCTTTGGGAAGTGATTAGGTTTTTAGAAGTCATGGGTAGAATTAGCACTCTTGTGAGATGGACCCTGTTTTGCCATGTGACAGCATAGCAGGAAGGCAGCATCCATAGCATCCATAAGCTCATCACCATACAGCCCATCTGGTGGCCTGTTCTGCACTGGCAGCCTTTAGAACTTACTACATTTGTGTTATTAGTAAACTACCCATTTGTTCACATTTGTTATATAGGTCAACACATGAACTTCCTGTTAGGATCCTTAAAGTGCCTGTCGTAGTCTCAGTCACAGTAGGCCTTTAGTGAATGCCTTCTTTTTATTTACTTAGTATTTTAGGGTCAAAAGACTACTTTGTGAAGCTGATTCTTTTCTTACAACTTTACATAGGCCCTGGTGATTGAACACAGGCTGCCAGGCCTGTGCAGCAACCATCTCACCGAGTAACTGCTCTTTAAATAATTTGGTGCCACATTAATTCTTTTCTCGAATAGTGGAGCACGTTAGCTAAATGCCTGGCTCCAGGATGTCTGGATTCAAGTCCTGGCTCTCTTGTAGTGAAGTATGACTGTGGGCATCTGCTCTGAGAAGGTCTCTTCTGAAAGGTGGCAATGATAGTTATCTAGAAGAGCTTTGGGGAATTAAATGCATCTGCACATTTGGAGCACTTAGAGAGGGGGCCTGGCATGGTGAGCACGGTGAGCACAGTAACAAGAGCTGCCAGGCGCCCAGTACCGGAAAACGAGAAGCCCCAGTCCCTGCTGCCCTTCACGTAGTGCTGATGCTGGCAGTGAGTGAGTGAGCAGGCACTGGGTCTGTGAGCTCTACCTGGCTGCACATCCGTGTGTCACTAGGACATAATGGTGCTCACACGTGTCTTACACACAGTGGGAGTGAGTTGAGTTTTAAAAAGCCATGGACTGTGATGAACATCCTGGTTTGTTTTCTTCTGTATATCGTGAGTTTGTGACATTTCTTTCCACAGTAGTTTAAGATTTGTGCAGTCTGTCCCCTCTCTGCTCCTGGACCCAGAAGAAGAGACTGTAAAGTGAAGGTTTCTCTGTGGTTGGGGCCTGCTGTCATCTTGGGCTCTCACAGATCGATAAAGGAGCAGAGTTCTTGTGGCCCAGTGTGCCTGAGACTGCACCCTATCCCCTCTCATGTTCTCAGTTCCTAGTTCCGGCTGCACTGGTTACCACCTGCAGAACAGCATTTGAGTTCTTGAAACTTTTAAGTCATGTCTGTGCCATGCAGACAAAGTCATGAGCCAGCACGTCATTCCAAACCCACAGGTGGAGTACACTGTGAACCCAGCCTGCTGACTGTGAACCCAGCCTGCTGACTGTTAATCCTGCCTCCCAGTTAACTGCCTCCCATCACAGACCCAACTCAGAAACACTGCAGTGATAGGGCAAGGAGCAGTGATCTGGCCTGTTAATGAGACTCATAATCAGGGAGTGACATTTTCTAGCACTGTGGGAGGAATTGGTACTTACTAGCTGTGGAAACTCTTTTTAAAACAACAAAGGCATGAGTCTCTCTTTAGCTGTGCTCATTCTTGCTGGCTATGACATATGATGTTGGCATTTCCCAACATCTCAGTTGTTTTTTTTTTGTTGTTGTTGTTGTTTTTATTTTGTTTTTTTTGTTTGTTTTTTTTTTTTTTTTGA